>KE598567.1:0-208481 GCA_000444155.1 Cladonia macilenta KoLRI003786
ACCCTAACCCTAACCCTAACCCTAACCCTAACCCTAACCCTAACCCTAACCCTAACCCTAACCCTAACCCTAACCCTAACCCTAACCCTAACCCTAACCCATACATAATATGCATATCCAAATGCCTCTGAAACTGCTTTCATACCTCTCCTCCCACGGTTGGTTAACCCGTTCTTTCCCTCTCTAGTATGTAAGTCTTTGGTCTCTCTAGGACACTCAAACCAACTATTATCCCTAAGTCAAGCCATCCTGGTCACCGGTGTAAAGCTGAATCCTCTTTATAAGAAGGATCTAGAAGAAGCCGTTCGGAGCTATGGAAAATCCCCATAGATGATATTTGCTACAAGTCTTCATTTACTTACAGATTATTTCCATCTGGCTTCGGTTATGCCGTCAATAGTGACCACCTTTGATCCATTCAGGTCGACGCGAGCTTACCTTCACGGTGATTCCACTTCAATTCTTTCCCATGTTGATAACTTATACCCTGCCGGCTGTAGCTGTTGCCAGGGACTTCGTTGGTAAAGCCCGCCAGTCTCAGATATCGTGCCCAGGAGGGTGCCAGGCCTCAGACACAACAGCTGACACTAAGAATTATGCCATCATCCACAAAGTCATCGTCCACGCCATCAGGGACGGATTCTGCTTCAGCAACCACAAGACGGACTGCGAATAAGTGTGCATCCGTACATATATAAAATTTTCAAAACGCTTAGATCGATCTGAGTCGGCTTCTTCACCCTCATCAACAAAGATGTTCAGTTCACCATTGTGGGCCATCATCCGGTTGCAGGCGTCCATCATGACCTGACGCACGGCTACGTCAACGCTCTTCGGCGTGTTACATCGCTACCTCAGAACACCCAGATGCGTCTCGTGTAAATCCAGCGGTTATACCTTGAGGATGCAATGAGGAGGCCGGTGCAATTCAAGCTATATTTCTATAGTAAAATTCTCAATAGGTCTGTAGTAAGTCACACTATGAAATAACTCTCGCTTTATTTAGGAATATAGATACAATAAGCCTCATCATTATTACCAAACTTGCAGACATCTATCGTGATTACTTTGTTCCAAGCTCCCGTGCAGAAAGGTGTATTGTAAATAATCTTGAGCATCTTAACCAGATTGGTATTGGCCTTGGGCTTGGCTTTGTCAATTGTTATTGCTATTTGCGTGATAAAGTTTCTGAGCCTTGAAGAGTTGGCTTCCAAATATCTGATAAGTATATCAGTCAATGGGTCGTCCGCCCAAAGCTTACTACCTGGAGAATTCAAAATCATCAATGGTGCTTCAGATATTAGTTCGGTGCCACATACCTGTAAGCAAATTGACCTTGTGTCTGTTGAGCGATTTGGGAATCCATACAAGGTTCCGACGATGATTGAGCATGAGTCTCAGCAATGATATCGCTTCACCGAATGTCTCGTCGCCTTTGAGGTAATCACCGGATGCCAGAGTAAGTATAGGCCCGGCAAAATGGCATTCGAGGTAGTGGTCGAGTTCATATTTTTCTTCGAGCTCGAAACCATCCATAAGCCATGGTGAAGCCCTGAATCCTGGGCTATGTTTCACCTCTGTAAGTTGTGCCAAGGCCCACTCTTCTTCTAACAGCTTTCCACCTGCTGGCACCTTCACCCAGGTATCGAGTTGACTCTTGAAGTCCTCATTATTAGGGACGTCGCGCATCCCCGCAGTAAAAACCCTCATCGCAGGCTAATCCACTATCAGAAGCAGGATCACCGAGCCAATTATCTACTCACGTAAGTTCTTTTCTTCTCCGCTTCGAGCAGAGACAGAAGTCCTATACCCGACCACTCGTACATAGCGTGCGTATACTTAATCTCCATTTCTTCGCTACTCGCTTCATCCTCATCGCCCATGAGCTCAACGGTAGCATCTGGTTCCAAGATGTTAGCACCGATCAGTGAAGTCTTCGGTCCTTAATTTACCAACGACTTGCGACCAGAGCCCCTTTTTGACTTGGGTATCTTTCCACCATCCAAGGGAGTCTAAGTCGTCTTCAATAATGAAAGGATTCTGTTCTCCCCCAGGTGGGTCACTTTGTGCAACTACGAGATCAACCACTGCAGAGAGGCATCCTCCTAAAGCGAGCGGTCGCACAAATACAGGAAGCCGCATGTTCACAATGCGTTTCGGCGGAAGTATTGAAAGGAAAATTATGTATGCAAAACCCTCGACACAAATCAACGGATGTACAGTGTTAAAACAATTTCTGAAGACCAGCAACAACATACTAACGCCGACTTAGCTTCGAATTGTGGCTTCTGCGATCATACAATCACTGCACGAAGCTGCACTATCGAACGCCATCAATCACACGATTACCGTGTACACTTCGATTGGACAAAATACCCCTCTAGGGTCTCGACTCTTTCAGCTGCCGTATGCACTCTGGGGGCCAGGCTGCCTAGATTAATTCCGTAGGACCTCACCCGACTCGCAACCGCCTAGCATATGTTTCTCGTGCAACAAGTGCGTTGAAGCAGGTTTGATCGGCAAGTTGCAGCAAAGAATTCGAGTAATCATTGGCTGTGAAAACTTCGGGATTAGCAAAGACGCCGAAGTTTTAGTACTTGGGATCCTGCAGGTGTACCGTTCGTCACATCGGTTAACCCTGACGCTATTCGCAGATACGGTGTAGCGCACTTTAGCACGGGGGCCAGCTTTCCACAGTCTTCGATAATACCCCGAGATGCTACAGAGTACATACATATAATATCTCCATATTACAGAGCCTGCTCTGCAAGGTGATAATCTACACGGTGAGTAGGTTTGCGACATGTCGATCAGCCTTTTGGAGGTCTGTCAAAGGAAGTGGTGGACTCCGAAGCCGAACCGCTGTCAAATTTAGCTCGGATTGTGGATTCGCTTGATATTGCCTATACGGTAGGGGTAGTATTCAATAACGGTCTGGGAGCCCGCGAGTCTTGGCGTAGAGATTTGCGGGTCCCACGGACCGTTTTTGAATACTATCGCTATAGTATCACATGGCCAGCAACTAGTCGTCCCAATTTGTCCAGGTTCACGCATCTCTACTTCCTCTTTTGAAAGTCACGAGGTACAACCGTCTCCACGCTGCCTCTCGCGATTTAGTGACTTCTAGCCACTCAACTAGCGCTCCTCATACTGCTGGTCTTCAGCTGTGGGACCAGCCGATTACTTCTGTGAGACAGAGGACCATGGTCCAGACCTTTGCTGAAGATGATCTGGGCCGCGTCGAGGCTCGAGAGTTCGGCCAGAACATTAGCCACGCTCTGGCCTCCTGCTATTAGAGACACCGGTGGACGCAAAAAGAGCCTACCACTCCACTGCTCTCTGACTTCCAGCAGTGCCTACGAAGATATTAGATCTCTGTCATTGGAAAGTTGGAACCTCCAAAATCAATTTTACACTCATCACAATGGTCCTGCAAATGTTTCTGCTGATTGCGGCTGCGCTTCTGGCTAATGGTACGTTCAGCTCTTTCTTGTGACCCTGGCAGGCTTAAGCTTCTGAGCTCACCATCTAAAAAGTCAGAGCCGTAGAAGTCGAGCCTTTAGCGCTTCACAAAGATTTCAGAATTGATGCATGTCCGAAAGATCTGAAATGTGCTGAGCCGCCAAGCTTCCGCGATGAGCCTGTGTACGAGCTCGCCCCTAGCGTCAAGACAGTAGCCCGTATACATATCGAAAATAAGGTCTGCGTGACCCGCGGAATGCTGCTCGTTGCTTCGTTCGATGTTAGAAGAGCTGACATTGACGTTAGGTTCATCCTGTCAAAGCGACCACTTATCTTGCCAAAGTCGAGACAACCGTCATCGAGAAGAAAGGTAGCAAGCAAAGGTACTCCAACTTAGCTCTACTACAATTATCTGATCAACATTGTTAGGTCTCTGCGAAAAGCTCGTACCCACTACTATTAGAACCCGTCCAACAGTCACTGTATGGGTGGACGAAACCACCACCTCACATTTCTACCGCATCTCAGGAACAGAGACTTCGTACCTGACAACAACACACCGAGTCGTAGAAACCACAGCCTGCTTCAAAGAGATCGGTCGACACACTCCGCAGATCGCTCCTCTCAACATCAATCCTAAAGACTCCCCCTTCGGTGCTAGCGCTCATCAAGGCGGCCTGAAGGAAGATATCCTAAAGGGGGTGGAAAAAGAGCTCAAGGACAAAGCTATAACGGCGGCTTTCCCAGAGGCTGCAGCTGCCAAAGAAGCTGCAGAGGGAATTCAGAAAGTGTTAAACGAGAAGACCGACAAAAAGAAATGAGAGCGAGCCTGAGAGCGTGCTTAAGAAGGGAGAAAGCTAGCTAAGGAAGTGGTTCAATACGCTCGCGTATATATTGATATAGACATCAGTGGAACTGCACATCGCCTGTTCAAGATCTTGCTGACTGTAGACACCCCACATCTTACCCCGCATAATTGCTGGGAGGTCCAATCAAATAATTAGTATATTGACTACTATCTAGTTGGTAGTCCATCCGAACACACACAGCAATCTTCAATAAAGCATTCCAGATCATTTACAGTCTGGGCCATCAGTAGATCTGGGTTGACACCATTTCCGTCATTCAAGACTTGATGAATGACTGGCAGCTGGTTTTAGGCCATACAAGCGATAATCGTACATTCATTGCGTATGGAGAAGATATACAACAAACAGGTGCGCAGCTTACCTATTTATCGAGGGCACGGATTCTTCAGTAGCGTCTGCTTTCCCGACTGAGCGTTTGCTTTGACAAGGAACAGATCTCCTAGGCCTGTGGCGAATTCAAGGCGTGCGAGGTGTCTCCAAGTGGTAGGAACGATATCCCAGTTAGACCGACCAGATGGCGGAATTTTGGTTGATAAGAAAGGCGAACAGCGAGTGCTCAACTCATGGGTTAGGATGGCCCAAGGGGAAGCTTAGGAAATGGCGAAACCATGGGCCCGCATCGTCAAGATGTACTCATCCACGCATCTACATACTCCTTGCACAAGCTAGTCGGCCTTTAAGGTATTGCGGTGGAGGCACAATGCTATTTTGGTAGTCAGTATTTTGTGGACTGTGGTTGAACACATTAGAAGCTTTTTTCTCGAGCCTCCTCATTAGCTTGCCACCATGAGGTCTTATCATGAAGCTTGTTAGTCTATCATGTAGTGTATATTAGGAGCTCCTCCATAGATTCTAACAGCCATCCTACAGGCCCAACACCTGTGACACAACGTTAGCCCGAGACCACCAGCCTATCGTAGTCCAAAACTGGCATATAAGATGGTGGAGGAAATCATTTATCATACCACACCAGACTCAGCTTGGAAGCAGCCGCAAGCTGAACTAAATTGACAGGTCACGCTTATTGACGCCTATACTAGGTGGACATCTAACAATCCACGTGGTATACTTCGTATGTGTAGACAACAAGCAGGTACGGGGGAGAAGCGACTCTAACCTAAAGCCCCTGCCTTAGTTTTAGGGCGGAAGCACCCCGAAGGCAATTCTTGCCCCCTGCCAAGAAAGAAATCTCCGAGAGCAAGGCCAATCACTGCTGAACCCGCTGTACGTCATCGCCAATACTAAGATCCATGAGGCGCCAAGGTGTTAATACTAAGCATCCGTCACACCTCAAGGCCTGTTTTACAGCTCCCGAGGCCATGACCCGTTAGTCCGCAAGCTTCCGACCATGTCGTCAGAGTTGTTGAACTACTTGGGTTGTGGCATGGCGTTGGGAGGGCGCCTCTGCCTTGCCAATTGGCCCGAACGAGATCCCAAGGTGGTTGCATCGAAAAGAGCCTCAATGCAATGGTGTGCAACGATATCCCTGACGTCCCACTGCGGGAGAAGCGCAATCCCAAAGCATTCTTTGCGGAGGAGCGGGAAGGCTGGCATGGCTACATAGAATGGGAGAAGTACCCAGAGAAGCAGAAGAAAGCAGCAGAGATACTTGCTCAGTACACTTTTGCTGGGGTGAGGCAATTGGGAGTGCATACTCGAGCTTCGCTGACAAATTGCTGCATCTTAGGAACCAGAATTCCAGCTCGCTCCTCTTCCAGATACGAACCCACGGCTCGAGGGCGTGAGATGGAAACAATACCATGCAGTGCTTGGGTCCACATTGGACAAGCTACCGAAACAGAGTTGGGATATCGTGAAGGAGGAAAAGGCGGAGGATATGATACATGTGCTTGACTTTCCCTACAATGGCGAACCGCCAAGGGTCAGCTACTCGTCCATGCAGAACTCGGCGACTTGACTGAATCACTAGCCTAGGACCGCCTCGTCGAGAAACCCTTTACCAGTAACGAAGATCACTTTGTGCGCAATCACGGTGGTATCCCGGTCATCAATGAGGATCACTATTTCTTAGAGATTGGAGGGATGGTCAATGAGCCTAAAAGATTGACTCTGAAGGATTTGAAGAACGAAAAGCTGTTTCCACGACAGACAGCAGTGGTGACAATACAATGCTCTGGGACCCGCAGAATTGAGCAAATTAATGAGTATCCAGGTTCGCTTTCTCCTGCTTACTCTTTAGTAAATGGCTACTGACGGAACAGGCGACGGCGACGAATTGATCAACGCACCGTCAGTGGCCTCGAAGGCACATACTATACTGTACACTTGCTAATTTGGAGAATAGATGGGGTGAAGGTGCCATAGGTACGGCGCGATGGACAGGTGTCAGTCTCAAGAAGGTAATCAAGCACTGCGGTGGTCTAAAAGAAGGAGCAAAACACATCGAGTTCATGGGCGTCGATACCTACTTCAAGAAAGGCAAAGTCTACAATTATGTTGTTTCCGTACCGTGGCGAAAAGTTCGTATCCACGAGGTCATGCTGGCTTGGGAGATGAACGGGAAGCCATTGCCAAAGATCCATGGCTATCCATTACGGGCTGTGGTGTTTGGCTATATCGGAGCGAGGTATGCTTGTTTTCCCCTGTCATTGTCGCATGGTTAACTCAGAAACACGTCTGTAGAAGCGTCAAATGGCTGGCCCGCATCAATGCCATCTCGGAACCCTCTCAGGCTCCAGTGCAGAAGAAAGAATACCTGTATTATACTCCCCAGGCTGGGAAACACAACGCCACATACAGTTCAGGTTTCTCGATTCAAGATATGCCCGTCGCCTCGGCAATCATCAGCCCCGTCGACAAAACGGTCATCGTTCACGATGGAACAATCAAAATGCGCGGTTGGGCATACAGCGGTGGCGGGCATTGGCCTGAACGAGTTGAAGTGAGTGGGGATGGGGGCAGCGTGTGGTACGAAACACCATACGAGGGTCTGACTCAAAAATACTACCATGCTTGGAGACTATGGAGTGTTGATCTCCCCGTTGATGCTGAAGGCTGGCTAGAATTGGTTGTTAGATGCTGGGACAATGCACTCAACACGCAACCGACATTCGTGCGATCTGCTTGGTATGTCTTCCATTCTTCCCCAAGCCCTCTTCATGTCCTGTTGGCCACGTCGGAACTAATTGAGTGGCATCAGGAACTGGGATCTTCATGTGACGTCTAGTTGTCATCGGATCAAAGTCTTCAGCGTTAACAGGTCGCATCCTGCTACTGCTAAAAGACTGGAGCTGCTTGAAAAGAACGGAGTGGATCTCCTACCTTTGACGAAACCGCTGGAGATCGATTTGGAGGAGGATGAAGAGTACGAGACTGAGATGCAGAGGAGGGGTGGGAGAGATCCGGAGGAATAGGTAGTTGGCAACAACCCATTTCTTTAATACGTATACAAGATCTCTTGTCAAAAGCGCTAGATGCAGGTATTCGATATTTCGTCCGATCTGGGTCGTTTTGTCTACACAGTAGTTGAGTCTGATAATATACATACTAAGCTGCTACCAAGCTGCCATTCGAGAGCCCGCTAGCGCTTTACGCAACGATTCATATCATCACAGGAAGTATACCCTTCTCTTTGTGGGAAGACAATCCCTCTACATGTGAAGAGGAACGTTCTCCGACTATGGACATAAGCTGGCCCTCGCCATTGCTGGGCCACATTCTGTCGCTGGCTAATGAAGTAGCAATATGCCCACAATTCACAGGTACTGCGATGATTTGGTAGGAGCATATGAGTGATCAAGCGATGACTTCGAGAGAAGCCGGTGAAACGGCCATCTTATTGCTCTTTTCCCTCAGTCTATCATTTATTTGCTTGCCTGTTCTTTACTGGCGGAAATTGGAGTTTTACTCTTTCTTTCTTCTTAATACGTCATTTAAAAAAAACCAGATCACTTAGCACCTTGAGCTGTGGATTTCACGCCAGACGTGGAGGTGACAGATGAAGTGATGTTTGTATTTTGCTTGTATTGAAATTCGAGTCTACATTTAATCAAAACTGTTATATTCCGGAACGCCCGAACAAAAGCCGCGCCTTTATACCCAAACCCCAAATCCATGTTCATCAAATCTCAATTCCCTCTCCTACTCCGTCACAAGGACGTCACCACCACCTGATTTCCGGCTAGCCTCCATCGCCTGCAATTCCCGCACCTTATTGGCCATCTCGATAGGTGTTGCCGCTGCGAAAAGAGCCTTCAGCGGAGGTGCAATCTTAAATGTGCGCTTGATCTTGGAGTGAGCCCTCAGCAATAAGATGCTTTGGCCTCCAAGCTCAAAGAAATTGGCCGTGGGCGCAATTTCTCGGTCTTTCGGTAGCCTGAGAACCTCCCTGAAGAGATCAGTTACCTTCTCCAGAATATGATCTTTGTCTTCTTCAGACGTCTGCGGCGATCCCAAGAAGCTTGTCGATGGATATGTCAACTGTAAGTCCATCTCAAGCAATGCCTTTCGATTGACCTTCCCGCCGATCGTGACCGGCAGACTGTTCAAATATTGATAGCCACTCGGCAGCATGTAATGATTCAGATGCTTCCCAAGCCGTTCGTGTAGAGAGGCCACCAGCTTATGCTTTTCGACGTCTTCCATAATCTGGTTATATACCAAGAATGCAATCAATTGGCGGTCATCAGTCAAGCCCTCGCCATCATGTGTCGATCTGGCAACCACACAGAGGTCCACTAGTCTTCGCTTGTCGATATGTGCAGACTCGAGATGGATCCTATGCTCAACCTCACCAAGATCGATACGGAATCCGCGAAGCTTGATTTGCCTGTCTCCAGCAATACGACCATGGAACTCAAGTTGGCCGTCTGGCCTGAAGCGACCTCTATCACCAGTTCGGAAGAAGCGTGTCCAGCCTTTTGCAACGTCGTCCTCAGAACAGAATGGGTCTTTGACGAATGCGTGCCTGTTGGCCTCGGGTCTGTTGAGGTAGCCAGCACCAACCTGCGCTCCACCAACGCACAGCTCTCCAACAAGGCACTGCGGCAGAGGCCTCAGCTTCGAGTCGAGGACATAATGACGGCAATTCGCCATAGGAAATCCGATAGGAAGCGAGGTACTATCATCTTGGGGCCGCTCAATCTTGGCGATTGCAGTTTGAACCACTAGCTCACTAGGACTCCAAGTATTGTAAATGGTAGCAGGCGTCCTGAGGTCGTAGAAGGCTTTGGCAAGACGAATAGGCAGAGTCTCACCCGCAAAGTATGCCACTCTATATTTGGAGCACCGTTGAAGGTCCTCGGTGGAGCTCTCCAAGAGCAACGCAAATTGAGTCGGTGTAAAGTAGGTGACGGTGACCTCATTCTCGCGCATAAAGCTAGCCAGGAGCGCTGGGTCTTTCCTGACTTCTGGCAAAGCAACGCAAATACTTGCCCCGCTGCTCAAAGCCGAGAATATTTGGACGATAGAGAGATCAAAACAGATGGAAGACTGGTGAAGGAACTTGTCGGTGGAGGAAAACGCGTAATCATGGTGCAAGCTGCTCAACATTTGTTGCGTATTCGATTGGGTCAATGCCACTCCCTTAGGTTTTCCGGTACTCCCCTGTATATCATTAGCCAAGTTTCATGCCATAGGAGAGGGAGTCTTACAGAAGTGTAGATCATGTAGAACGGATCAGTGGCAGCAGTGTCAGCAGGTTGGAGTCGCTCCTTGCACGACTTCGCAACATCGATAGGGATAAGGTGAGGCTCGAAGCTGATATTACTAGCGATCGTCAAACCGATTTCCTTCAGGCCCTCGCCAACCAGAAGGACGTGTGTTTCGGCATCTGATGCCATGAAGGTAAGTCGTTCGGTAGCGAATAGTGGGTCCATGGGCAGGTATCCACAGCCAGCAATCAAAGTGCCCAGCATTGCAGCAATCGCGTCCTGGCCGGGTTTTGCTAAGACACCTATGATGTCTCCAGGTGACGCCCCTGACTGTTGCAAAGAAGCGGCGATGCATTGTGCTTGGTCGACAAGGTCAGCATAAGGCAAAGTCCGGCCCTCCGAATCCTCGATGGCGGTGGCATGAGGAGTCTGTTTGGCTTGTTCGAGAATCCTCCCTGTCACGGATGCGTCATTCCAAGTGTTCGCTGTGGTCGTTGTATTCCAGAAGTTCTGCTTAAGGTTCTCAATTTCCATTGGACCGCACATGCTGACTTCAGAGATCGGCTGGCGATGATCCTTGATCACATTTGTGAAGTAGTGCAAGAAGTTATCAAAGAACATTTCCATGTCCTTTGCACCGTAAAGCGTCGAGGAATACTCAAGATGCAGGTCAAGTCCATTCTCCGGGTCCTCAAGTGCTTCCAACTGCATTTCACATGCGGTTGGAATATCTTCATTCTCGATATCGGTAACTTCAAAGTCCTGGGTCTTGAACTTGGGCATCTTACCATGAGATTGATAATTAACAGCAATCTGGCCGAGTGGGAAGTGGCTGGTAGTCTTCTCAACGCCGCATTCGTCCACGATGGTATCGAAGGGAACTGTACTATGGCGTGTTGCCTCAAGCGCAGAAGACTTTGTGTAATCTAGGAGATGGTCGAAGCTATCATGACACCATTTCGTGAATCGAATAGGAATCATGTTGACGAAGAAGCCAATAGTGTCTTCCAGGTCGGGATGAGGGCGGCTTCCATCAACCATGTGAATAGTCAAGTCTTCTGCCTCTGTGTAACGATAATGGAACGATCTGAATGCAGCCATGAGATATTGGAAAGGCGTAGTCCCAGTCTGCGCACAGATACGTTTCATCCGGTTGAGCATAGGCGTTTCGAGAGTCATGTTGAGAATCGATCTCTCGGTGTCCATATGCTCTGGACGAGCAGCTTTGGCAAAGGGTAACAAGGGGCCAACTACTGGGGCCCCACGTAGTTTTTCTTTCCAGAAATCCATGCTTACCTGAATTTCTGGCGAATGTAAGAGATGTTCGTGCCAGATGGTGAAGTCAGCATAGGACACCTTAGGCTCCGGCACAGTTGCAAGAGCCTTTTGGTTGCGAATGGCTTCATACAAAGCAGTGACCTGCTTGAACATTGAGGCCGAACTTCCACGGTCTATGGAAATATGATGATAGATCATGACGAGGACGAAATGGTCATCAGCGAGTTTGAGAATTGCCATTCGCATATCTTCGCCGTCCTCGATGTCCAGTTCCTTGTGCGTCAATTCAGCAACTGCCTGGTGGAGCTTGTCCTCAGGGTCAGTCTCTGCTGAGAGATCTTTGCGGATCAAGTGAGCACCAGTGTCATCGTTCGGCTTCTGTTCAGAGAAGTCGTCGCCCTCAAAGAATGACATGTGAAGACTTGCATTTCGCTTCTTCAATTCAACAACCGCTGCTTCGAGAGCCGGAACATCGATTTTGCCATGTATGTGGCAAGTCACTGGCAAGTTGAGAGATGCCTTGTCTTCTTGCATGTTGTGCTGGAACCACATTCTTCTTTGGAAAGTCGACATTGGAACATGCTCAGGCTGGTCTATGTGCGCAAACTCTTCGGATACAGTGACAGCTTGCGATTGGTCTGCTCCATCTGCGCCATCTTTGTCATTGGTTCCGGCGGCAGCAGGGCCGCTATCATCCGCTTCAGCATCCACGTCGAACTTGATCATAGTTGCCGCTTTTGTGACCAAATCTGTAATGGACTTGGAACCAAGGACATCGAAGATCTGGACATCGACGTTGATGGACTTCATGAACCACTTTCGGAATTCGATGGCAACGATTGAGTCCAATCCGTAGGCAGAGAGCGGGTTGGATGGCTGCACGATGTCTGACGAAACACCGAGAACAGCGGAAACCTTTTCAATGAATGCTGTAGTAAGGATTGGAACGCGCTCCTCCAGACTGGCGGCATCTCTCAGAGAGCCCATCAATGGCTTGCCGGCGGATGCGTTAGATGCTTCTCCGTCGAGATCGAGATTGGCATAGAGATTCCGAAGGAGTGGCTTGGGGCACCAGTACAGGTCCTTGCGTGTCATATTGATGCCTGTGATCATCTGATACTCATCCACTTGAGAGTCAGGGACGACATGTCCATCTTGGGCAGTTACGGCCTCCTCGAGCTGGTAAAGAAGCTCTTCCTCGTTGACAGCATCATAGCCGATACGCTTCATGATCCTCTCAAGAGCAACATTTTCTGCAACGGCGCCTACGCCAACAACCATACCGACGTTCATAGTCGTACCTTTGAGGCCAAGCGTGCGGCGGTGGCTCATGAGCGCGTCTAGGTAAGTGTTGGCTGCAGAGTAGTTGGCTTGTGCCATTGCTCCAACAACAGCTGAGGCCGAGGAGAAACAGACGAAAAAATCAAGATTGGTGTCAAGGGTCGCTTTATGCAAATTGTGGGTGCCCTGTACCTTGGGACGGACTGAAGTCTGCCACTGCTGGTAAGTCATTTTGTTGAGTGGCACATCTTGAAGAATCATGGCAGCCTGGAAGATGCCGCCAAGTTGAGCGCCCATCTCATTAGTGCATGCTTTGACTGCTGCATAGTCTGTGACATCGGCACGATAGATTGACACCTGAACATCCCGAGCCTCGAGCCAAGTTTTTGTGGCCAAAGCCTCTGGTCGACTAGCTCCAGATCTTGACATGAAGGCAAGCTTCGTTGCGCCTTTGCGTACCATCCATTCGGCCAGCGTACGACCTAGACCGCCAAGGCCACCAACGAGGAGGTATGTTTTATTTGGGTTAAAGATGCTGGTATTGCGATAGACTGCAGGAACAACACCAACAAGCTCCTTCTCCTGAGCAACGAGGACGACTTTGCCAAGATGCTTACCCATCTGTAGCATACGGAAACCTTTCTGCGCCTCATGGTAGGGAAGCTTGAGGATGGTTTCTGGGTTCTTGATGATCCCATTCTCCATAAGTCTGCAGCACTCTTTGAAGACGCGTGCACCTAGACGCCGGTTGTATTCAAAGACAGTGATCATGTCTACAGATGCAAACGAGATGTTCTTTCGGAATGGGTCCATGTCAATCTTGGCATTCTCATGGATGTCACGTTTTCCGATTTCGATGAACCGGCCAAATCGTGCAATGCACCCCCAAGTAGCATGCAGCAACTCGCCTGCAAGACTGTTCAAGGCCACATCAACACCCTTGCCGTCTGTAAGCTTCATCACTCCGTCCACGAAAGTGGTGTCTCGAGACGAAAGGATATGATCATCGTCAAGGCCAAAGTGGTTCTTAATGAAATCACGCTTGGTCTGAGAGCCGACCGTAGCAATAACATTAGCGCCCAGCATATGCGCAACTTGAATCGCCATCTGGCCGACACCTCCAGCAGCGGAATGTATCAACACGGTCTCTCCAGAGCGAAGGCGAGCAGCGTCAGCTAGCGCATAGTGGGCTGTGGTCAAAACCAATGGAAATGCGGTAGCGATGTGGTAGGGCATGTTTCTAAGCTTGTGGCAGTAGACAGCTGGGTTCCGCACAATAGAGCGATGAGCACCCTGGCCAGGACGCCATGCAACTACACGGTCACCGGCCTTGAATTCGAAGGTGTTGACATTACGGCCAACACGACGAACAATACCAGCACACTCATCACCAAGCTTGTAGTCGTCGATGATGCCGAGAGAGGCCGCGACATCACGGAAATTGATCGCTGAAGCCTTGACTTCGATCTCAATCTCATCGTCGGCTAGCTCGTTATCAAGAATCTCTTCATCGTCGGCAAAAGCCAGGGAGTCCAAGAGTCCAACTTTGCCAATCTTGAGAGCGAGGGGGCGATTCTGCTCAAATCGCTCCAGGCGCTCGCCGTGGGCGTTGAAGGGTAACTTGGAGTTGCGCGCGTCGTCTGGCTCAACCTTGGGAATGTGCAGAGTTCCATTCCGGTCTGCAAACTCGTCTTCTGTGAGCTGGCGGTCAAGCACCTCAAGAGCGCAATTTGCTACTCTGTCGATGCCGGATGAAGCAGAGATATCGAGGGTCACGAGTCTAAGCTTTTCATTCTCGCTTCGTGCAACTCTGGCCAAGCCGAGAATGATAGCCTGCTGCGGGTTCTGGGCTTCTTTCGTAGCACCATTCGTTGCCCATACCATATTGGTACTGTCGCCTGTAAGTAGCTTTTGGATAGCCTCATAATGTTTTGCGCTGTCACTGGCGCCATCGAAGAACAGATCACTATCGAGACTGGCCAATATAATGACGTTGTCCGCTATTTTGGGTGTCTTAACGAGGTCGAGCAAAGTCACCCTGGATACTAGACCATCATAGGCTTTCTCAATGAGAGAGGCAATGTTCTCCGTGGTCTCTGAGACCGTTGTCGGCATGACGAGTGTCAGTGGCTCAGCAGAAGATGGAACAATGGCCCGATTTTGCCAGACACTAATTTTTCCACTTTGGAAAGCAAGAGACAGGTCTTGATGTTCGAATTCAACGCCGTTGCTAATAGCAAAGCCATTCGGTTTGAGAAGAGTTTTGATTTCCATTTGGGTGGGCTCCTCGATGATGATTGCGTCATAGAATCCAGCTTGTGGCTCTCCTATCTCAATGCGGCCCGGCCAATCGTTATTGAGACGATCCCAAGAAGCTGACATAGCTTCCGGAGATGTATATGGTCGGCTGACCCATTCATTTTTCTTACTGTCCCATGATTGGAACATATCCTTGGAAGCATTGGAGTAGGCCATCAAACTTTGGAAGCGGCGACGGAGACCACTATGACCACCCAGCGGAAGTAGGACTTGTCTGACTGACTCAGGGTCAGATGAGAAATGGAGGATGGTCGAGTCAGGGATCTGATGGACAAAGCAGTCCATGAGTTGGGGAAGGCCATCGAATGATGGTGCTTGGAGGCTTTTACCAAGGCACGAGAAAGCAGGCTGCCATCTCGTGCGGAAGAAGAGCTTCCTCTCTGGCGAGTCTCCACTCATGTCACCACCCAAAGCAGTGAACTCGGCACCCTTCATCTCAACCATGAGTTGACTGCAATCATCGGACTGGATCGATAGGTCACTCATTGCAACACGAGGTCCGGGAAGCTTGGTTTCAGCGCTAACCCAAAATCGTTGTTGTTCCTCTGAGGTCTTCATCTCTTCAAAGAGGCCCGATACCCTCATGGACTTCATGAAGGTCGGTACGAACGGCTCTCCGAGACTTCGACCCATGGCCGCTTCTGCGCCAGCAAAGATTACATGGAATGAAGCATCCAGAAAGGTTGGATGTACCATGCAGAGATCGGTGGAGGCCTGGGTTGTCTGGTCTGGTCTGAAGGTAAGCGGCGCCATAGAGAAGCCTGGTCCGCTCTCAACATTCCCTGAAAGCAACATGAAGTCCTCTCCATACTGTAATCCCATTGAATGAAGATGCTCATAATACTTCTGCATGGTCGTAGTCTTATTAGATTTCTTCTGCAATGTTGCCAATGATGGGCGCTCCTCGAGGCTCTCAATCGATGCTGGCTCACCCTCTTCGACCTCAATCATACCGTGACAGTGCTCATCGCACCTTCCAGTGGCATCATAAGAACTAATGATGAACCGATACCAGGTATCAGAGGTTCTCTTGGCTGAGGCAAGGACTGGCTGCATCTCAAGTAGCACTTCAGTACCCATGTCGTCTGTTCTAACAGGAAGAGCCGACTTGAAGGATACGTCACGAAGTGTGACACTCTTCATGGTTTCTGGGCATTTCTCCAGACGTGTAGCAGCTTCGATAGCCATGGTCAGGTAGCCAGCAGCGGGGAAGATGATCTTGCCTTCGATCTGGTGCTGGGATAGCCACGGAAGTTCAGCGGGACGCAGGAATGTTCGCCATCGAGGATGATTATCAACTGAGTCGGGTACAGGTACACCGAGTATAACATGTCTTTCTTTACGAAGTCGGTTCGCCTTGATGACACGAGTCTCGGACCAGTAGCTGGCATGATCCCACGCATAGCTGGGTAGTTGAACCTTAGGACTAGCAGTCGCTCGCCTCGTCAACCCGTTGTTGTCACGGAAGAGGTTGCTGTTGGCAGCAGCCAGGTCGACTGGGTAGCCAAAAGAGAACAAATGGCCGGCACACGATAGCAGGCTGCTAAAGTCCGGAACGCCAC
Source organism: Cladonia macilenta KoLRI003786 (assembly GCA_000444155.1). Lineage (NCBI taxonomy): Eukaryota > Fungi > Ascomycota > Lecanoromycetes > Lecanorales > Cladoniaceae > Cladonia > Cladonia macilenta. Next base: position 16,384 of record KE598567.1, read on the forward strand.
GACTCAATGAGGCAATGTAGGGAATGTCAAGCTTCAAAGATTTCATGACTTCCTTGGCCGGACCCTTTAGCGCAGGATGTGGACCAACCTCGACAAGCAGGTCGACATTCTGTTCTTCGTTCTCGTTCAACAACAAGTTCGTCAGAGCATCAGCAAACCTCACTTGTCCCGTCAAGTTGGAAACCCAGTATTTGGCTTCCATGGTATTGGGCTCAGCATACCGTGCTGTGACACTGGAGGACATTTGGCAGTTGGCTGGTTGAGGACGGATCTTGCTTAGAAGATTTTCGAGAACAGGGCCGAATGGGCTGATGTGATGCGAATGATAAGCTTTGTCAACCAGTAATTGCCTTGCAAACACGTTTCTCTTGGTGAGAGCTTCCTTGAGTTCGACGATTGCTGGCAGATCTCCTGAGAGAGTCAGACTGGTAGGGCTGTTCACAGCAGCAATAGCAATGCGGCCAGTGTAAGCCTCTAATTCAGTCACAGCCTCTGCTTCAGTCATTTGAACTGCTAGCATAGAACCTGCTACATCGACCGCATTCGGCACGTCCATGCCGAGTGTGAGGCCACGATAGTAGCCTGCGATGATAGCGTCATCGAATGAGAGGATGCCAGCTGCGTAAGCCGCTCCCATCTCACCAGCAGAATGGCCAACCGTAACTGAGGGTTTGATGCCCCATTCTCTCAGCAAATCCACGAGCGAGATCTGAATGGCGGTACATAGAGGTTGGGAAAATGCGCTTTGGGTGACACGCGACTCCTCTTTGGTCTTCAGTAGTTCAGTAACGCAAGACCAATCAGGTTTATCGGGAAGTGCCTGGAGCACACTGTCGCAGCGCTCTAGGGACTGTCTGAACAGTGGCGACTGCTCAATAAGTTGACGCCCCATAGCAAAAGATTGTGCGCCTTGGCCGGTGAAGATGAAGCCAATTCTAAGGCGAGATTTGTCAGACCTTGTCCAGGTCAATGCCTGGCTTAAGCCGGCCAGAACATCTGCCGTATCCTTTTCAACAATGTATGAGCGGACTTGTTGTAGAGTTCGGCCTGGGTCGCTAAGACTGTTGGCAAGCGCCGCTGCGGAGTGTTGCGGATTTGATTGGAGAAAGTTGGTGAGAGAAGCCTTCAGACGATCACCAGCTTTCTCCGTATGCGAAGTCAACGGTAAAAGGTAAGGCCTGTTGGCGACCATCGCGGTGTGTTCATCCGACATGGAATGCCCCACTTCCTCACTTGGGCTTGAGTAGCCCTCGAGAATGATGTGAGCATTGGAACCACCGTATCCGAACGAGTTGATGCTGGCTCTGCGGATTCCGTTGGGTGATTCCCAATCCAGCGTCTTCGTAGGTACCGCAATTTTCCAGTTTTCGAAGTCAATGTTGGGATTAGGGTTATTGAACAGCATGTTCGGCGGTATTTTGCGGTTTTCCAAGGCCATTGTGGTCTTGATAATCCCCGCTAGACCGGACGCACCCTCCAAATGGCCAATGTTTGTTTTCACCGAACCAACATGGAGAGGAGAGTCACGATCCTGCGCAAACACTGCGCCGATTGCACGCGTCTCCCGAGGATCGCCAGCTTGGGTGCCTGTCCCGTGGGCCTCGAAGTACTGCGTGTCTTTCGTGTCCAAGCCAGCATTCTTGTAGGTCTTTCTAATGAGGGCCTCCTGAGCGGCGGAGTTGGGTACTGTAATACCCTCCTTCGTGCCATCATGGTTGATATCCGAACCACGGATGATACATCGTATCTTGTTACCGTCAAGTTCGGCGCGGGACTTTCGTTTCAAGACTACTGCGCAGATCCCCTCGCCACGAACATAACCCTTACCGCTTGCATCGAAAGCTCGGCATCGACCATCAGACGACAAGAACCCGAAATCAGTCATTGTTATGAACATGTTGGGATCAAAATGAAGCGAAGAGCCGACAACGATTGAATAGTCGGCGTCGTCCTCCTGGACGGATTTGTTTCCCAGATGAAAAGATATCAGGGACGAGGAACAAGCAGTGTCGATCGTAACACTTGCTCCGTGAAGGTTGTAAAAGAAAGAGATGCGGTTTGACAAGATGGCATTCCCAGTTCCAGTGGCGGTATACTTGGAATAGTAGCCTAAATCTTTGTTCACCATGTCCTTGTAATCGTTGGTAAAGCTACCGCAGAAGACGGAGCTTTGAGTGCCAGAGATCTCATCCAGTGTGATGCCAGCTATCGACAGACTCAGTTTTGCAGCATAGATAAGAGGATGACAAGAGCTTACCGTCTTCTAAAGCCTCGTAGACTACCTCGAGCAGCATCCTCTGCTGAGGGTCCATGGCTTCAGCTTCCTTGCCGGATATGCGGAAGAATTCTGGATCGAACAAGCTAATGTCCTGATCGAGAAAGTATCCATAGCGAGCGTTGGTCTATGTCTTGTTAGCGTGGGGCGAAGCAGAGACGAAACCAAGACAACTGACAGTGCTCTTATTAGCTCCATTGGGATGATAGAATGCGTCAACATTGAATCGATCCGCTGGGATCTTCTTTTGAAGATCTTTTTGCTCCACGATGTTTTCCCAAAGCTTGGTGGAGTTCTGAGCGCCAGGTACGCGACACGCCAGGCCTATGATGGCAGTGGGGTCGTCGAGCCGGCCGCCCCCCTCGCCATGAGATGACGGAGCGGAGGTGACAGAGGTGTGGGCATCGGAGCGAGATGAAGAGCGTGAGTGAAGGGAGGAGGAAGAGTTCATATCAGAGAGCTCAGTGGCTCGTCTGTACATTGCTGTCATTGTGTCTAAGTGAGATGGGTTAGAGGGGTATCAATCTATCGTTATGATCTTGCAAGGAGGGTGCAATGCAATGGGACACAAAGTGCAAATGTTGTATAGTGAGTGCTCGAAATAGCGAGACGTTTTGGACAGTAGAAGTCGCGGATAGCATCTCTGTAATACATATAGTACCCTATGAACATCTTTGAGATCGAGAGCGTAAGAGCAAGGAATCACTGTGCCGTGTATGTCCTTGCAATCCCATATTATCACGGAAGTATACCTGAAGCCACATGCAATTGTTGTGAAACACCTCAAGTGATGATCTCACAATGCATGGCCGTCGGGTACCTGGCATGAGCCATGTGGCTGCATCAGCAACAGCCTCGAAAACCTGGTGTAATGCCCCGTTTCGCTTCGGCTATGTTTCATCTCATAAGGCTTGGATATTGTACTAAGCTGAGATGGTGTATGGATGGCCACGAGGAGAAGAGGGCGTCCTAGACAGCTTTGGCAACGCTAGATGAAGTCGCAATGATGTTCATGGTCAAGCACAGCATGTTTAGTGCCGATCTCTCACACGTGTACACGGGTCAAATAGTTGGTTGCAGCAGGCGGGTAGATGGCTGACGATGTGAGGGTAAGGTAAGGTAGGGTGCAAGAGTTCGATGGTAATGCTCCTCGGCATGGGTCCATTGCTATGGGTATCGATGTTGGTCAGCCTTGTATTTGCAGCGCGGACATTTTCTGTGAGCAGGCTAGGAGGTTATGGGTGAAACGTCCGCCTTGCGAACTTACCTGAAGAGGATGAGGTGTCAATTGAAGACGCTGACACTTCGGGTGCAGAAGGCGGAGCTATTGCGACAAAGCCACTCGTGAAACATGTGAGAGTCCATCTGGGAACAGTTAGGCAAAAAGACATTGCTTTGAAACGTTGCGTTAGAGAGCGGAGAAGCGAAAAAATATGTTGGATTGGGGGCTCTGGAAATAATAAGTAGGCTTAGTGCATGGCCCTGTATGGCCCCTAGAGCGCTCAGTAGATCTGGGCATTTCGGTGGTTTTAGGGGCTACACTTCGGAAGTTTTAGGCGGGTAACAGCCGCTAGAAATGCCGAGAATACTAAGTATCAACCCAGCAACGATCTTTCATTACCCCTGCATGGAGGAATAGATAAGCTGCAGTCAGATAAGCAAAGCACGCTTCAGCTTTGTAGATCAACTATACCCAACGTTAACACCATAAGCGAGGACCCCGTTAGTGCTGACTGCTGTAGTTCCAACACGCTGAGCTGGCTCCTACTTGTTTATTGGTAGAGAGTGGACGCGTCAGAATCGACCCTGATGGCGAACATACTGATCCTCATCCATGCTTTAGAGTCGGCTCAATATTGCACCGTGACGGTACATACAGAAGCACAGTTACTAGAACCAGGTCTACTATGTAGAAAAGGTGAGCAGGTAATATTATGAGTGCAATAGGGATGCTTGAATTTTTGTAAATGAGATTCTCTAATCTTCTGTTCTTACTCTCATCAAAGAATTGCCGTTGGACGCTCGTTGTTATTGTTACAGTATAGTTACATTTTTCGTCATCATGAAGTGTTAACCCTCAACGCCTGGAATGCATGACTCAAACACCTCCAATCTAATGTCGCCATTGCCAAGCCAATAAACCCAACAAGTCCTACAAAGAACGAAAAGCTGAATCATCAAAGCAAGCTCCACCAGAGGCATTTTTGTGGTAAACTTGCAAGCCATCATGGCGCACTTGTCCATCCTGATTCAGGTTTTCCAGATCCAAAGGGTTACATGTGCTGAAGTCACCCATTATCCCAGGGTCGAACATGTCTGCTGCTCCCCAATCTACCCTCGAAGCAGGGTTGTCCAAATATGGCGTATTGATGTTATACATTGGTAGGGTCAATGGAGTCTGGTCCATTGAGCTGTGGCTCGAAGACCAAAATCCTTGGTTAGATGCTGTACGGGAAGGACTCGACGAAGAGGACGATTCGAGTGTTGGAGACTCTGTCATGCTTGGTACAAGTTCGGGGGGTAGCTTCATTGACGAGACGGCGTCTGCTGCGAACGGATCATTCGAGCCAAAGGTTGAAAAATCGAATAATTGTGTATGTTGTGCATTCTGGCAGTCGAAGTTCTGCACGACTTGTTTCAGCTGTTTTTTTACAGCTTTCGCTCTCTTGGTCTTGGCGAGTTTCTCATGTTTAGTCAAATCGAGGAGGTCCCTGACAAGCTTTTCAATCTCCTCTTTTCGTGCCGTGAGCGAAGCTTCGGATTCGCTATTATTACGAGCCCGAGTTTGGATCCGAGTAATCCCTCTACCACAAGCATCCAAGCCCAACATAAATATTTCAGCAATGTTTTCGGGATATTCGCCCATAGTCATTCCGGCATTGCCATACCTACTATCCACTGTGTCGCTCACACGAAGCAGTGCTCTCGCCGAAGTACTAAAGTCCTCGATGAGATTTTCCGTGGCAGGGATACTCTCAGCGACACCTTGAGTGCGCGGGAAGAGGAAATGAATGATCATCGTATGGTATGCCGCGAGCAAGAGACCTTGTGATACTTTGCATCCTGAAATGAGCTCAAGTGCGTTGACTAACACGTGCCGAATCTTGGAGCACACAAAGGACAGATTTCTCGGAGTGGTGTTTTGTTGGGGAGCTGATAGCTGTCGAAGGGAAAGCAGTGTCTGGGTCTGCCACGAGAAAGTCTGTGACTCGTCAAAGGGTGTCTGTTCTCGTGGATAAAGCGCATATATGTGTGCCGTAGTTGAGGCTACATGACAAATTGGCCATAGGTAACGGATAGTTCTGGCCTGATGAGTGAGCGTCGAGATGTTGTCAGAAGCTGCGTCCAACCTGAATACGGCCGACGTAGTCTCATCTGTAGGCGGGAACGGTGCTGATAGGCTCGAAGGGAGAAGCTCTAACATTGGTGCATCCATCTGCATGAATGCCCACAGGATAATGGCGAAAGTAAGCCAACGGACGCTCCTCGCTAGTTCTGCTTCCACTTCTCCAACATCCATACCGTTAATTTGATTCATTTGGACAATGGGTTGTTGGAGTCCAGAGACAATGTTGCTCGCATGAATGAAGTAACACAGTGATCGGCGGGCTCTACTGGCACAGAGTTCGTACCAGCCGAGTAACGTCAATGCCTGCACGGTCGAGAGCTCAATACTTGTTGTCTGCATCTCGAACAGCTGAGAGCTGGCCCAATTGAACATTTCGACTCCCTTGGCATGTGTCTCTGGTTCTCTCTGAGCGAAGTTGACGTCAGCGAGAATGACAGCGAGAAGTACATTGTTCTGAGTGCCATCACGATAGCTGCGTAGGAGAAGGGTTTTTGAGAGGATGAAGGCGAGAGGATGATGAGAGAACCAGATATCGATCATTTGTAGCGTCTGATAATTGTTATATTGAAGAAGGGGGTTGGTGGGCTGGGCTTCAATGACATCGAACATGTCTTGGATGTCATCGACATCTAGACATCTCTTGAAGAGCGGTGGTGGCCTATCTTCGAGTTCTTGGCACCCAAGGTCACCGAAACGCGAAGTGACCATTTCCACAAAGTCTTCTATTAGTGTGAATATCGGATCTTCGTATGTCATTGTTGGGTGAGGTAGGGTCTCGTGTGGTGGAAGAGAAGCCTGGCTTTGGCTATGCTTGCGTCCGAAGGCTGTCAAGGCGTTATGACATGGCTCCGAATTATTGCTCGGGGTGTCAAACAATCGGCTGAAGGTATGTTGAAGGTCAGCGGCTATCGAGTTCTTTGCGGCAGTCTTCGAGCCATCTAAAGGGTGAATCTTTTTGGCATTTCGTTGAGCATTCGCAGTTTGTGGTGCTTGTTGATCATCTGTGGGGCTGCTAGAGCTCGAGTTGTGCCTCGTCATTGCATCCTCAAACTCCTTCGTTCGAGAATTGGAAGCGTTGCTTTGAGATCTTTGATGTAATGCACGTGTGGATGCTTTGGAGGTCACGCCTTTAGGGCGCCCTTTCGATCCTTCTCGGCCATATACGCAGTCGATATTCCTCTCTCGACAGGCACTGCAAATGCTTTGGCCTGAGCATCGAATTTTCCTCGATCGGCAGAAGTGACAGCTTCTCCTCATCACTGGTTGCGAGGCCGACTTGGTCTGTGCAGTCCCAGGCTGGGGTGAACTTCTATTGCTTCCGACAAAATGCATGGTGCGCTTGAAGGACGGATAAGTGGGGATGTAGCTAAGGATATACTATATGTACCAAGCCGGCTAGGAGGCCAAAGTGAGATTCATGTGGTAAGGCCGCATTGGCGAAACATTATGACGCAGAAGCATACACTTGCGGCATGAAAAGCTGAGCCGAGAAATCCAACGCTGCGTATCCAAATATTCGAGAATGAGTTAGCACTGTGCTGCATCCAAGTGACCTGGTGAAGATCGTCCTGCTAGACTGGAGCCCCCAGTGTGCAAAATGTCACCTATAGCATCAAAAATGGGATCGGGATTCATGTGTATCGTCATTACTCTTCGGTTGGCTGCAGGGGAAGCTTTAGACTCGCCTGCGGGGAAGCTGTCAGTGGCGGGTTTTATGCGGCGATTATGTATCTGATAGTGCATCCATCTATAGTATGCATCCTTCGCTTCCTACCCGAAACAGAATGCAACCATACCACCGGCACCCACAGAAGCTAGTTGTGCCCGCGGCCTTGCGTGAATCGCCTACTCTGCCGGTAGACATCGTACCTCGTGTTGCTGTGATAAGTATCTTCAATGCTTCTGGCGCACCTGGCAAGAGAGTATCACCAGATCTGTGAATTTTGCTAGGGACAGATGCAGCGGGAAGAGAGGCAGACTGGGTGCGAGGCCACAAGGTCCGGAAAAAGCGTCTACTTTTCACAGTCACATCAGGCTGATCAATAAGGCTATCGAAGAGCAAGATGAAACGCGTGATCACCGATAACGTCTTCTTGAGAATGCCAGTGGGGGATCAAAGTCTGTAAGGATCGCGATACAAATCCTTTCAAGGCAAGTCTGATGATTTGTTAATGCTGAGTGAGACCGTCTAAAAGCCGGCGGAGAGACAACATAGGATAGACTAGGCGATGAAACTGGACGTGTACGGGGGTGGTACGGTGCAGGGTGAGCTGAGGTCAAGCGGGGCTAAGACGGCGATATTATTCAGCGCGATAGTGGTGCAGATCGGATGTACCACCAACTAAGACTGCAAGTGGGATGCAACTCGTGTCTCTCGAGACGATGTGACTGTAAGACGAAGTTCGGACCTGAGTATCTCTACCACTCTGGGGGCTTAGACCCGTCAGTGCCTTTTTGGGCAGTCCAAACCACGATCTTCTGTTTCATCGCTAGTGTTTCGATATTGTGAATCCACGTGGGTACAGTGTATGGGGGTCAAAACTAGGGAGTGGATCATCGAAGATGGACCCGACGAACGACGGAAACAATTCCAGTGAGGACAGTGGGTTAGAGTGGAAAATCATGGCGTGATGGGTGCGTGGCCTGCAGGGGAGTCGCAGTACTACTTGGTACTATATTCCATTGGTGTTGGTGTCAGACGGGATGATTAGGTCTCCCGGTCGAAACAGTGATTATCGATCAGGTTTCAGCCAATCCCAATGTGACAGGAATCCTGCTACGCCACGCCTTAGCCTCCTGGACTTGTAGATCTTTACTGAGCACAACACGGACAATTCTCTCCGGCTGCTACTCTACTAAATTCGGTTGGTCGTCTCTTTGGCCGAGATTCCAACCTTATTGTTCATTCACCCCACCATCCACGGGCCAACTTTCTTGTTGTTCATAGGAGCGCGAGAGCTATACCTTAAGCTTCACACCCGTCCGACCCGCCAAATGGCCCCGTATTTCACTCATCGTCCATTGCCATGTGGCAACCTTGACTCAAAGGAAGGATGATTGCATGATTGCGCATTGGGTGGGTGACCGTCCTACGACCCGTGAAGTGACACACCTGCAGAGCCGTACTCCATCCCCTCGACTGGATCGAGATGAGCTGTGCCGCACATGCAAGCTTAATTGCTAGGTCGAGTACAGCCAAAAAATGACTACGGCGGATGCCGATCCTTCAAGTCTGTGGATGCTTGATAAATAAATAAGCGTCCTCCTTGCTCACGGAACGTTTGGGCTCTAATAATTCTAGAAATTTGTCTTCATGTATCGCCGGTCAACTCCGTAATAAAGGTTTCTCGTGTCTAGTGAAACGCTCATAAAATCATCGCGTTCTATTTGACTCTAAGGCCAGTATTCCACGAACTTCCGAGAACCCGGGTGGCGACCTTCTCGCTATTACCCTGCTTAACCATAGAAAATCAAAACATCGGCTCTGGTGTAACCCCCTCATCTCCTTTCTCCGAATGTTCTGAACTCCCCGTACTCTTCTGTTCTAAGCTCGGATTGACGGCTCTATGGAGGTATCTTCCTGGGTAGAAGGTGTTCAGTGCCACCACGGCAACAACTATCATACTGCACCACCAGCAACGTCAGTCGTAGCTTTCAATTGAAGGGATCAAGAGATACTCACGCTCCTTCCAAGGCAACAAAGTCAATTTGGTCTTTCATCAATGTGCTGCCCCAGCCATTGGATAGTTCAATGACTCGATATATGCATCGGGTCATGATTGCGGTATACGATAGTCCCAACGCTGCAAAGCATAGATTCAGGGACTTGTTGTATGCGAAGAGCTCTCGCGCTCTAGCTGAAGCAACAGGATCTCTGCACACACGCCATGCGTACTCTGCGACACAGAAACCGAACAGCGCCAGACTTCCKACCTGGAAAGCGAGGCCTGCAAGCTGGACGTTGTCGCCAGTGCCCAGAGGAGTGTTGTTTTGAGCAGCGATCGAAGCAAGTCCGCCTCCGGCACCTTGTAATTCGGCCAGTTAGTGAAATAGAACCTTGGATTTTGGATTCCGGGATCTACCTTGAAGTGCAAGAGATATGATGTCGCAAGATATGAAGATGTATGCGTACATCTTGGGTGACAGCCGCGAAACGTCGGCGCCAAAGAGTAAAACACTAGTTGGAGGAGCATCAGTTTTCTACTTGATCGGCTTCCCTAGACAAACGTACATTCTTGATAGGCAGAGGTATATAGCAGCTGAGAAGAATGCAGGAGCAATGGTGAGGCAGCATATTTGAATGAGAAATCTATTAAATAGTCAGCAACTGGAAAATGATTGCGCACAAGAGACTACTGAGACTGACCCGTCCAGGTTGAAAGGATTTTTGTGCATCATCAGTCTCCCAATATAGCCCATGATCTCGCATGTGCACCCCCAACCCATTGCAATCAGCGTTCCCCAGGCGCGATAGTATGTTCCCTGGATTCCATGCGCAACCAACGCGGCGCTGAACAGAACGAGCATCACGACATTGGGAGCGAGCGAAGGTGCATAACCATAGAATGATTTGGAGAGTGGACAATCTTCGCTAATTGACGTGCACTGCTGTGCACGAGGCAGTAGGTAGTGGAGGCCTGACATTGCTGCGTTGTGGAGGAGATACTGGAAGAGATTTAGCTAAGATGTGGTGTAAGAGAGGTATGTAAGCCAGAAGAAGGACAGGAAAACTAGAATTAGATATCTAGATCCGAAGGCTGCTCTCGCAGAGATCACGTCCCCGATCTCCATAATGGAGGGTTGTTTGCATCATAGATTCTTGGCGAGTGCAACCAAGAGATGCGAAACAATGGTGGAATAACACACCGAGGCACACATACAATGAGAGCAATTAGATCTCCGGTAAGATGATTAGACCAATCGATTTGGGTACATTTCTCAAGAAAAACCCCGCGGTTCGTCATAGGGCCCGCCTGCCCACGGAAATTTAGAGAGACGGACAATTCCATCAGGCTATCACCATACAGTGACGGAGGAATACTACTCCGACTAGTATGATCATTGACGACTGCCTCATGGCGCGATACAGAACAGTCAGACCACGAAAGTGCAGATACATATCCGCACCACTGCCAAGTCTGTCGCCATCACTTTGTTACGCCGATTGGAATAACGTCCACAGTCTCCATCCTCTCCACGTACTCTAACCATTCCACTCAAATACTTCTACATCTATCCCTTACCATTAGTTGGCTAGGGCAGCAGATATGAGTCTCAAACGCCTCAGTATGGGCTTCAGGAAGAGCTCGATGAGTTCTCGAGACATGAGTGACCCTCAGGCATATCGGACGAGCGATGAAGTGCGAGTCAGAAATGGGACAGCTGCGTCGGTGAAGCAAGAGATATCAAGTTCAGACTCCACAGCAGCGTCTCCGAAGAGAAAGCCTCAACCTACGCAGTACAAACCGGGGCTATGGCTTTACCTGGCCTTTGCTACCCTTGCTATTCTTACCATCATGGTAGCATTAGATGCTACGGCACTCTCAGTTGCTTTACCGGTTAGTCGTGCCCAAGTCCATGAAACAGACATAACAGACTAAAATGAACAGATCATTGCGAAAGCCCTACATGGCACTGGCCTCGAAGCATTCTGGGCAGCAACATCTTATCTACTTACCTCCACTGTTTTCCAGCCTACGATTGCTGCTCTTTCAAACGCCTTCGGACGAAGGTGGATCACGACTATGTCCGTGATATTCTTCCTGATTGGTATTCTCATGGCAGGATTATCACACAACTTCACGCTCCTTCTGGCCGGTAGAACTGTACAAGGTATTGGTGGAGGTGGTATCACCGTACTTACTCAGGTCATCATCTGTGATCTGGTTCCCTTGAGGCTGAGGGGCCAATGGTTTGGCGTGATTAGTGGAATGTATGCAATAGGCTCAGTATCAGGGCCACTCTTGGGAGGTGTCTTCTCGGAACAAGTTTCTTGGGTTAGTTACCCTACAGGGCGTATTCGCAGAACATCGTTGGCTGACATAGAAGATAGCGTTGGATCTTCTGGATCAATCTTCCTTTCACAGGAGCAGGGCTGATCATGATCCCGCTCTTCATCAGGCTTGGGGTGGGGAAAAGTTCCTTTTTCCGCAAATTAGCCTCGGTCGATTGGGTTGGTTCAATCATCTTCATTGCTTCAACGACAGGCTTTCTTATACCGCTTTCTTGGGGTGGCGTATCTTATCCTTGGTCTTCGTGGCATACTGTGGCGCCACTCAGCGCCAGCAGCGTAGGCCTAGTCCTGCTCTACGTCTATGAAGAGCGGGCAGCAACAAATCCAATCATCAGGACGAGTATCTTCAAGAACCGCAACGCGGCAGCGGCTTACTTTTGCGTCGTCATCCATGGCATGGTCGTGGTCGGCTCCCTCTATTATCTTCCATTGTATTACGAAGCGGTCAAAGGGCTCTCGCCCATATTATCGGGAGTTGCACTCTTTCCAGAGACTTTCACAGTTGCCCCTGGTGCATTCATCGTCGGCACCGCCATCTCAAGAACAGGCCACTATCGCTGGGCAGTCTGGAGCGGTTGGGCGATAACCACGTTTGGACTTGGATTTTTGTATTTCCTCGACGTGAATACTTCGACGGTGGAATGGGTGTTCCTGAACCTCGTTGTAGGAATTGGCCTAGGCTTCAATTATTCCGCTCTTGGTGTCGTTCTCCAAGCTTCGACATCAGAGGAAAATATGTCGTCGGCAGTTGCTATGTTCACCTTTTTCCGTCTGTTCGGACAAGCTCTCGGTGTCGTCATTGGTGGTGTAGTCTTCCAAAACCAGATCAAAACCAAGCTACTAGCCTCACCTGACCTGGCGGCAATGGCAGACCAGTATGCTTCCGATGGATCAGCACTAGCCCAGCTCATCATAAACCTGCCGGCAAGTCCATCTAAAACGACTCTTGTCCAGGCTTATGCCGATTCGCTCAAGGTTTTCTGGGTCGTCCTCTGTGCAATTGCTGGGGTGGCACTCCTGGTGAGCTGCGTAATCACACGGGTCAGTCTTGATCGCGAGTTCGTTTCGCCTCAGGCATTGGGCGGTGATAGAGACGACGTTGGACTCATGGCGGAACGGGGCGAGGAAGAAGGCGAAAGCGAGACAGACCAGCAACAGGTAGATGGAGAATCGCCGGATGAGCCTCCTTCATATGACGCAGAGATGGAGCCTGTTGGAAGAAGAGTCTCGTTTCGAGAGCCTGACAAGTCCAGCATTCGCCCAGACAGAGCTCTGTCGCCTCGTTGGCAAAATATGTCCGGACTGCCGGAAGAGCGAAGATCCTCATCGGCATACTCAGTGCCCATCGATGCTCTTGAGAGGCCGGAGCCTGCAAGAACAAGACGCGTTGGAGAAGCAGAGGATCTGCCGCCAGAGATGGGCCATCCACCTTCGTGGATGCCATTATCCAATATACGGCAGCATACACCTCTTTCCGAGCTGACGGCTGATCCCTTCGAGAACGTGATGAGACGAGGGGTGGTCCGCAATTCTGCATACCGTAGCTCCCCACTTGCGGTACCAGGTCAGGGTAGCAATCGGAACTCGGGCATGAGCCAGAGCAGCAGACGCAATTCGGGATGGTTTAACAGGAGACAATCACGTGGCGAGGGATCTTCTAGGCCAGTCTCGTGGGCGCCCGTTTACGGGATGGGTTAGAGATAGATCAGGTAGATGTGTAGATGTAATTTTCAAAGTACGCTAGAATGTATAGTACACGTGTACAAGAACTTCCTCTTGCCGCCTTGGCACTTCCTCTCTAGAAGTTCTCACCTCAACCACACCTGCTCATCGCCAAACTCGCTGTACTCCACAGTATTGTCGCTTTGTCAACGCCACGAACATTGTAGTATCCATGCTGATGACTGACTATGAGGATATAGGAATAGCCCGGGACCCTCGATGCGATTCCTCCCTCCCTTCGTCACGGAGCACGATTGCTCATTCTTGACTGCCCAACCGTCGACAACATCGTCTCAACGATGCCTCATTGGCCCAGTAAAAACTCTCGACGTCATATGGTGACGAAACATGACGCGATGCTTCACTTCGCGTGACATAGTCGTTCCTGACGATCGTTATTATTCGGTAGCTTGTTCGAATGATGAAACAAGTCACCGAGTCGATGCGGACGACGAAACATCGATAATCGAATATCGTATCGCAACTTTACCATAAAGCTACAGCTATAGCAATTGTCCGATACTGCGCGGGGAGGGCTGAGTGGCGAACGTGGTGCCTCCAGAGCTGTCTTACTCCCGGTTGCGAAACCGCGGGGGGCTGAGTGGCGAACGTGATGCCTCCAGAGCTGTCTTACTCCCGGTCGCGAATGCGCGGGGTGCGGAGTGGCGAACATGATGCGTCAAGAGCTGTCCTATTCCCAGTCGCTAAATTGCGTTCGAAAAGTACTGAAGCCAATATACGATTACCGACCCTGCGCGGAGAGATTTTGGTCGCAGAATGCCAATTCTCAGGTCTATGACGCTCCAGGCTCGCACGACGAAGGTGCTGGCTATGACACAACAGCTCGGATTTGGGCATAAAGGCATCAACAACACTGTCCATTTTGATATTCTCAGTATCTCAATCGCATCGCAACTTCGGCATTATCACTATGGAGTCTCTATTCCACATACAGGGCAATACAAATTCCTCCCTTGCTCCACTCTTCCTCATCCACGCCGTTTCGGGATTCGCCTTACCGTACCTTGCCCTTGGCCCTCTGAGCCATGACCATGCTTCCAATTCGCGGCCAATATATGGCCTCAGTTGCCCTACGTATGAGTCCAAATGCTACAAAATACCGCTATCCTTCGAGAAAGTTGCTCGTGAATACGTGGCTCGAATCAAGAGCGAACGACCTCATGGCCCATACGTTCTGGGAGGATGGTCAATGGGTGGGATGATCGCTGTCAAGATGGCTACTATACTTCAAGAGCAAGGCGAGGAAGTCTTACATGTCGTCTTGGTTGATTCGACGAACCCTCAGGGTTGTCCTTGGTTTGTGGATGAAGAGGAGCGCTCGGCAATTGCTGAGGCGACATACGATGCCTACTCGAAACGTACAGGCTTACCTGGTCTCGAAGACATGCTAGAGGACGAGGACAGTGGATATGAAAGCGATAGTACAGATGAGGATGACGATGAGGTTGACATCATGGAATACTTGCCAAGAATGCGCAAGCACATCTATAACAGCTGGGATATGATTGCCCGTGCAGGTCAGGGTTATTATCTTGGAGAAGGACTCTCGAGCCCAGTGACACTGATCAAGTGTACATCTTTGACTACGCCTCTACCAGCGATGTCAGACAAGAGGAAGACAGCCATTAAGCAACGTTTTGAGGACGACCGCGCTGGCTGGACGATGGACAATTTCAAGTCTATACCAATCGATGCAGAGCACGATAATGTCTTTGATAGCGACCACATTAGCACAATGACGGACATTCTACGAGGCGTCTTAGATGGGATTGCCGGATAAGTGGCAGACAGTGTTCCTTCTGGCGCGATCATAGAATTCAGGGCGATCCTCTATAGACTGTATCATACATGCAAATAAAGGCCCATCTGGCATGAGCTTAAATCTCGCGGTACAATCTGCCCAACTACGAGATGTGATAGCGCCCCTTGCAGCCAAGTAGAGCACGTAAGAACACCACCCAAGAGATCTGACAGAACACTGACAATGAAAAGAACATATGTTTTGCTGTTAATTGATATGGGGGAAAGATGAACAAACCTTTTACTCTGCCGTCTAGTGATAAATCTTACTCAGATATTTCATTTACAAACTTTCATGATCTATGATATTCCCTATTACAATATGTCATTCGTGGCGTGTGGCATACTTACACATTTTGGTCGCAAAGAACGCGAGCACGGTGAAAAATCTTGCGAATGCCTTACCTCGTTCACTAATGAGTACGGCGAGAACAAATGTCTTGAGGCGGATATCCTTGTGTCTATACGTACAGTCAGTGCTTTAGGTGGAGACTTTGTGCTAAGTTCATGCAACGAGGAAATCGCAAGGTGAAAATACAAAGCTTCGCCCCAATCGACCCTTGTTACTTCATTGATTGTACAATGATTTGTTTCCTGCTCCTGACAGGGAAGCCACCCCTTCAAATTAGGAGACTGTGGCGGAAGAACAACATGCTGGAACAAATCACTTCTCTTGCTGCTTTCTTGCCGCTTCCTCGCGCTCCCTCAGCGCCCTCAGGAGCCAATTGCTAATGAAGGAGCTCCCAAATGTCTTTTCGGGCTTATCAAGTCGACCTGTGTGACCGATTGTGCATCACGGAATCATATGTTTCTTGCACTCTTCGCCTCAGGAGTCTCATGGCACGCTCATCGTCATTGTCAGTTGGCAGATCGTCATTGTCGAGGTCCCTCGGGAGGTTCTCCATGTTTAAGTCATCACTGCCCCGCCAGGTCCAGTGCTGTGTCTCGTTGCGTCCTATCCAGCTGTAACGCCTGGATCTTGATACGCCTGGATCGATCTGGTCCGGCGGTATTTCCCGGGTGACGCTTAGGTTGTCACGACCTGGCTCAGTCATTCGACTCACTTCTTCTAGACCGACATCAGTATTTGTCGCATCGGTCGTATCCACGCCCTCTGCGCTGTCTGTTCGACCAATGCCATCGTCTTCGGCGACATCACCCATTTCTTCATCGTCCGTTGTCTCCTCATCTCCAGTATCAGGCGCAGAGTCGTCAGGTCCAAGGTTGTATTGCAACGCGTACACTTCGTCCATATAGTTGCGAAGGGCACCTGGAATGTTGTCTGCCAATTGAGCAGTCCTCTCGGCTGCCTCGTCTTCGTCACTATCTTCATCTGTAGCATTTAAATATGCTGCAATGATACCCTTTTGCTCAAGCTCGTCCAGAAGTTGGCTCGTTGTTTTCCGTAGTGCAACCACATCTCGGCCAATCGCATTGACAGATGCAGGTACCACCGTTAGAGGGAAATTCCGAAGACCTTTACGTAGATTCACCATGAAACACTCTAGCCGCTGTCGTTTCGCTTCTTCTATCTCTGCAAGGTAGTCTTTCACATACGCCATGACATGCTCCCACTCGTCCCTGCCTTCTCGCGTCAGACTCAGGCCTCGCATACCCGTCAGGAGATAGTTTGTATCTCGAAGCAACTGCTTTAACCCTTCATAGGTACCGATGTGCTTCCTTTTTTCGCTGATGCATTCTTTCCGACACATGGGGCAGCAAGCGGTATGTACACCATCATTGCCAATGTCCGAAAGCCAGGACAAAAGGCAGTCCTTGCCAAAGGTATGACCGCATGGTAGTTGTAAGGGTATCTCTTGGAATTCGCCTTCTCGGTATGGCTGGAGACAAATCGCACATGAGTTGTCTCCCTTCCTCAGATCATCGGGTTCAAGGCTAATGAGGCCGTTAACGAACGCGATGGCCGGTGGTACCTCCGCATTCGGATCAGGCTCTAACCCATTACCGAGTTTGATCTGGTTCTTAACGTACCATTCTGCTGGCTCCCATTCGGTTCTCGACTCATCGAAGGGGTCAACTCCTCGGGCCCATGAAAAGATGTCGTAAAACTCTTCGTCGAAAACTTCTTTAGGTTGCTCTACTTCGACGAAGCGTTTGGTAGGCAGACGAAGACCTCTAGTCACTTGTCGTGGCCGGAAGATTGGAATCCGCTCCATGCCATGGATTTCCCGTGTTGTTGGCCTAAGATCGGTGTTTTCGTGGTGAGGGACTTCTGCGTACTGGCGAGATTGTTGAGCCATATTTATGGCTATAAGTTAGTACGATCTTGCCTTTTAGCAATACCTTCGTGATAGTTGATGTAGGAAGCTCGAATATTTCAGGTTGGTAGCTGTCTTCTCTCGTATCTGGATCCTGGGGCCTGGTTGTTTGGTCGAGCAAGAAGCGGCTGGAAAACCAGGGAATTATTACATATAGTAAATTCAAGAACTGTTGTTCTAAATGTGTTGACAAGATTCTTCACATTGCGGTGCAGTAAACAAAAAGGCTCTTGGCGTGGCTCTTAACGATATAAAGAAATTAGAAACAAAACAATAATCTTGTGGCTGTTGCTAACCGCATTGGCACCTGACTTCTGTATTTGTGATTCATCAACCTTTAGAAGCCCATGGAACGTTGGTGGCAACGGTAGACCTACCCCGCTTCAGCAAGTTAACGCAGGCTTAGACAGTGAATATCAAGTGACTTCGAGCCCGCTAGGCAACAACAAGGAAATGAAAATCTCCAGTTGACAACTTTTGCGAGAGTTAGGTGCGTTTATTGCATCCACCATGACTGGCCCCCGGCGGCTTCTGGACTATGGGAAATATCAATGGCCTCCCAGCGCCGTTGAGTTTTTCATACAGATATGGTGTATGAACGCTTGACTTTAACCGCATCAAACGTCGACTCTATACTCCATAGGTGATTGAACCAACCCGTCTGGTACTTTTTAACAGCACACAGTTTCGTTGAACTTATGCCGGAACCCTCTTCTACATCTTAGTAGGTGCAGGATGGTCAGAAGTAGCATGAGAAGTCACCATTGACTTTGAGAATATACCAACTCACTCGGCAAGGAAGAACGATCTCCCTGACCCACACCATATAGAGTCTGATTTGGTCCCAGATTGCTCGTTCTTTGTCGCAAATTGTCTTTTGTGAAGCATTTTGGGATGATCGGCTCATTGTGTCCTTGTCCTGTTGTACGTAGCTCAATTTGCTCAACGAACAATGCATTCTCTGCCGTTGGACCCCGTATAGTGGCTCGCGCCATTCTGGGAATATCGTATCTTGGGAAACCTATAATGTCATTGTTATCCTTGTGTATCAAGATGTTGTTGGCTCTTATGAATGAGGAGAGCAAAAGTATTAGTTCACGACTTGACATCGTGCAAAAACAGTATAAGCGTATCAGGAAGTGGAATAATTGACCGCGAGATAAAACCCCCTGTGGTGGTGCTTAGAATACTGTCGGGGACCTAGGTATATTCTGTGCGGCCAAAGGCTTATGTATGGCCGGGTGGAGAATGAGGCCCCCAAAGATGTTGCAAGAGGCCTACCTTGATATTGTTGGCTCCAACCGGCTTTACCATAACATTGTGGGAGCGGCGTGCACTGCAATCAAGAGAAGTGTAGCGTTCGAACGCAATTCACGTCTTGGGCCTGCTGGACTTTTGGGAAATGCTCCTGCTTGCGCATTTCGATTCTCTAGTTCTATATAGTAATCTCGCAATCCCCATCTGCACAGTGGAGTACCCATAGCCCAGGTCTAACTGTGATGGGACTGGAATGCGTTTTAGAACATGTTGGACACCGAGCCCCTTTTCGTAAGCAGAGCAAAATCTCATCTTGCGTGCAGTAGCGTGCAGGCGAATTAGCCGATTAAGCCAGCGTAATTTCGCGGTCGAAAGTGACACCGATCCGGTCCTACATAGCACCCGGCTATGTCGCCGAGACGCTTACGAGTGGTGCCGTTGAGAATCATTGGTGGCGGAGCCAAGGGGC
This sequence comes from Cladonia macilenta KoLRI003786, assembly GCA_000444155.1. NCBI lineage: Eukaryota > Fungi > Ascomycota > Lecanoromycetes > Lecanorales > Cladoniaceae > Cladonia > Cladonia macilenta. The sequence goes on from KE598567.1 coordinate 35,569, forward strand.
GCGCCTAGTGGCACGCCTGGGGAGCCTTTAGGGGCCAAAACATTTCTCCTTCGGTGGATCATCGCAAGTGAGGTGAATACCTTCATACCCACTCCGTAAAACCGACCGATACTCACGCAGCCCCTGGAGGCTATGGCAATACAACAGACTGATGTACTTTATATAAAGTGGAAAGGATACTAACCGCAGAGTATATTCCAGCAACCGGAAACCCAATGGCTGGACTGGCCAATTCTAAAGCTTCACTAGGTACCTTAGTCACTCAAGGTCCTCAGCTTCAGAAAATCTAAGTTCACGGCTCTTGACCAATTAATCATGTATAATCATATCAGCTAAAGACTAGCCTGCCAACGTTCAATAAGGACTTTAAATCCATGAGGTCGTTTTCTTTCGTACCCGCAGGCTTGCTCCACTCAACGTCTATCCAAGGCAATCTCGGATTGTTTGTCTCATGAAGAGATAGTGGTCATTATCATCAAAATGCAACCACAATGACTCTGGCTGCATGTGCAATTTTCAGACTTGTGGGCAAATGGGGGTTGTGGCCTGCAAGAAAGGCCAGCAATCATCGCACCTCCTTCGACCTTGTATCTTATATAGAAGAGTCCATATTCTTCTAAGACAGTCGCACTTCTCAAGCTAAGACTGGCTTCGCCAAGTGAACAATGCCAGCTTCACCATCAAAGATTCGCTTGACCCTATGCCCCCCACTCGCTTATTCGGAGATCTCATCGCCCGTGTGGAGCAGCTTGTTGTCCAGCATCAAGGACGTGAACTCCACGGGCGCCTTTCCACCACTTTACCCTCTACAACTGTTCCAGACTACTCACGATGCCTGGTCATTTTGAACACACTCGCACACAGAAGCCGGAGCCCGAATCAACATCCCATCCCCTCAAAGAGGCAAGAGGATCTCTGCCACCGTCTATTGTCGATCGAGATCGAGGCTGGAAACCTTTACGAGGAGCTTGAGCCCACCCACCTTCGAATAAGTCCCAGTTCATCGAAACAGCGATCGATCGAACAATGACACACTTTGCGAACTACTTATCGGAATCGCTGGCTCCTTGAGTTGGAGACAGTGCTCGCGAATTGCGACTAAGTCCCATATGGCTAGCGACGAAGGTAACGCACAAGAGTCAAAAAATGCTGCACTGTGACATAATCAGTTCTGGGGAGTCTGCATTCAACAAAGAACTCCTAAACGGGGCTGGAAGCCAAAGTGGCAATAGACGACGTTGCAGAGAAACAGAAGACAAAGGGAGCGGTATCGTCGTCGGCGGTCATGTGCTCCTCCATTATCGTATTACCCTCTAGGAAAAATACCCTTTGTGACAGTGCCAACCAGTCGCAATTAGACATGTACATGTACTCCGTACTGAGCAATGCCTGTTCAATGATTCCAAGCATGAAGTCGTCTCTTCGCTTTAACTTTAGTCTGAAACAAAACATGTCTTCCGACAACATTCCCACGCCGTTAGCACGAGACCAAGACTCTATTAGCACAGTCTTCGACCCGACTGCCGCTAATATAGGCGTGGGCTAAGCTATTGTTTTGGGCATTCCATTCTCTGGAAGCCAGACCATCCTCCTGAGACCAAAGCCCCGAACACGTGTCAGTATCCTTGCAGGTCTCATTATATGTCCGAAGAAGACAGCATGCATAAGCTATCGATCGCCAGTTAAGTTCCTACTTTCTGGCGAATTGGGACGAGCATATCTGATACATCACTGCAACATCTTCTGACTATTGAACTCAGGTGCAGTATTCTAGCGAGCCGAAGCCCGAAGAGATTCTTGGGTCTTATTGATTGGAATGGTTATAGGACTTGCCAGTGTATACTAAGTGTGCCATGAGATACCTGTGCTCGAGAAGACTCCAAGATGAGACGTTAGTACTCCCGCTTACATGGGGTTTCCAAACCTTCACACGGTGAACCATTCGTGAGTCCCCAATGTCCTTGAGATTTGACAAGCTAAATGGTAGGCGACTGAAACGTTCCTCGCGCTTATGACTTCACACTTCAAAGGCACGACTTAGTAGTCGCCTGTCGCCTACACAATCATCCAGCCACTCCCGCCTCGTGTGAAACTCAGGGTCCAAGACTCCAAAAACAGATGACCACTGAATTTCGCGACTGCGTGAATAATCCCCACAATAACCCCCACTATATAATCCCACGAGCATCCCACTCTTCGTGTGGAGCATTGGACCTTGTTTTTGGGGTTTTTCGTCACCATTATCCCATTATGCAGCTGGTCCAGTGCTTCCTTGTCGGTCTCGCCGCTGCAGGACTCGGCACAGCAGCCAGTATCCGTGCCAGGTTATCTAATCTTATCAACATGGATTCTTCCATCAACATCTTGACTCCAGCCAATCTGACCATTCTTGATACTCTGAACGGTTCCACGGTCTCAAATGCTTCCTCAGCTCCGGACATTTCTACTGCTTTAGATATCTCAACGGCCCTGAACGGCAGTAGCTCAGCTCGCGTACCTCTCAATGTATTGATTTCTCAAGCGTATCTGTCGACGATACAGACATACCATGGTGCTATTCTCCTTGAAGTCCACGCCACAACCCGGAGCAGACCGGCATCAACTCCGGGACCTCTCACAGATGTTAGGCTGATATTTTCATATGGTTCTTCCCGTACCATATATCGAGAGATGCAACAGTGGGGCGTATGGGGCCCACCACGAGTCGTACAAAAAACACCGCCTCAAGGTGATGGTGCCCTACCCTTCGAAATTGAGATGGATATCGTAGAGGCGAACATATTACTCAGGCAGGCAGGTTTCATGGACAAATATGACGCAGTGGACGTGAGATCACCAACAGATGTTCCGCAACAGCTCCAGCAGGTTTATTACATCTTTGGAATGGTAGGAGACGGGCCATCATACGTTGCTGTGGGTGTTAGCGACGGGGTGGTTGAGCCGAGAGATGCTTCGTCTATCGGAGATGGATGGTTATATGGGAACGCAACTTCTACGAGTTAGACTATCAATAGGTTGCTTGAGACTTGCCCTTTCCACATAGGTCTAACTGACGGAAATCTTATGATCTTGGTTCTGGTGCTAGCCTAAGGACCAGGCTATATATCCTTACAGAAGGATTTCAAGCTCCCGATTACTCCAATGGGCCACCCTTGTGATCTGAATTAGAGACCCTCCAGTAACTCGAACTACGTTGTCTTCAACCCCACAACCATTGAAGAAGTTGCTATCACAGGCTCCTGTGGGTTGTTCTTGCCCTACTCAAAGAACTTTCGCTTTTCCATGTGTCTGCATTTCTTTGCAGCTACCAGCAACTCCGAGTATTGGGTCGCTGTTTCTTAGTTCAAATCGCTGCATCGCACCACTGAACATTTGGGCTGATGATTACTGAGTATGTTCAGCCTTCTCTCTGCAAGTCTAGAGACTATGCAAGCAGTTGCACAGAGTAAAGCTTCCGAAGTCCAAGGGCTGATGCAGCAAATGGCATCGGAGATCATCCCGTTGGTAGAACTGAAACTTGAGCCTTGTAGGGTACGATCGCGGGTGCCAAAGCCATTTGTCCTTGCAGCAAGAATTATGTCTTATGAGAGGAAGAAAAGTTCTTCATTAGCTCGACGCGTAGAAAGTCGAACACTACTCTTTGCGTTCTCGTCAGGGCAAAGCTTACGGAAAACACATACTGTAAAGGGAATATACTAAGACCTGTTGGCCGAACGGCACTTTCTACAAAATGAAATCGCCACCCCAGCTGGCAGCTGGAATTTATCGACTTGATTATAAGCATCTGTCCTCGTGCATACCTAGGTCAAGAGCTAATCTACTAACCCTAGGATGGAGTGACGGAAGAAACCCACTACACAGCGAATTGCAACGCGGCAAGGTTTCTCTGCTCTTGCAGATTCCGGAGCCAAGAGGTTTGTATTGCAATAATTGTTGTGAAAACAAGGAAAGAGCCTTGCAATACTCCCGAGGCTCATTGGTCGAGGGAACTATCACATCATGCCAACCTTCTGTTTCCCGTTTATCATCATAAATAATCCCATCTGACTCATCCACCGCGACTGCCTCTTCTAGAGCAAATTCGACCTTCTCAATCAACATTTCCACCGTTGATGATTCCTCTAATCCTCTCGAAGTGTATCCAAAGTGACTGCCTTCGCTAGTGCTATATCAATCTTCTTAACTAGCATGTCCAATTGGCTCAACATTGGCGAATGACCCGCCGTGCACCTTTCCACCTTCGACTTGGCTTTACTAGCAAACATTTCCTGATACTTCGGAAGACAAGCCTGGTCACTCGCGCAGATAAGATAAGTCGAGGGTATGAATTTGTACGCAGCGTTCGTAAGCTTGGTCCGTTGGATCTCGTATGAGTGTGGGATAAGTCGATTTTCCCATTCACTTGCTTCGGAGAACGGAAGGTCGTTGTATAAGATGAATGAGCCATTTTTCATAGTATAGCGGCCATCCGGCTAATGAACAGACGCATATCAGCAACATGACCCTTTGAAGGATGGGAATCCTCACCTCGATCTTGTCATTTGGCGAAACACCAAAAACATCTAGCACCGACTGGCCCGGATCGAGCAAGAAAGCACTAATGAAGAATAGGTGGATTACACCTCCCAAGAGACCATCTTTCCTACGCTTGTCATAGCCCATAGACTCCGGAATAGCCTCACTGCCTACCAGTCCCCCGTAGGAGTGCATTACAACCATAACAATCTTTTGTTCACGTTCCACCAATAGCTCGAGTGTTTCTCGCACGGCCTGTGCATCATTGAAAAGAGTTAGGGAAGGAAAATTTTGATCGTTAGTATCGCTGCAGGTGGGGAGTGAAGGATGAATGGTAGGGTATCCAAGCGTTTCAAGCCGATGCTTCAGAGCTTCGTAAACAACAGGACGCTGAAAACACCCTTGAATGATCAGTATTGTTGGCTTGTCCTTAGGATACGAGACTGATCCAGTGCCGCTCGCCATGATTGCATTTGGGTAGTGTGATGTTTTGAGTTGCGAGGTCGGGTCCAAGTATTGTGCGACAAGGAGCAATTAGAGTAAGGCAAAGATCTCCGATAAGTGAAGAAATAGCTCGATGATCCAGCACAAGTCCACATAGTGAATATTTAGAGTCGAACTGATCGGCTCGGGCTTACCTGTTACCCACAATTGTGTGGGTTAATGGATTGACCGTACTCGATAACGGGTGACGATATTCCCGCGAAGGGCATCCTAAGAACCGTTCTAAATAGAGGAAAGAAGACCTCTTAAGACAAAAAGCAGAAGTCGCAATGGCCTGAGAAGCAGCTTAAATGTCCAAAAGTCCCACATTGGCCAAAGAGCATATCCCTCGTCACACATGAAACGCTAGGGCTTTAGGGGTTACTGAAAGTTGGCGGCGAACCCTAAGGCTTGGCTCTTGTTTTGGCTCAAGGAGGAGCGTAGAGCAGATGTAGCAGACATGTAGGGTGGATGACTGTATCAGCTTATATCTTTAAGCCCTGCTATTCAATGTTTGCTAAGATTTGATATATGGCGTGATAGCTGCCCTGCTCGAAGTCATGACCAATGACCTTTTCAGGCTAATCGCAGGCTTCAGTCTATGCCATCTTGCATGCCTGCCATCTGGTCAATTCTTGGCCGGCATTGTCTAGTCTAAGGACTAGCCTAAGACCCAGCTGCTGCGATATCTATCAGCACGACATTATATGATTGCTTCCAGCAAACGCTGACCACTGGTAGGGTTTAGTCGTAGTATCGATATTTTCGTGTGTATCGAAGTACAATAGCATCCAACTCAATTGAATGCCCATCCACCTTCCAGCATTTTTTAAATGCGTTTTCGTGATGATATACCGCCCAACCAGCCCTCAACTGCCCATTACCGCCACATTACACAGCCTAGGCTCCCGTATTCTATGCCATATTTTCCAAGAACACCCTCAAAGTCTCTCACACCTCGCATCTCACTTGATCCCACCTCTTCTCCAGGAAAGGAAGGCGAGTGCGAAGGTAGCGCAAAATGTTGCGAAAGCGAACCAGATGAAAGCGGTGTCAGCTTGAGCTTCTCGGCATCTCTGTACACGATTGGTATGTGGGTCGACAGCTCCGTGTTGATCTTTGCCCCCATTGATGACGACGTTATTGGCAAGGTAGGCGCAGGTCTGGTTCACGGCGCTGCAGGAGCAAGAGTGTACGCCTAGTTTCGCAGCCATAGCCTATGTCGTACAACGCGTTATCGTTAGCGCAACAGTTATCAAAAGTTCAGACAGGGTCAAAGGGTGGGTCACATACTGTGCCGCCAGCGAATGTAAAGAGTATGGTCAAAGCTTCCAGGCCAACGCCGATAGGCCCTGCTAGAAGTTCTATTTTGCTGGCGACGATGCCAATGATGGAAACGACAATCAACCAGATGCCTAGGAAAACCTCATAATTGGTGACGGATGGGGCGCCACCGTATGCCTGCGATGCGACGAGATGACCTGAGAGACCAAGAATGACTATGGCGAAGAAGATCTTTTCAAGGAGTGTATTAGCAATGAGCTGTTGACAGCGCACGAACTTGGCAATGGGTGAGAACTGACTTGCAGGCCTCTGAGGGCGAAATTGACAACAGCGGACATAATGTGGAGGCGCGGGTAATGCAGCAGTATTGATGTAGGTAGAGGTAGAGTCAGTAGTAGAGAGAATTTTCAATGGGATAGAAGATGATGCTGGGCGGTTGGTGTAGGTAATGTAAGAGTTGGTCGCCTGGGCAGCTCATTTGTTTCTGTTTTCGGCATCCGGGGAAATTCTGATCCACAACGCTAACAGTGAATAGGGCTAGCTCGGTGATTCCCTGCTTGAGCAAGCAGCTTTAAGGTACCAGGAAGGTACTACCGGGCTATGACGTACAGCATGCAGATTTCGCTGCCCTCCATAACAAAAAGAATCCAAGTGACCATCGATAAGCAAGCTACTCTTTCTCTAGCCTTAAACAGTACCAGTATCGTAAAAGAATTGCCAGGCTTGTCGTCTTATTGCAATCACTGACGCATTTGCTTCTATTGTTGTCAAGATAAAGCGTTCACACTTCGAATCGATCCAATACTCAGACGTCTTATCGATCATCCCAGCGCCAAAAACTAGGTCAGAAATTCGACTCAGAACTGCCCATTGGCAGTAACGCAAGGCAAATTTGGTCGGGGCAAGCACAGTACACAGTAGCTCATCTTCCACTGCTTTTGCAGATGTGTGATCTGTCTGCTTATCGAGATGATTCAGATTCCATGCGGCTCATTGCCACACGATAGCTATGAATACCCCGTCTCTGTGGTTCAGTAGCTCTCATGAAGAGAAGCGCTTATGTATTAGTGTTACATCATTGCGGATGCGACAGAGTGCGCATACAGCAGCTGCGGCGTGAGGGAAACATAGAGTATAGATTCATCAACTGCCTTCCCAAATTCGCTAAAGCAGGGACTCACTACTACAACCTTGAATATACTTTGCGCAGCCAAAGGTCTTTGACTCTCAACTTCTCTTCCAGTGACAGTGATTAGTAGATGGGGACATCAGCATGAAGAGAGCCACGAGTGCGAAGATGTAACCAATGACAAAGCCCAGAATCTTGCATCAAGTCCTTTCTTATGATCTGAAGTACATCTTCATTTCCAAAATGGATTGGGCGCGAAAGGACTGGAATGACTTCACGTTTATAGCACTCAGACCGTGGGGACTGCGCCGAGAGAGGAACAAGCTACCGGAGAAGTTACGCTTACTCGTGATGAAGAAACAGCCTGATCGACAAATAGATGAGAATCCAAGCGAGGACTATCGTAAGCCTTGGAGGATCAGGCCCAAAGTGATTGACGACGATTACAAAGGCATACTATCGATTAGCAACTGCTTCATTAAACGCGGGGTGAAAAGCAGGCATCTGGTAGATCGTGAATCAAGTCAACCATTCCGAGAGCTGTACGCTGGATGAAGTGGAGGTAAAGCATAATGATAAGTCTCTTCTCAGTAAGGTTCAAGCAAAGCAGTCACAACGGTCGTTTTTAGTGGACATCCCACCTCAGGTGGTGCGCTTGCAAAAGAGCCGCTTCTGTCGTGCACCGGTGATTTTGATGTCCAGTCTCCCGATACATCCAACTTTTGCTTAAAAGGGAACCTTGATCTCCAAATCCAGTGTCTGGCAAAGGTATAACAGTCTTGGAAATGAGGCTCACGCCTGAAAGCATGGGATTCGTGCGCTTCTGCACACTGTATAGGCGACCAAGCGCATAGGCCACCGAGCGACTTTGCGTATCTTTTCTGCGCGCCCTGGAAAGATAAGGTCATTACATTACTCTTTCCAACGCTTCTCTACTTTTCTACGTCTCGTGGGGTTTGCGGAAAACCAAACAAGTTCTGAGGCTCCGGTGGTTTCCACTAATTCTAGACGACAGATCTGAGAACAAGTACGTGGCCTTGTACTCGTGCTTGTTTATCATATATGCGCTTTCACAATCTAATGGTGTTTGAGCTTCACTTTAGCCCTCGCTGGTGAACGGAATGTCATTCAATTGCCCATCGCCACATGGACGGCGGCGGATGATTTCCAGGTTGGCAGATACTCTCTATCCATGTCTCTATTGCGCTGTTTTGGGACATATCCCATCATGTGCTTTGAATAAGGCCACGCACTGCACCGTGCTGCTAGCTGAATTTGATCTACCAACTTGTCAAGTTTGATACGCTGCCATGATCTTAATTGAAAGCTCAGAAAGTTTCGGTGCCCAGGTACGTGAATCAGCTGCCGTGGCAATCGATACGAAGTAGAACCAACAGCTATAAGCGCAACTGGCCAGGGGGTATCCCGGAACGTCAGTGAAGATCTGCGCTCCGTGATATCTGTTTCTGGCACGTGCTGTCGGATTCCACGCGCCTTGAGCCACGCGTTGGTAGGCTTCCAGCTCATGAAGCCAGAAACTTCATATGGCAGGCTGCCAAGAACTCTGATCAATATGCCGGAAGCCTGTTAGACGGCATCCTCCTCGACTTCTTACGCTCTGAAACTCTTCAATATTGTCAGTGCACTAACCATTCGCACGGGGAGCTACATGGCAACCTGGCTATCATCATGCGTACATTTGATAAGGACATTTGTATGAAGCACTATTGAAACTAAGAGAAAGCTTGACTGCGCCTCTAGTAAGAGCCGCAGTGCGATGCTGCACCGTTAGGTGTAAATCGGTGCGAGGGGCGGGTTAGTAACCCTGATCTTCTGAGGTCCTGCCTCGAACGCTTTTGGTACACGCATTTTGCTTCCCAATGCACCGGTCATTCGGGCTGATGGGTATCCCCTCGAATGCGAGTATCTAAAAGGTAGATGTAAAGATCTACCAGCGAGCACATGGCGAAAAAACACCATGTGTACTATAGTATGCTCTACTTGAGGGCTCCAGAGGCACCGACGTCCAGTGCATCACAAAACTCAGCCTACATCAGAGATTATCATAGCCAGGATCGTGCAATACTATAACAGCCTCGAACTAAACATAGCGGTATTAGAGATTCTACTCTCGACGCTGTCCACAAAGCAGCATGATCAATATTCCGAAATTCCGAAGCGGGGAAATAGAAAGCCACGCAGCACACGGCACGTTAGCATTTCGTCCAGTAACATCACCCGGGTCTCGCTTGAGATATATATGGAACATCTGGGCCCCTACCATCATCGACCAGGGACGGGAACATGCTTCTCCCGCTGGTCAGGAAAGCCGTCTGGCCAAAAGCCACTGGGTAGGCCATGAACAGAAACAAATGAACCACCATACATCGCAAAGAGACGACACGCAATAGCAAGTGGCCGGAATTCTCTGACGGTACTGGGGGTTGCACGAAAAGGAGATGTCTCCAAGTCTGACCACTCACACTCTAGACTAGTGGTAGATTCTAGTGGTAGATAAGAGCCATTAGCATCTCCATTCTTGACGAGGAGACATCATGGCGGCAAAGCCTAAATCTGATACAGGGCCATGGCGCGCCAATCATGCACCTCATTAGCCCTTATCAAGCTACCAATTGTGGGGGGTAAAGGTTTAGTACTGGCTGTACCTGGAAGATCGGTTCTTCGGGGGCTAGCCTAGCTCATTCCTTAACAATGATTAGCCCCTATCGCCCCTGGACCTTGTAATGGACCATACGCTACTGCAGGTGCCATGCGAGGCGGGAGATGGCATCCATGCGGCGCACTCGGAGTTTGGAGCGCTTCATATGCTAGAACATGCCCCCAGGTCCAGCCCAGGCACGGCACTTCGTAGGCTCGCGCGGCAGGATGATAAGATCGTGGTGCGCTGTGGCTCTCTGCAGCCGATCGTATTGGTGCGTTTGGGCCATATCGTCTTGTGTGAAGCTTGCTGTACATGCGAGATACATCTGTTATGCCGTTAATCTCCATCGTCACCGGTTTTTCTGTGTTCTGACGCCGAACTTCCACAACGCTTAGTTTCTTTTACTAATCCTTCCTTCCTTATTACTCACTTTTGCTCCTTCATCGGCGACATTTGTCATGAATACACGCCAGGGAAAGAACGAAGGAGGAAAGAGAACGTAATGGGATTGTCATGTATGCCTTCCAGGTTGTGACACGTCTGAGAGCAATGACATTGACTATTCTCCCGCAGAGCCACGCTAGGACAACAATATGTCTTCCTCGGAGGTCAACTTCAAGATCCAAGATGAAGGACGTCTGGCGGAGCTGGGCTATACACAAGAGTTGACAAGGGAATGGAGTCTCCTGCACAATTTTGGAGCTTCATTCTCTATCATCGTATGTCATCATGTACTCTCATAGTATCAACAGGTCTTCTAATACTTGCCGGGTGTACAGAGTGTTGTAACGGGTATTACAACGTACGACGACCCTTCATGTTTTAGCCAGTAATAATATGCTAACGACCGCCAAGACTCTTCACCTATGGCCTCAATACAGGAGGCCCCGGGGTTATGACCGTCGGTTGGGTCATCGTCAGTTTCTTTAGTATGGCTAACAACTTCATTGCCTCAAGTAGAAAAGGAACTAATTGATACAGCGCTTCTCATTGGGATGAGCATGGCCGAGATTTTGTCCTCGATCCCAACTTCAGGTGGGCCGTACTTCTGGGCATACATGTTGGCTCCGCAGGCACAAGCGCCATTCTTTGCATGGATAACTGGCTGGTTCAACCTTCTTGGGCAAATAGCCGTTACCACCGGAATTGATTTCGGCCTCGCAACTTTGATTTCAACAACAGCACATGTAATCAACGGCTATAATCCATCAGCCGGCAAGACTCTCGGCATCCTCGCTGTCGTACTAACGTCGCATGTCGCCCTGAACCTTTTCAGCGTTCGCACTCTGAGATATATGATATATACCTCCATTGCGCTTAACACCATAGGCGTGGGTTGTTTGGCAATCGCAGTACTCGCCAAAGCACCGCATCATCAAAGCTCGAGATTCGTCTTCTCAGAATTCCACGATGGGACAGGACCCCCTGGGGAGGGTTGGGCTACGAGAGCAAGTCCGGCATACGTAGCCGCTACAGGAGTACTAATGAGCCAATATACGATTCTGGGATTCGATGCGTCGGCTCACCTTTGTGAAGAGACACGCAAAGCTGTTCGTGATGCTCCACTGGGATTGTTATCTTCCATCGCAGGCTCCGCTATCGTGGGGTTTATATTGATCATTGCCTTGTTATTTTCCATCCAGGATTTTACTGCTGTGCTCGACGCTCCCCAGCCTGTACTCAAAATATTGACCGATGCTTGTGGAGAGGGTGGGGGGCTTGTACTCATGATCCTGATCATGCTTTGTGTCTGGCATTGCGGTCTCTTCAGCTTAGTGGGTAGCGTCGGAGCAGCAACTCACATGCGCATAGCTAACCTCATTCTCAGACATCGAATTCTCGCATGATGTTCGCGTTCGCCCGTGATGGTGGTATCCCGCATCGCCTACACATCATCGATCGCGGCTTTCACTCTCCAATACGGACCGTTTTGTTTGGTGCAACTTGCTCGTTTCTTCTTGCGCTACCATCACTGGGCTCAACAGCCGCATTTGAGGGCACCACGTCCATCGCTACCATAGGACTCTATCTATCCTACGGCATTCCCGTAGCCATGGGTTTGATTTGGCCCCGAAACTTCAAACGTGGACCGTTCACCCTGGGCAAAGCTTCGAAGCCAGTAGCCGCAGTCGCTTGTCTTTGGATCGGGTTCATCACAGTGGTATTCTGTTTGCCGACCCAAAATCCGGTGACAAATCAAACGCTCAATTACACACCCGTAGCGTTAGGTATTGTCGGTCTCTTCGCTTTTGGCTCCTGGTATCTATGGGCACGACACTGGTTTACCGGGCGTTGTCGACATCACTGCCGCATTTGTATCAGGCAATTGGACTTCCTGGGTGAGGAGATGGTGTATAGGTCCGAAATAGTTGATTCTGACGGCCATCAGCGGCTGAAGAGTAATGAAGGCCAAAACGGATTTCCAGAAGGAAGTTTCAAGAAAGTCACCGGAGGATTCAAAGATGGGAAGAAGGGCGATAAGTACGTCAACGGTTACCGTCCAAGGCCTCAAATTTAACGGCTAACATCTGTCTAGTCAAATATCCGTCGGCAGGGAATTCGAAGTATTCTCAGCACCAGCAAGGGAATATGAGGAAATGTAAGATTAATAAACGGTGTCCTTGCAATCGGAGTATATTTATGCTATGGGGAGCAGGAGTACATGTCATATGGAACTCGTAGAAAACGATACCCTAGTCTAGCTTGTTCATCAATCATGTAAATAAATCAAAGAGTCTCATCCGTTCGAAAAATTCCCGTTCCCGATGCACAGGCGCCCAAGGGCTAAAACACCCCCGTCTATCTCCTGCACAGGGATCGCTGTAAGCCTTCGTGATTTTACGCCGAAGGTTCGGGTCTGCAATTGGAGCCACTTTTGCCGACGGTGGCGTGACAAGCCACGCTGCCACTACTATAGCGCAGTCGATAGCAGTCTCAATACCATGACTAGAAGTATATATTCTTAATTAGTAATGCTTAGGAGAAGGACCTTAGAAGACTAGATGTCAGGTCAGAAAGTGTTGCGAGGGACCTAGCCGAGGCCCTAGCAGCCACCCCCGTACCTAGCGCTTAGAGGTTGCTCTAGGGATGGCTCCTCCCGAGGGTTCATGGCGCGAAGAAGTCCGGGTGAGAAAAGCATATAGCGGAATTCTGTGACTGAATCACTGGAATGCAGTGCGCACTTGATTAGGGGGAGCAATATGTCGGTACAATGACTTCCCCCATTGCCATACTTTCATAAGCCACATGAAAAACCAATCGCCGCTCTCTACGCTATGGTCCTACTCAGCACAGGCTACACGTTCCGTACATATGACGAGCAATCTCGAGTGGCTTTTCCGCCCAGATGCTTTTTTCCTCATGGCTACCATTTTATCTTTGCGCTCTATACACTGACCATGGCGGACTTAGCTATGACTCCGTTCTGTACGCGCTCGATGCTTTTGCGGATATATCTTTAACGGTGTCTGCCTATATAGATATATCACTCCTCTGATTTGCCAATCAATACCTATACGCGGCTTCAGTGCTATCTAAAAACCATACTGCGACTACCCTCCTCACTGCCATATTGCAGTCCCATGCACTAGATTGGCGCAGTGTATACAGCTTGAATACTTAACATGGTCTGGATGAATAAGACCTCATCTCTTCTTCTTTTATACTCTTTCTCCCTACGGGCCGTCGCTTTGACCTTTGCTACGAAGATAGCTTGCAGAAAAAGTGAGGTTTGGATAACTCCACAATGGACCTCTAGTGTCAGCTACAACTGTCAGAGAGTCATTGAGACTCTTGCAATAGTCGAGCCGGAATCGCTACTTGATGATTTGTCATTCGGACACCAATTTCTACCACCGGGTCAGGGAACAGCAGATGCTGTAAGGACTCCGTGGAAGCTCACTAATGGTATGAATGTTTGTCCACTCTTTTCCATCACCTTCATGGTACAGTCCTAGTAGTCTCCAGCCTCACGTCCAAACCGCTAAAGGAGATGGTCGCATAGGCCCATGTACAATGGCGGTAACGACGCTAGCGCAAATTCCCCCGGGTTTTTTGCCCCTTGAGGTCGGTCCCGGTCCTTTCCCCGAAAGTGGCTACACCAGTTGGTATTTGGTCCGTCAAAAGCTGTTGAGTCTCATGATCTATTGCGTTACTAAGAGCGAAGGTGGAATGATTTGGTTTCGTAAGCTCGAATGCCCCTTCCCTCAGTCCAAAGGCGCGTTGAGGCATTGATCATCTTCTATAGAGCCAGGCCCACAGGAGTGGGACCCGTCCCCTAAGCCGGCATTGGGGATATTCTTTTATGCAACCAACTCAGAAATTGATAGAGCGATTGGGCCTGGGACTAACACCCCCTTGGTCATGCCTGGAACAAACTTCACAGTCTCTAGCTTACACGCTATATCGAATGCTATTTCTTGATCGATCTCATAGATACTTCTAGCTCATCTTAGATCTTCGAACAGCTTATGTTCTACGGTAATGGCGGATATGAAAAGCGCTCGGTGTTTCAAGGCACCTACGCGGCAAATTGCATGGCCGCTGCGGCATTAAATATGTCGAGCGGGACGAGGAATCAAGAAGGGCTGTTTCAACGCCCAAGGTACCTGTATTGGACCTCTCTATTCCTTTTCTCTTGCACTCTTTACTAAGAGCCTCTGCCTTTAGTGTCCCCTCCTTGAGATGATCAGCTAACACGCGAAACCCGCGCCATATGGATCGACCCTGTATGGCCTACTAGCCTTGAAGCAGAACTTTCCTTGGTGAATGAGTATCTCAGTTGGGTCGAACCAAAAGCGGATGATGTAATAGATAAGGTTTGAGAAAGTCTACCCCTGGGCATGAAACCAACAACCGGAGTGCATCTCACAACAAGAACCTATGAACTCGTTCATGGTAGCTTGAAATTGTTTCTTATCTCACTAGCTTGATAACATGAACTAGATTCTTGAAAGGCTCCTCTGTCTTGGCGCCAACAGCCCTTGCGTCGGTCCCGGTTGGCTATCTACCTATCACACTCAATCCTAGTGCCATATCGCGTAGAATTCAGGAGATTTTGTTGATAACATGCTCAAACAGGAAGAAGCGGTGGGCGTTACAAGATGGTGAGCTTAAAATCCATTCCCAGTCCTATGACTTGCACGCCGATAATGGATAATGTCTAGGTGAATGATACTTCCAACGAACGGCCTAATTTGGAGTTCTTCGTTTGCCTAATGTTCGGTAACTTGCCAGAATATCTGGCTCCAAGGGTGCCTGGGTGCCTGGGCTAGGAACATGGATTCCTCTCAATATCGCGGAATCCAAGCAAGTATATCTCAACACCATGAGAACACAATTCGCAGTATGAGATATCTAACATCGAACATCTGCTGGTAGCCTCTTCGCAATTCACTGTTAGTGAGCTCTACGCCTAGATTATTTTCCAGTCGCTCAAATTCATCAATTGAATTGATGCTCAGATAGTGGTGGGAATGTCGGCAGAAACTGAGAGATAGCCCATAGACTGGCCTCTCCTCAAGGTATTGCGTCCATTTTCTGAAACCTAGTAGAGTTAGGGAGACAACGCGCCTCTTCGCATATTGGATGCGGATAAGGAATTGTTTCCTCTACTTTCTTTGTGCGCACGAGGAAGACTGACGGTCTACGTCCACGAGCATCCTCAACCCAAGATATCCTGGATATCGAGCATATGTCATCTAAAGTCCCCCTCGAACTCCGGCAAGCCGAAAGAGATGCCTTTGCTCGTATCATCGTCTCTGTTGCCAGCGTGCACCCTGGCCATTTCATTTTTCACGACAGCTTCCGCTTTCTCTCTCGCCAACAGAACTAACACTCTCAACCCTAGCACGCTATCTTGTTATCCTGCCTCTGGTAGTGCCATACTGTCGCCTCTAACCGAACGCGATTGTCTGCAAGCCCTGGGGGAGTTCCAGAGAAACCTACCTTTTGTCATCACTCCAATCCTTACTCATGACCCAGACAAGGCGCATTTACCAGCATACATCCTTGCTCCGGCAACGGCAACATGGGGAGAATGCATCTTCCGAGCAGATATCCCTCCCGGCAACGATGCTCGGATTGATGTGCAGGCTTTGGAATACGAAGCAATCGTGTTGCTTGCCAAGTGCGTGGCACGGCCTGACTACGACGGTGGCCAGTGTAGTGTAGAGGCAGAGGGCGCCAAAATATGGATCAGAATAGACTTCCAGCACTCGATGATACCTCTTACGAATGTGACAAGGGTTGGTGTCGGCAACATCACGAATGCTTGGGGGCTAGTCTTGAACTCTTCTACTGCTGAGACTGCACTTTCCCTACCTGTTATGTCAGGCAATGCGGAGGCGGCAAGTAGCAAGTAGATGACCTTGCAGATTAACTGGAGCCTATAGTGTCTTAGGTTAGGATAGGATGAAACAGACACACTAGTCAATTTGCCAAATGCTGCGTGCGGATCCTCTTGGATATATATTTCGCTACACACCAATAACCTTAAACGGTAAGATGTTCAAGTTATTATGAGTCAAAACAAGCTAAAGTCGGAGGTTTAGAGGAGACATGGGCTTCAATTCGAACAGTCCTACATGGTTCATGCGTACTATCAGCGGTATTTGACCAAAAGAATTCAGCATATTATCATATATAGGAACCCAATAACAAGAGGAGGGGGAGGAGGAGAATATTGACATAGTCAATAGAGTATATAAGCTGAAAGTAGGAAGATCTGTCAGCCTGTAAAGGTAGCAGATGCCTGTAGCGATGCATGTTTAGAGAGCATCATGGCAGAGTGTTTCGTGGACACACCGAATTTAGAAACGAAAGCACAATAAATCAGATTTTTCTTCCCAATTCAGACTACAAAGGTGGTACATGCTATCTTTTGGTGTTAGGACGCCGATAGAATGCTGATTCGCGATGAGCAGCGGACGGGACCTCAGGTGTGGACAGGAAAAGTCTGGCGCTTAGGCGCCTGCCTGTCGTTGATGTCTGAGGTATGTCATCTGCCGGTTATGATACATAAAGACACTCATCAACCTGACACGATGTCAAAGCGCAGTTCGATCTGAGATTTTATGCCTGGCTCCACGGTTGGTGTTGAACAATTGTTCAAGCCAGCAAAAGTGCGCATAGGTGTTCTAGGCGTCCTTACCTTCGTCATGCTAAATTAGCACTCAGGGTCTCGAATATAACGCGCCTTACTTGGTCTGGCTATTGTTTTACGCACCAAGCAGGTATTAGCCTTCCGCCGTTTCCTTGTTCGATTTCTCTGGTGCTTATATTCGGGCGCCTGTATGCCTTGCTGCAAGCCACGCGAGCATGGCTGAATGTGGCTGTACCATTGGTCAGATCCCGTTAAAGTGGCGGAGTGCATGCATGGCGTATTCTGTCACAAGCGATCAGGCTGTGCACCATTCAATAATGATTAAATCCCAACAAAGCTTCAAATCTTCTGTAGTATGTTACTTCTAAGATAGTGTATTGTAGGATTGAAAAAGGAGTCAGACTTTTCATTTGCTCTTTCGCACGATATACAATCCATGATCTATTGATGTTCCAAGCATGTGAGCAACCAGCTGGAGCCTTCCCGCGCCTAATAATAGTCAAGTTACCTGTACGCAATTGACAGCAAGTTGACACAATAGTGCTGATCTGGCACAATAATCTACTGTTGACACGGCTGACGGTCGCCTTGAGCATGTTAGACATTCATACTGGTCATATCACTTTGTGATATTTAGAAGACCACCATGGCTTTGGATCCCGAATGGAATACCCCAGAGTCGACGAGCGAAGAGAGCGATAGCGAGGCTGAAAATTGGGACAATGCGCCGGATTCGCCATTAGTCAAGCCCACGATTAGAGGCTTTAGCCATGGCAGGCTTAACCTGTCAGATAGTCGTCGTTACGTCGACAAAGACAAGAGATATTACTCACAATCAAGTAGAGCATACGGTCCGATGGGGGAATGGCTCGAGGGTAGCAATCGTGAAGATCACGACATGCGCTATTTTTCGGGTTCAGGTGATCGAAGAGCCAAGCTAGACTTCACCTCAAGCTCACGTCAACGAACTACCAGCTCGCCACCTTATAGGCACGAGGGGGAAGATTCAAAAGCGACCAGCGAAAGAAGAGGCGGGGGTATTCACGTCGAAAGTCCAGAGCAGGGAAAAGATGCAAGAGCGAAGGAGAGTTTTCAGGATCAACTCATCGAGGTAATCAGGACATCTTCGTTGGTTGATGAACCCGAATACTTACAGGTGATCGACATACAGTGCTACCATCGGGATCAGCCTACTCCCAAGGCTGAAGAAATGATAGAGGCATTCGTTCAAGCGCCAAATCATTCGAATTCAAAAGGTCAGATGGGGCAGAGTAAGTTTAGCCAATGTTCTCAAGACGAGGCGGCAGATTGTCTCAATCCTCGGCGGCCCGAGATACGCACAAGATCCCGAGATGAAACGGCAAGTGGGAGTACTGCTAACTCTGGGTACCCTGAGCGAAGTTTCGCCAGTCATACGCCCGAGCAATTCATACCTGCATTGGATAGTAGGGAGAGCCTGCTAGCGAACCAAGATGTCACAAAGACAGAACGATTAGAACATGCCGAAGACATGATGCAGAATATCCGTTGTCGGGTACTAGGGGCTTGGAAGACCCGACAATCGGCGGAATTGGAGACGGTACCCAAAAAGAGGAGGTTCTTTGGGCTAGGGGGTTCCGCTTCCAGCAAAGACGCTGGTAAGGGGGGCGGAAGTGCGATATCACAAAAAGGCCTTGGGCGATCTATATTGGTGCGAAGGAAGGAGCAGGTTGATCCTCAGATCTACGCCGAAATATACCTTATAATACCATGCAATGTTCGAGAGTTCATGGAGAAACAGTTCGCTGGCTCGAATGAAAATCTAGGCCGGGTTATTACGCTCAGTGGCACTGCCACCTGTGGACAAGCCACTACTTGTAGTGACTATATCTCTTCCAATTGGCCTTTACGAGGCCCATGGATCCTGGGTATTCTGCAGGATACCGTTGGCGGAGCCAAACGAAACGCGGAAGGTAACTGGCCCCTCTCAGTGCGCGTTGCACTTCATGTGTCTCAGTACTGACACAACCAAGGCCATAACATCAACTTACAGATTGACAGCATAGCCATAACAACTACTTCCGTCATCACGGTCGATTTTATCGGATCTAAAGAAGCAGCTTTCGATGTTGTGCAGCTCCTTGTGTGGTTTGGGGCCGCATTTCAGGTATTTTCTAGTGATCAACTTCAATATTCGCTGTCAAAGTTCCACATTGTCGAGCAAAAGGATCATACATATTTAACAGTTGACTATGAGAAATCACCCGTGCGTGTGGAAAGTTGCTGGTTTTCTCTCTTTAACAATCCTGTGATTGCCCAAGGGTTCCCAGTCCCTGAAAGAAGCAATTGCGAGCGTGGGCTCGAGCTGCCAATAGAATTGATGGCAACGCTTGGTGGGGGCAGACATGCAGTGGATTTCGAAGGCGGACTGGTAATCAAGGGCCCTTCCGTAGCATTTGTTCCAGTCAAGCAATACGAGGACACTATCCAGTGGCACATGGTGAGCAACAGTGACGGTACGAGGTTACGCTATAGAGACTTGAAAATGCATCGAGCCTTACAGAACGAAGTCGATTATGAGTCTGTTAGAACCAAGCGGGCGGTTCTAGGCTGGTCGCAAGGCGCACAGTCTCTTCTTGGTACGGCAGGTGTCAATTATGAGGGCATCGATTGGTCGGAGGCAAAAGAAGCTGGAAGATCCACCAGACTCTCCGGTGGCGGCCTCGGTTTTCAGAGCAATTTAATCGGGCAATTGAATTTTGCTTTAGGAGCCAAAGACGGGCGATTATTCTTGTCCCAAAATGGGCCTCTCGAAAAGATTGTTGACCTTGCAGAGAAGACTCCAGTGGCGCTTTATGACCATCATGACAAAAGAGCCTGGCTAGTCCCTGCACTCGAGGTTATTCTTCACATTATACATACTCGAGCTAAGTTGAATCTGTACAAGCTTGATAGGAGCAAGACCCAAATTCCGTATTCGTACGACACAGCCAAATTATCAGATCAAGCTGCCAGACGGGCGGTAATGGCAAGCAAAGATCAGCAGCTCTATGAAGGTATTTCGCCCGGAGGGAAAGCTTACTATGTCCGAGACGCTGCCCTCGACATCTGGTCTCTGTTAGAACGTATGATGGAACGTGATGCTGTGATTACTTCGGCACCAGGCGTAGCGGTACGAGG
The DNA here is from genome assembly GCA_000444155.1 of Cladonia macilenta KoLRI003786. Taxonomy (NCBI): domain Eukaryota; kingdom Fungi; phylum Ascomycota; class Lecanoromycetes; order Lecanorales; family Cladoniaceae; genus Cladonia; species Cladonia macilenta. Next base: position 55,903 of record KE598567.1, read on the forward strand.
GACGATGCGGGATAAATTGTACGGCTGGGAATTCCGAGCGCTTGTGGAGGATAAGAATAGTTTCCGACAAAAAGAACAAGTCCTGAAGAAATCGAACGGAGGATGGGTTGACCTGGTGGATGACACAGATACGATCGTACTATTTGGTAACGGTTTTGGAGAAGTGATCAAGCCAGTCTCTGACTCGGTGGATCTTTGTTCGGCTTGGAAAGCTCTTCCAAAGGGGAAAGATTACCTTGCTGTGGGCTGTCCGATGCTGGAGACACTATATGATGAGGCCGGTTCTCGTAAAACGCGAAGCTACCTGACCTCTCGGCATCTCCAGTGGCATCGAGGTTCCACACTCTTTGAGAAGTGCGAAGATTTGTCTACCTGCGTATGTGACCGACTACAACAATTAGTCTACGATTCCAAGACAACATTCAGGCGAGTGAAACCACCCGATGAGCTTCTAGAGAATGGCTGCGTGATATTCGGCCAGGCGTATCATCCTATGTTCCCTGTGAGGGGTAAATGCCCAAAGAAGCGGACAATTTATAGCCTGCCTAACGGTCCTTTGCCCGAAGCCATGCCCACTGAACCAAAGTCGCCCGCGCACCTTCCCACCACGTCGCTAGAATTCCGGCCTGGAAGGAATGCAATGCCGGATCGCAACGACTTGAGCAGCATATTCGATATGTCTTCTTCTACTACTGATTCTCAGCCGGAGGGCGAACTTCGCAAGCTATCTTTGAAAAAGCGGCGGAAGATCCATAAGCAGGACGCTTGTGAAAGAGACAGCCTCAATGGAAGGCAGAAGAAACGCTCACAGAAACAGAGCTCATTGAAGGGGGGCGTGAAATCTCAGAAGAGAAATACACGAAATAGGGTGTCTCATATTGAGAATAGGGACAATAACGAGGCAAGCTTATTCCCACCGGACGACAAAGATCCATTGGGGGCACCAGGAAGCCCTTATGGTAGTGTCACTTGCGATGGATATATGTATTAGCAGAGCCATCCAACGCTAGAGACTGACTCGAAGGACAGAAAAGGTGTTGAGATGCGGCACGCTTCGAGGGCAGTAAACTGGATGTAACCCTTACGTCTAAGCAATAGGATATGTAGGGCGTAATAAGCGAGCTATCTAGATATGATTATAGGCGGGGGCGGGCAAAGTAAGCTTACAGCATAAATTATCTTGAGGTATTAAGCAGAGGGGTCTGACAGGTCGGATGTGAGGAGTCCAGGGATGGCGTCTGGACAGATTCTGAGGTTAGAGACATTGGCATTATTGACGCCTTTCTTTCAATGCACGGCCAGTGAAAGTGTGAGCCTAAGAGCTCTGCAACCCTGCTATTACCGAATTAGTATAATAACTCTCTAATTTGAATCATTTTGGCTTACTTGCCTGCGAAAGATTTATGGTTGGGGCATTCACAGTTCTGTCAGTAGCGGGGACGAATTGGAGATCATGGCTGTTCAATTTCCACTTTCCATCATTGGGTGACCATCCGCGACCAGCTGCCTCCGCCAACACATGCTCATTGCCACGTACTATTGATATTGTAGTGTCTTCTAGGCCTATTCCTGCGCATCTGCCTTGCAGAACGTCATGAATATAAATTAGGAGGTTCCTCCGATAGATCCTAAATCCTCCGGCCACGCATTGTTTTCCATCGGATCCACGTCTTCCCCACTACAACAAGGTGTTATCACTGTATACTTCGGTACCAATCTTAACATCTAAGGCAACGAGTAATATCCAAAGTCCCCCCTAAGCCAGCCGTAAAACGAAATTGTCATTTGTCCCAGAACGGTAACAGGTGCACGCTTGTAGAGCAATTTATCAAGGAGAGGATGAAAAATCCTCACCCAGACAATTCCATCAAGGATCTTTAACCATATGATGCAACTTAGAACCCCAATCAACTTCACATTCACTACCCGTACAGACACAATATCTTAACATATCGATCCATGCAGCTTCACTGACGGGGCTAGGATGACTCATATATCATAGTCCTGCGCGATTTTGCGTTGAAAACGGTCCAGAATGGTGGTCATCTACCGCACTATCAATAACGCTCACGAGTTACGAATGCAAAGAAGTCTCAGAAGGAAATTCTAGAAGTCACTCCAGGGGGTGGCCCGCCTTGAGTAAGGGGAACAACCCCATCGCTAGCGCCGTGTTCATCGAGAAATTCTTGCAATACTTCGCCCGCCATTTCCAGGTGAGGATGTTTACGTAGATCTTCTCGTTCCCGATCGTTGAAGACCTGCTCCTGGGCATAATTCGTCTCTGCCGCCTGGTAGAGAATACATGAAAAGCAGCCCATGATCATTTGAAAACCCACGATCATTCTTAGGATAGAGATACCCAAGGCGCTGGTGAATTCTCTCCTTTACTCGGTTTAGTAATCGATGGCATGTTCTTACCATCCCGATATAGTCAATCTTAGCGTCCTGCATAACCTGCGGTAGCCAAGCTCGCACATGCGCGAGGAACTGTAATGGCGTAAGTTGACGTTTTATTCGTTTTCTTGTGTCGTCTGAGATGAGTTTAGGATGCTCCTGTATTGCAGCCTCGATACGAGCTAAACTCTTGGATGGCGCTTCCTTGTGGGAGTAGTCACTTAGCATCTGAGTGGTATCTGAGATTGCAAACTTGGGCAGATGCTTCATGCCTTTCCCAGTTAATCGATATGGTCGCATTGTGATTCTTCGGTTTCGAGCTAAGTCGCTTGCAGACACCCCCATTCTTATGGCAAGCCTGGTATGATATTCTGAAGGCTTTGCTGGGAGTTTGCCTGCGAATAGCTGCCCAATATGCAACTCGATTATTTTGTCCATCTCAGGCCATTTGCCTTGGACCACCTGGGTCTGCTGCAAGGCATTGTAGAGATGCGCAACGCCAAATATGGTAAGGTGATGATTTGCAAGCTTAATGCCGGCTACTTCCATATCAATGGCGATATTAAATGCGAGTGAACCACAGTATAAGGGATTATATTTGAAGACGAAGGCGGGATCCTCGGCTGGTTTAATCGGTGAAATATCCATCTTCTTCGCATTAGCTTTGAGTACAGGAAGCATGTCACCATTGTGCTCTCCCTGGGCACGTTGGGGATCTTGGATCTTCTGTGGCCAGGCATGAATGTCCAGCGACTGGGTTCCACGCTCTTGATTTGTTGGAAACATCCCCTTCAACTCAGGTAGCGGGGCTTCCTTGATCCAAAATTCGGCAATATTATAGACATCCTGTGCAGTATCAACGTCTTTAGTATGCCAGCACAAGCCGCCGCCTGGGACAAGCTCATTGCCTTCTGGTTGGAAGTCTAACGTCTTCGTCGCAGCAGCCCCGATTCGACAAAGTTCTTCGTAGGCTCGCTTGACATCTTCGCCTAGGATATTATTGATGTCCAAGATCACTCTAGAGGCAAATACGATCCAGGCGCTTACTTCACCCTCTTTTCTCAACTTCAGTAGACCATCGCTAAACTCATCCTCAGGTGGCGACTTCATCCCTCTTTTCTCCTCAAGAGGCTTGACAAAGTCGTTCAGTGATGAGTCCATTAAAATTTGACTCAGCAACAGATTCTCCTGTTCGGCCTTCTTTGTCTCGGGAAGTTCCAGTAACTCGGGATGGGCGATGTAATACAATCTGAAAGGTGGCAGCGCTTGAGGATAATCAATTTCGAATTTCAAAACCTGTCGGAAATTCAGAAGTGTTCGTGCTGTTGGAAGGTAGACGAAATCGTCAAACGGTGTCAGTCTGAGGGACTCATTGGATGCCAGCTTCTTTTCGGGATCCTCGCCTCTAGCAAAAGAGTCTTCATAAAAGATGGTTGTGACAAGGGCTTGATACGAGTCAGGTTTCGAGTATATTTGAGGGTCTAAATTCGCGATGAGCTCTTCTTCAGCTCGACGAACAATGCTCAACGCTAGATTAGTTGTGACGGAAGCAACAGTCAAATCACAATTGCTAGCTTTGTAATCTTCCCATGTCTCTTGGAGGAAATGTTGCACTCGGTGTAAGTCGTCGAAAAAGCAGAAGATGATAAAAGCATGTTCGATGTCCGATTGGTCTTCCAACTCATATATCTCCAAAACGCAATTCTTGGTTGGGCTCATCTTCGCAACACCAGAATCTGTGGCAGCTTCGGTAGCAGCAAGGTCCGAGTCGTCACCTGTTTCTTCGAGACCGAGTACACTAAAACGATTCTTCAATTCTTCGGCGGATGCGGCAGTAACGGAACTAGAGCCATTTTTGGTAGAAGCAGTTTTAGAAAGGTTGAAATCGGGTCTCAGAGTACTCAAGGCCTTTTCCAGAATGGCCACAAAGTGGAGATGGGTTTTCGTGGAGTCCTGTTCGCTGAGGATGCCGGTCTTTTGGAACCATGATGCACATCGTTTGCGAGCACTTATTGCCCGTTGGACGATTCGTACAACATAATCTGGAACTTTCACCGCAGCATTCCCACGTTTGGCTACCGCTTCTGCCTGTTTGAGAAGCTCCTGAGTAGTAATGTTATACTTTACTGTTGGCTGTGGGGCATCAGATTCGTCCGAACGCTTCTTCGATTCTGTTGCTGCCGCTTCGGCTTCCTTCCGAGCCTTCCCCTTCAAGCAAGGGGTTGTTGTAGGTGTCTGCTGCTGAGCTGGCCTTTGCCTGTGCTGTTCCCGTTGTGCTGGCTTGTATCCGCAGGCGACTGCAGCTTCGAAAAGCCAAGTCGTGAAGACATTAGTATCCTCCTTGTAGCGTGCGTAACTACCAGCTAGGATTTCTGGCAACATAGGTAATATTGAAAACAGTGAGCGGCCTGGTACGCCGTATCGTACGATCGAATGAGAATGGCAGTCGGATCGACAATTAGGGTGCAACTGGGTTGGTATCTAGAAACGAATATCTAAAAGGGGATTGTTAGAGTAGATCTGGCCTCATGAGTAGGCATTAAACGTTGACCCACGAATATGATTTGGTTCACTACACGCGTAGACTGTTGTTGTGCTCGAAAAATCCAACATTCACCGGACATACGGGCCGAACACTTGGCTTGTGGTTTTAGTTTTAGAAGTAGTCAGGCCCGTGGAGTGGCCCCCGAAAGGACCCCCAAGACCCTCTAAAGTCAGTTACCCGGATGACAGAAATCGTCCTCGGAGCGTTCCGACTTTAGGGCGTCTTTAAGGTCCGCTTCGCCGTCGTAAGGTCCAGCCCTACAGGGCTACACGGTAAGGGGGGATAGCAACTGCCTACTGCCTTAGGTGAGCTCCTCTAACCAGCTGATACAGTGTCGAGAACGTTAGAACCCTATATATGTCCTCTCATCATGCCCAGCACAGTCTCGCAGCCTGATCCACGCTGGAAAGATGATCCAAGATGGAACAACCTTTCCCACCTCCGCGCTTGTGCTGAGGAAGCTCACTACGAACCTCAACGCAAAGCCTTCCACATCCCCCTCTACATCTACCCCGACCATCAGGCCCAAACCACTTATCAGGTCCCCCACATGTCCCCAAAAGATTGCCGTGACTTCTGTTGGAAAGACTGTGTCATATACGGAAATGCCGGCCTGAAGGCCAATGATCATCACGCGTTACTAGCAGAGGTATATCGGGAATGGTATCCACACCGGGCAGAAGACAAAGACGTGTCGGACGGGAATTTCTTTGGAAAGTTCTTGCGCTTCATACCACCCGCCACCAACCTGGTGCAGATCGTACACTTCCATGAGGCGCTATGTGAGAAGTTGAGCGCTCTAGTGCCAGAAATTCAAGATCTCGAACCCGCCATTCCACATGCAGTCCCGCCGAAGGAGGAAACTCGGCGATTCGGAGCCTATAGACTACGTGACACGCTGTTCGATGGTTTTGTTGTGATTGATGCTAGATGGCAAGAGCACGGTGTCCTGCTTGTATGGAAGAACGAGGACATTGCGAAGAAGTACAACTGCAGTGAAGGTGAAGAAGCACGGGTATACAACAGTGGTGATGCAGATGGATTAGGCGATGCACATGTGTTTCGTTGCTCTTTGAAGCGCGCGATGCAAATGGTCGTCTCCCAAGATCCAGCGAGAGCTCAGAAACGGACAGAATACAATGAGATGTTGGAGGAGACTCTCGGTGACACAGAGGAGGGTCAGAATCACACGTGATGCAGAACTCTCTTTTAATCTTGAGTCGAGATTCGTTGACTTCTGCTTTTGGTTCTACCAAATCTAAAACCGCTCCCACCCTTTCTGGGTCGTTCGCAAACTGGCCGCGCTGAAGAGCAACGTGCCCAAAGAACTACATAACCTACAGCCCATTTCGCTTTCATAAGGCTGAATCGATACAAAAGCGCTGGAGCGAGACTTGGAACTATGAGCGCGGGGTTTCATGGGCAAAGCCAGCGGTATTGGATACCCTCTTTCAAGCATTCCAGATGAGTGGAGACCGACTTTGAACTGGCTTTGAATGCTTGGGCTACCAGGTTCAGTGGGGATTAGTCCGCCTTTAGCTGAGACCAGGAACAGGTCCCTATATGAATGCTAGTGAGTAGAAGCTGTTGACAATTCAGATCAAATATTGGACCCACGGAAACACTGCAATGCCTTATGGAGTTCAGGCTGCGCCAAGGTAAGATCATCAAAGCAGTATAAAGGATGATAAAAATTAAAGGGCAGAAAAAGGAATCAAGCGCTTAATCCAAGTTTAAATCAACTCGAATAGACCTTTTAACAAACTGGCATAATATGATGAAGCGTATTTTTACAGATATCCACAAAAGCTCTACCCCTCACAAAGCCTTTATCCGCGCCGAAATGCCATCAAATGCCTGCCCCCCCAATGCAAACTTTTCACCTCCTACGGCTTCCATTCAACCAAAATTTGCCCACATAGTATAATAAGCTCCGACCCCAATGTCGATAGTAGTGGCGCTAATACTAACAATGCCCTTCCCCTTCAACGCAATCTTATTATCCGTCAAGAAATATATAATCCCATTTCCATTCGGGCTCCCCAACAGCGCCCAAAACGGATTGGTATCCTGACTCGTATCCGCCGGTGTCCACGTAAGCGTGCTCGTGATATCCTTCCCGGTAAAACACTCATCGAGGATCGACTTGGTGTCTGCATTATCGATTTCGCGGCGGAAGAAGTATTTGATGCCGGAGTAGTCCGCTAGGGAAGGGTTGGTAACCCAGGATGGATTGGCAGTGAGGCAGCTCTTAACCCACATCCACCAGGCGACAGAGGAGAATTGCCATGGAACTGGCGCTCGGCCGTTTGGAAAAGCGGGATTGTACATGGGGTCATTAGGGTCGGAAGGCAAGGCGCCTCTATTGTTAGCGTTTGCGAGGAAGACACCCTGCGTGGCGCTAATGGTGTTTGTAAAATCAGCAATGGGACCGTCTGCTGCGTTTTTGGGGCCTGTGACTGATATAGCATAATATTCCTTGTCGATGCCGATTCCGAGGCCGGAGAGGAGAGGCTGGACAGATCTGGCGGGCTTGACGAAATTAGGTGGGTTTTCGGGTACATTGAAGTCGTCTTCGAAGTTACATGGGTAAACTGCGTCGGGTCCAGTCTTGGTTTGCCATGCTGCATAATATCTGGCACCACTTGGGGCATATTTCTGCCATGCCGCACCGTGGTCGGTCAAGGCACGCACATCGAATAAGTGTTCATCAACCGCCGTTGGACCATCGTCTGTTGTTGCGGATGGGTCTCTGATGAACCTGTTCCGCCTGGAGTCCTCTTCTACTCTAAGAGGATGACCGAAGGGAACGGCAATTTCTCGCTTTTGAGGCTGACCCGGCCCGGGACAATCGAATGTACAATCCATTTGGCGATTCTGAGGAATTGAAAAATATTAGCGCTCAAGCACTGCGAGTATAAGTGATAGCAACAGGATCTGACTTACGGGAAGAGGATCATCGCCAAAGATTAGAGCGCCAAAGAAGTCATTAGCATCGCCATTATCCCAACCTCCAACAGTACACTGCGCAGAAGAAGTATCCCATCTCTGCGTACCATACACAAAGTCTACCGGCCCTTTCTCGTATAAAGGTCTAGGCTGTATGGGGGCACCAAGTCTCTTGTTGACAGTCCTGGAAGCTGAACGTCTAGAATTGCTTACACCCGTCTGCGGTGTTGCAGACAATACATCGGGGAGTAACCCACCACACGTCAAGGGCTGCGCCCAGTCAAGGGAGCTGGAATTGTAGCCGAGAACTTTGCCGGTTGAATCAGTGATATTGATATCAAGGACCACTTCGGGATCAGTATACTCCTGACCAAGACCCTGCCATAGGTGTAAATGACACGTTCCTGTCTCGTACGGTAGAGGGGGTGTCGGAGGCTGTGTGCTTGTCGCTGGTGGCGGAATGACTGGGTTGTAACTGCTGGTTGGTTGAATAGTGTAGTCACAGTTCATCAAGCCTGCGGAAGTAGGTTGAAGTGTGGGCGCCGGTGTTCCACCGCAATTGCAGTATGCTGATGTGCCAGGAACTGAGACCACAGCAGCACAACCCGGCAAGCCGTTTTGGCCAGGTATATTAGTCGGTGCTGTGCCGGTACTGACGGGCTGGAGCGTCGATGCGGGTAATGAGGTATATGCACAATTCGCGGAAGTGGCACCAGACGTAGGAGGTAGAGTCGCATAGGTAGAGCTCGGGCCACAGTCGCACCAACTCGTCGGACTGTACCATGGAGCGCCATCTGCCATGCACGTGGGAATGGCCGTAGATGACGCGCCACCCACAGGTAGGTTCGATGCGCCGGAGCCGGAAGGTGTTGTAGTCGTGGTAGAGCTGAGAAGTGAGGTAGTTGTGACAGACCCGCTATTAGTTACAGATGCAGTGTTGCTTACAGGACCTGTTTGAGAGCCTGAGACAGCAGTCACACCTCCAGGAGCAGCTATACCAGCCGACCCCAGTGGTTCGTAATCCGGAGAGTCGTCACCACTATCAACCACACCAGCCCAGCCAGTTGGGAGGGCACAGGCCCCTCCGCTTTCGATGGTGCTGATGGTGATACCTGTAGCGCTACATCCAGTGACTGTAGAATAGCAATCTGTTGCGCAACTTAAAGTGGATAAGCCAGTTGGGGTGGAACAGATGACAGAACAGTCAGAAGCGATGGTCATTGACCCGCAAGATGACGAAGCAGTGCTCGATACTTGCGTGCTCGACGGGCTCTGTGTATTTTGCGTTGTAGTATTATCATCATCGTCATCGTCAGGATCACTGGGCTTCTCCGGGCTCCCTGGAGTGTCTGGATCATTCGGATCCTCGCCAGAGCCGGCGCCACCGATGTCTCCACCACCTCCAGGCGGGCAGAAAGGCCAAATGCATGATGGAAGATGGATGCCAAAGCCACCAGTCCCACCGTTCCACCTATCACGATTGTTAGTCTTACTACAGACGTAAAGATGCATAAGATGTAAAGAAGAAACTCTCACCATCGACCTCCAGGCCCAACAATGATTATCGCGGCGGGGATCGTGAAATGGGAACCGTCCTTGTTAGTTTCGGTGACCGCCGTGGTCACTGTTGTTACAGCTGTAATTGAGGCTAAATTGGGAAAGGTAGCTATGGCGTATGGGATTGTCATGCCGCCTGCAATAATCGTAGTCTGCGACTGGGCGATATTGGCGAAGGCGTCTGTTACTGAAGCATAGCTTGCAGGTGAAGCACCTGGTGTTAGGGTAGCGGTTGTCGAACTTGATGGGGTAAGCGACGGCGCATTGGGTGCGACAGGAAGTACTGTGGGAGGGGGTATTCCAGGAGATCCAGACGGAAAGTTGAATGGAGTCCACTCAACGCCGCCAGGACCAATAAGGAAGGTTACAGGGCTGCTCTGAGCATTCAAAGTGGAAGTGGTGAGCGTTGATACCAAGGATACAAAAGCTGGGACAATGGTAGGAACAAATGTCTCTGTAATGGTAGATGAGCCGATCGTAGCAGTCACCACGGTTGCACCAGACGGCAATGGCACGTTTGAAGCAGGAGACGATGGCTGACTGGGTAGGCCAGACGGCGGCGGGATCACAGGAGCTCCGGAGGGTAAGTTGAAGGGGGCCCAAGCGACACCAGAGGGGCCAACGACGACAGTAACAGGGCTGCCCTGAGCATTTGTAGTAGTCGTTGTTATTGTTGAAGCCAGAGTAGAGAAGGCTGATAGTGTAGTAGGGGTGAATGTCTCTGTAAGGGTCGATGAACCAACTGTACCAGTTATGACTGTTCCTCCCGGGGGCAATGGCACGTTCGAGGGTGGTGGGTTGGAGGAAGCTCCGGGTAGAACAGATGGAGGCTGAAGATTTAGGACGCCGGATGGGGGATCGTAGGGTGTCCAAGCGACCCCAGATGGACCTACAACCACTGTAATTGTGCTGCTTTGGGCGTTGACGATTGTGGTCGTGATAGTGGCTGTGACTGAAGCGAATTGGGTGTAGGTGGTTGGCTCGAAAGTCTCGGTTTCTGTTGCTCCACCAGCAATGGTGCCAACAACCACAGTCGCACCCGAGGCGAGAGACGAAGTCTGGCTTGAAGCACCGCCTCCACCTGGTGCTGGGATCACTGGAGCCGCTGTGGGACAATTACCGACAGATGGTTGTGTCGTCCACGAAGCACATCCAATGGTTGTTGTACCCGATATCGTCTCAGGAAGAAGCGGCACCGGTGTCTCATTACAATCTGTGGTAGCCATTAATTCTGTAGAACCAAAGAGTATTCGCAACATACTGCAATAGTCATAGCTGCAAGCTGCACCTGACCCCAAATCGATGGCGATAACATAGGCACATCCCTGTTTGTACGTCAGTATTGAGTACCTAATCACCACATCGACATCACTTACATCGAGACCCCAGCATCCTGAGATGATTGTTGTTCAGCAAAATTATCCTTTGCCTAAGAGCCACAGTCATGAAGGCTCACCTGGAACATTTGGGACACTTGTAGGACCACAAGCGCCAGCACTTGGAGCTTGCCCACGAACAAAAGAAACGATACTCAACAGTATGGAAATGGCTAAACCAAATTGGCCCATCCTGAAGGCCAAGTCAAGAATGACTGACGAGAAAGAAAAGGCTGCCCAATGAAGCAGGGACGTCAGTAGAGACTCAAGGAATGATCACTAGCGTGGAAATATGGAAATATGATAGCCAAATAATACAAGATCCGAAATGAAGTTTTTAGGGAAAGTAAGGGAGACCATAGCATGCTGAACTCCATGATATAAGAAAAAAAGCAATGCGGCGAAACAACCCCAGACCGTAGAAAACTTAAATCGACATAACCTTGTCAGACGAGAAATGGGTCCAACATTCTCAGAGCATCATCATAAAAGGAGCGAGTGCACCGGCGTGTTGGATGACCCACGAGATTCTCCACACGACGAGCCATGTGAAGGCACGGGGCGATATCTTGGCCAGTTCCCATTAGCTTCAGGCTGTTAGACACGTTTCTGGCACAGCTTCGACATATATTCCATACAAGGTTCGAATTGAAGCACAGCCCTGGGGATTTTGGCTATTATGAGGCTCATCATTTCAAATACCCGACGCTTATGCTCAGTATGAAGCGTGACGGTAAGCTTATGCCCTGGTTATCAATCATGAAACACGGCGCAGGAATTGTGGGGTCGCAGTGTAGATGATGGTCCTTAAATGTTTCATTTGATGCAGTTGAACGTCTTGAGCACAGATGCGAGAGATTAATATCCTTATGGGGACTTCATAGCGGTAACCACAGATGTTTTGCCATATCATTCCAAGAACCAATACGTAAAGCGACAAGCAATCAATAAGACCGACCTATTAACCAGATAGCTTCTCAAGGGTCCCTTAATCAAGCGAGTAACTGCAGCACCTTTAGGAGCGGTGAAGACAACAAGATTGTTTTGGCGGGCGACTAATCTGCATGGATTTGGGGCAGATGATTGCCCATACCTAGTGTCCGTCGATCTTTTTCGGGACCAAAACACATGTGCCTACTTATTGGCTCCGATCCTAGCTTGTCGGCTTTGCATTTTGAAGGCTGAAAGGGGTCCATGCAATGATTGGTTGTGTTATCCACAGACACTTGCTAGTCGTGGGGGCCGATCCACTAGTGCTGACATTCGGTAGCTAATAACAAGGGCTTGAGGTGTACCGCCATCGCTCCCCCTGCTTTCGAAATTGGATTTCGCTTATCCCTCTTACACCATAGAGAGCACACACTGAGCATCGGTTACCTACCCGAGCTCCACTTTCTTACTGGTAAGCATTTCGATAGGAGAGGTGGCCCCGGCAGCACCGACAGGGTAGCCTGTGTGGGTTATCCTTGCACCCATGGAATGTTGGCATGATATTGTAGGCCCCGGTACACTCTCTGTCAATCTCGAGAGAGTGGGTGTCTAGAGGGTGACCCTAAGTGACTCTAGATCACGACGACCAAAAAGTAGCAACGAATTTCCCAAACGTGTGGCAGAGAGCTCAGCGGCCATCAGGCGGCACAGTGTAATCGCTGACAGTCACTTCGGACAATTAGATTGAAACCGATGAAGTTGCAGGTTCAGCTATGCATACACGCGTAGAAGCCTAAGGTTTGTAAATACTGAGTCTCTGCTGTCAAGGTTTCTTAGACCACAAAGGAAGCACTCACGAGGTGCGATATGGGACGAGATGATGGAAACGGAGGGACCCGATGGAAGGACCCATGGAGGCAAGGAGCCAAATGTGTAAATGAAGAGATGATGGTGGGTAAGCAGCCATGCCATTGGACTGCTCAGACTTGTAGTTCTACTTCTACGTTCTAGCGCTGTCGGCTGATGACTAGTGGGGGGCCTTATAGGGCTGATAGGTGAGCCCTTCCAAGCCCCTTAACCCCATCCCGCAGTGGCGTCTCAAACCCCAAACAAGGAACAAAACCTAGGAATTGAAATCAGCTGCAACAATCCTCCGTACTGGCGAGAATGTCCATATAACATCCCAGCTTGCCTGGCTCGCGTTGGTTTCGCATTTCGCAGCGCCTCGCCAATCATTTACATCAACAGCTGGTCCGCGGTTGGAAAGTATTCGATCGCCATAGAAGCAACAGTATTGACCAGAGAAGAAGAGCCTATGACCATTCTGAAGCTCCTCCCACTGGACATATACAATGTCAGAAGCCGCCGCACAATTGAAGTTGGACATTGCTTAGCTGAAGACGAATGATACGTAAGCACAGTCGTGAATATTCGTTTCTTATAATAAGAAAAGGAGACCCATCAGCCCGTGACCCGAGTTTAGGTCATTGTCCAAAAGGCGCTGGGTCTTGGAATAGGAACTACAATTCTGCTATCACGGGCCTTTTACTCATGTACTGGCAATAATTTTACATAGGCGTAGTCGATCTCATAGCCGTCAGAGGATATGCCACATCGTTCAAACTTTCAAAACTCTATTCAAGCGTTGACCGACTATGTTGACAACTTCTACAATCACCGCGAAGTCATGGTTCTTCGGACTGAAGGCGTCGTTGCTAAGTCGCTTCCTCAGTGCAAGAATTGTGCAGCCTGGGCTTGTTTCTTCTAGGAGAAAATTATTGCCCATGACCGATGTTTTGCCAGAAGCGGCGTTAGGGAGCTTCTCTACGAGACAATTTGGGCAACATTCTCTGGTCTGAGGCATCACTATCGACTTTGTCAGTGTAGACGATTTGGATAAAGGTGCAATGACGTGCTGCAGGACTTGTGTCTCCTGGAATGTTTCATTGGCATATCTCTTGCATGATATCCTATACGGTCAATTTGTGCTTACGGGTTCATCTAGCCACTGTTAACTTCACATTCCGCTGAAGCAATCCCTCGGACCCTTGAGCCTAGGGCAGGGGGAACATCAATGCGAGACACATGACCTGGATGATATTCTCAAAGCTTATAGATAGGTCATGCAGTGCGGACATTCGATATTAGGGGAATATATCATTGAGTCTTGGTGAATTAGAGGCATAGAGCTACCATAGCATGACTATCCTAAAGGGAAAGCGTCCACAAAATCTGAATTTCGACCGAACTATCCTCCTACCAAGAAAAACGGTCATCACGAACAAAACCTACACGTTGTCAGAAGATCGAGCGGATAATCGAGCGGATATCGAACTAAAGGGTATTGGACGAAGTGGTAATGGACTTGCGCACTGCCTCTCGATATTCACCAGACGCTCCAACGTAGTCTCGATCAACTGTCTCGTGGCCGGAACAACAAACCAGCTGACAGGTGGGCCGTTCTCTGTCCATTCGATTCGCATCGCCGTTCTTTCTATGTCTCTTCGTAGTCGCTTATAGAGCCCGCCCATTAATACACTCAAGGCTAAGACCACAGGTTCGAGTATCGCAGCTCGTCCCACGTTGCTTGGATGGAAGTATCTACGAAAGAAGGCTAGAACATATTCGGAGAAGAGATAAGGTGATCGTGCTGTGCCCGCCCCGGCACGGTCACCCTGATCAACTCTGACCCGGTTCCAGACTTCTGAAACTTGGGTACTGGCGATTGCCTCCAAATATCCCAGAGCATATCTATCGTCCTCGAACTGTACCTGTAGGTCCAGTAGGCTCTGTCCGCTTTCTGAAGCTCCTATACCGGCGATTGCGTCCGAAAGAGCTAGGGCATATCTCTCGTCCTCGATCTGTGTCAGGAGGTCCAGTATGCGCTGTCCGGTTTCACTTCGAGGTTCTTCCATAGTTTCCCCCAAGCGCCTGATAATTTCACTTACATGCTCCATACTACGCGCAAAGATGGTTGGACCTGATTCGTTGGTTGGACCTGATGTGTTACCTTCGAATAGAACGGCGCGGCACACCGGGCAGGTGTCATTAGCCTTACGGCCTTTGGGCATCACCCATTCCGACATGCAGGTTCGTCCCAAAACATGTCCACATCTTCCAACAAGGCAAGCTTGTTCTGGTTCGTCGCCAGTGTTGTAGATATCCCGGCAGATACCACAAGTCCGACAGTCTTCTGGGAGGTCTTTGACGGCCACAAGCTGCAACCCAGACAGGTACTTGGCGGCAATCTCTGAAAGTGACGTGCTTTGATTCTGGATGTCCATCTCGTCGTCTTCGGAAAGCAATCCCCCGTCAGACCGAAATTCTCGTCGAAGCCAGCCGAAGATTGTACGGCTGTTAGACTGATAGTAGAGGATGGACCACTGATCGTTTCTGTTTGCTGAACTGATTGTTTCATGTTGCGCGGCAGAGCTCTGAATATATATGCACCTGGACACAAACGGCGTTCTTTCCAGGTATGGGCAGTCTCCGACGACAATGCATTATACCATGGCTATTATCAGTACAACGAGATCTCTCCGCAAAGAAAGAAAGATCGTTTAGCTTCTTTATTAGAGCACAATTTCGAAACATCTCATTGTTCGTGTCGGGACAGAAGAACGTTGTCGGCAAGGGATGAGGAAATAGGTAGTATGCCGCAGACAAAGAGGAATCTTTGTACGGGTTGATACGCTGTAGTGGTTCGACATCGAAAATGTTTTGTAAATCAGAGTCTTACCGGACAATCCTGTGAAAGTTTTACAATGTCTTTGTTGAGCCATTCAAAAAGGCAAACAAGGCAAGGGATTGAGCCCGGATAGGTCATGGGTTCTTTGTTCACGCACTACCAGACGCCAATGCAACAAAGCAGGTATATAATGCTTTGTGATCGCGTGAACCGTTATCTTGAGGACAAGTCGTGACCCCAGGATCTTTGGCCTCCTTCATATCTGATCACTATACACAGTTCAACACACATTACGCCGAGCCAATCAGCGATACAGCAGGCTCGGAGGTCAGAGGTATAACACCAAAGCAAAGAGACATTCTCATGAGCAAGTCGTCGATCCTACAATGAAAAGCCCAGTTCGACCCCCGGACACTTACTGGCCAAAAGACTTTCGTTGGGTACAAGACAGGAACCCTGGTGATCCATTCATACCGGGCACTATTCTCCCAAAAGAGAGAAGCCTTCCGGATGCCCGCCGAGAGTCTGATTTCAACGTATCAGTAATCAGCGAGTACGTCTTCCCATCCTTCAAAGACCCCGAACCATGGAATCCCGATCCCTCAAAGGAATGCACAGAAATCGACTGTCCGCTAGTACGAGTCTTCAAAATCCCACATCGACAAGGGAATTATTTCCACAGGGGTTCGCCAATGACGGAGCAGAGTATGTTTGGTACGAGCGATCCACCGCCAGAAGTCTGGACGGCTTATGAGAAGTTGCAGGACTCGGATGACAAGGAGGACAAGGACTTGGTTATCCCGTTCGCATATTACCATTTCGGGTACCCCGACGACCGTTTCGATGAAGCGATTGAGGTTCGTGGCTGGACAAAGTTTACAAAAGCCTTTAGGCGAGAATACCGACGCGTCTTCAGGGCCACGACTCAACCGAGAAACGTAACGGGCAAGTCGGGTCTGCGACCATTCATCTTGCGTAGGTAGGTCGTAGAATTTGCTTTTTTGATTTGTAAAGTCGTATGTATTGCACTTACATGCATCCTCGTGAGCACTATCAGCCTTCTCTAGCCACCTTGAACCAGATATCTTCTTTACTAGACAATTTGTAACTAGAGTGAGTACTTAGCATGGCCGCTGAGCTGAGCTTCTTACCCACAGAGCGCAAACTTAATCAACGCTGGTATAGTCGGGCCGTTATTCCCAACAATGCGATAATCCGCCACTGCGCAAAGGTTACTTTCCTTAACGGGGGGGTGAGTCTTAGCCCAAACCGGCTTGCAAAGTCCCAATCACCGTTACCATCAATGTAACTATATAAGCAGCCACACTGAACGCTCCCTGTAAATCATGACGAAAAACAGTCCAGCATACCGCAAAGACTAGACTCCCTGTTATGAACAGAATCAAACCTAGTAGCCACAGCCTCGAAACTACCCAACCTTCCACAAGATGGATGCCCCAGCCCACGCTAGTACCTTGTCGAGGGCACACAGTAAGCTTTACCTTTCGTTTCTTTGGCGCTCGCAGACACGTGATTGATGTGTCATTGGCGTCTGCTGGATGGTGGAAGAGATGAGCCATTAGATTCTCTCCGACTGGTGGCACAAGATCGTACGGTTGGTAGAGATACTCGTCCTTTCTGGTCTCTGGAGGCATATCAGGGAATTTACGGATATCGACAAGATCCCGAATATGGAGCTCGAACTGTCCATAGTCATTAAATCTTCTTGATCAGCTCTTCCTCTAGAATGTTTCACCTGAATAAATCGGATACTTTGAATCTTCTTGAGAGACAGTACGTGGGTCCATTTCCCTCTTAATTCCACATATGCTTTCTTTAGTTCCGTGAATAGCTCTTTGTCGGAAGGCGTAGTGCAGAGGTCCAAATGTGATAAGGTAGTTGGCCGCTTCTTACCTTTCGCGCAGACAAGAAGCCAGCGACTTTCCGTATCACAACCTCTGATTACTGCGTGGGTTGCGTTTTGCGGAAGAGGGTCATACGGCCGGGATCTCTGTTCCAGTGGAGGATTATTGTCTCTAGATGTGCGATCTTCAGGAATGTTCTGAGAGATCCCTAGTAGATTCTGGTTGGTGCCTCTCATGCTGCTCTGGCTATTGTCGCTTACAGGACGCTGTGTGGTGCTTTCGTTCAGCAGCTTTTCGAACGCTTTTGCTGCGCCGGGTCGTTGCTCGACGAAATCATCATAGAGCCTACGACCGCACTTCTACACGCTGTCCTTAGTACCCATTCTATCGTATTCACCAACGATGGGCCACTCACGCATCGCCACCGCACACGCGCCTTCCCCTCTGCAAGCGGAGATTCAGAGCATGCCCATGTCCTCAAAGCTCCGACAGTATGCTCGATGAACTTGTGTATAAGACGTATTACAGGCGAACGCACTGTGGATGAAGGTGAAATATGCTCGCGTTTGCCTTCAACTACGTGATTTACTAGTGATCTCGAGCGGGTATGACTGGACTTTTTAACTTGTATCACTGATTTTCCTGGTTCATACAGTTGTAGAAGTTTCTCGTGTCTTCGAAGAAGTCCCCGCAGTAGGCTACGATGATTTCCTACAAAGGCATCACTACCGAAGGTGAAATGCCAGTAGCATTTTGTGAGCTCTTGCACCGGGGCACGTCGATCATGGCGCAAGGAGAAAACCTTGAGCACAGGCCTCTCGGTCGTCTGCTTCCAAAGCATTACACCAGTCTTGCAGGTCCATAAGCCTGGAAAAGGTACGCTCCTTGAAGACAGATAGCCTGAGCCAGACGCGAGAAATTCTGCTAGAATGGGTGGCCAAGATGAGCGGCAGAGAGTATATTGCAACGAATCGTAGAGTCTGCTGTAAACCATCGCACTTAAGCTTGCTTAGTTTCGTCAGCACAGGGTAGTCTATTGCATGAATAATTGACTTACCCTGGACGGTTGGATGCAGTATTCGATACAATATCATTCGGCTAATGGTTTGCAGCCAGCGCTTTGAATTTCGACAAGCCTGGGTCATTCGTTCTTCAGGTACGGACTTCGAACAAGACTGACGAGCTGAGGGGGAGGGTGTATCTGGGTGACCGTCCTTGCCACTTTCTACCGGCTGATGTCTCAACTTGAGTATAAAGGCTTGTATTTCACGGGAAAGCATATTAAGCATATGCTGGCGCACTCGAACGCAATCGAACAATGCTGGACAAGCGAATCTCCGCTCTATTGGACCCAAAGTCGGTCTTGATGAGGTGTGAGACAAGACATAATCCGTGTAAAGCTTGGCATCGGATATGATATAGAGAATGTCATACAGAACATCAGTATATAGATTCCGAACCATACGTCGCAGAGTCAACCATGCTTTAGGAGACGTGGCATAGAGCATGTCGACACTATCAGCGAGCGGCCGAATCGGAGGCTCAGTATGGACAACATCGAGGCAGCCGTTTACATTTTCCGGTTTAATTTGGGAAATGGCATCGAGGAGGTAGTACTTGGCGAGCAAAGTGCGAAGCGGGGTTCCACCATAGGTTTGAAGAGGTTGGAGGGCAGTATCGGAAAGCAAACCGTCCGTTGATTGGCTTTGTCCGGCATGATGTGGACCCCATTCTGTTAATCGCTTGGGATGTTGAGGGCTCAATGAGAGATTGTGGCCCAAACCAGGGACTGCCTGTAATGGTTGGCTAGTATTTTTGGAGCTTGTTGGACTGGCAGATAGCTTGGGGAGGCTTGGAATAGAAGGTCTAGGGTCTTCGTCTTTCAAAGACTGCTCGAATTCTAGAAAGCGTGCTTGTTCGGGCTTCCGCCCTTTCTCGTCAAGTTTTTGTGATTCATCCTCTTGATTACGTGAACATTTTTTCCCGAGCCGAACGCAATTACCACACTCTGGCTCAGCCAGATCGCACCTTATTCTCCGCCTTCGACAATGTACACATCTGCGTGCTAACCGTGTACGAGGCGAGAGGGCCTCTTTCACACTCCATACCACATTTGGCTGAGTAGAGTCCTGGTCATGAGCATCGACGGATGTATCGCCTTCCATGTAGGAGGCGCACTTGTCAGTCTCAGCGATGGTCTCTGACGCAAGTGTTAACTGGTTGCATTCCTTGCCTTGCAGACGCTTCAGAATACAATCGCGTACTCTCTGTTCCACATTAGAGGGATCGCACGTATTTTATCTCATGTTGAGATAACACACTCTCAAGGGTACTCAAGCAATTGCTCCTATAATTTTATGAAGAGGCAGAGATGATCAAATTGGCACGGGGCGCCCTCGTAGCCGCCAGGCAAGGCGAAAAAGGCGAAGGCGCAGGCATCGCCTCGTCCTGACATGCACCCAACTAGATCAGCCAAGGATTGATCCTGAGGCTGAATGCTTGCCATGATATACTCCAGATGTGCTTAACAGACCACCCATATATCATTTACTGGCCGCTGATCACCTTTGGATCTCAAAGGTCCGCTAATTCGATGATCTATCATTGTAGGCTTGTCAACAGGCTCAGTGGCGATCCTTACAGGCCAGCTTGATATCCCTGGCGACTGTATGTCCAAGTAGCATACAAGAGCTCTGCAGCAGCTTATCATGCATCATCAATACCAAGAATAGTGAGAGTAAGAGCGGCGTTCAGAGGAGCGCCGAGCCTTGTACGGCGCGACTCCGGCCCGTTAGGTCCCCGAGCTCATAGGACTCCGCCAATCAGCTCCCCGAGGTCGCAGATAACTATGAATACACAAAAGCAGCTCCCATTCCACCACAATACCAAATCATCTCCTAGTCCACCTAGCCTTTTACCACCAAGATGTGCAAATCCGGAACCTGTGCCACCTGCCGTACCTTCCTCCCCACCTCCTCCAACTCCGCCATCTGACTAAACTCCCTCACAGAAAAGACCTCCTGGTGGGGCTGCGGCCAACACGTCCCAATGGTAATGGACAAGATACCTAAAGAGAACTGGTGCAAATGCGAGCCGAAGGTCGAGAAAGAGGGGATAGACTACCCGCCTATGGCGGCGAAGGCGAATTGACTCCCTGGCTGGCTGTGTAATTTGTTGGTGAAGAAGGAGAAAGGGTGAGAGGGTACACAGGCCAGCTGAGATGATGTAGGGTATGAATGATGGGGATGCATGTTAAAACGGAAAAAGAGCAGGGTGATGTGGAGATGGGCGTGGAATTTATGAGACATGGCTTGGACGGACAATTTTGTACGAATAATGGCAGTCTATGGATTCATACGGCGTGATGTACGAAGACTCCACGATCTAGATATAGCGCCTTCTATCAGCTCTAAGAGGTCTCCGCATCCAATGCTTCTAATCTGTTGGGCGCATTCGGCTCCCTCATCAACAAGGGCATTAATTCAATCCCAGTTCCACCATGCGGTCTCATGTCGATGGCCATCTCGCCTACTGGTTCCCACCCATGCCTCAGGTACAGTGGCAGACCAGCTGGTGATGCCTCGATGAACGTTTGCGCACCGTCTTTGTCAGCTGCAGCGAGGCCCGGGCGAATAAGCATGGAGCCCATACCGCGGCGATGATAGGCCGGGTCAACGGCTAGGATGTGGAGAACTGGTAATATTATGAGCCAGCCTGGAACCTTTGGATGGGATGATTTGGGGGCTGTATGGTTGAAGCACAGCAGGTGGTTCGGATAAATCACACTCACAGTAAGTCTTCTCGGGCACAATAAACTTCTGCCTCGCCTCAGTCAATTGCCTAAAGAACTCCTTTTGCAATTCTTGATTCGAGCCTTCCGGAAATTGATGGTACCGCTTGCGATTCTTATCCTTCTCTTCCTTTTCTGCCTTTTGTTCCGGAGTAAGCGTATACGGGTACTGCCATCTTGCAAATGCTACGGTTTTGCTGTACGACATTGACGGTTAGAAAGCCATTGCAAAACGGATATATCACGATGCTGATGAATTAGAGATGGGAAATGTAGCTCATACCCCGTACTCGTGTCCACAGCTTTGGTGATCCGTCCGCCATAAATGTCACCATCTTGAATCAAGCCCTTATAGAATTCGAGATCTCGTTCCCATAGGACGTCTTTGGGCACATTGGGATTAAAGTAGCCAATGATGTGGTCATGTTTGAAAGCTTCCTGAAATATTCTAGAAATGTCTTCTGCATCCTCAAGGGTTACTGGGTGCAATTCAAATGCCATGGTGGGGCTCGAAGTCGGGATGTCTGTCTACTCGACGCAAATAGCTTGTATATATTGCCTTTGTATATCTATATATATATTCATGGTGGAAGTCCAAGGCAACCGTAAAACCGATCATTTATGGAAACAGAGAAATTATGATCATACGGTATGACTCAGGGTCAGCTAATGTTAGGCTTCCGAAGTATGGGTTTGCACCTTCCTGATCAGGCATGTAGCGCGCGGGAGTCAACCGTCGAAAGATCTCAATTCGTAAGCAGCTCTCTTTTGTGATTTTCCTAACTTGCAGCTTACATTGCCATTGACGATCCTGACTAAATCTTAACATGCGGTCCTTAAGCACAGCAAGATCTGGTAAGAGTAATCTGCCACGTATGATGATGTAGTCCGCCAACACCCCTCAATTGACCGCTTTCCCGTTGACATCCGTGAATTTTCTATCGGGTGCCTCAATAGTGATGTCTCCTTTCAGGTTTAAAGCACCGCTATCAGTTATGAACTGCTTGTATTTCTGCATACCTGCCTCAAGCATTTCCACCAACTCAGCTTGCTGTTTCTCGAATTGGTCATCCGGCAGTCTGAGCAGGGCACTGAGCGACATGTGCCCTTGTTGCCATGACTTCAATATACCATTGAGCACGGTTTCAAAGCCGAGGTCTGCGCTGTGTGCCCATTTCGCCATCCCACCAGTGGTCTCAGCTCTCTCCTTACAGAACTGACGTGTGCCCCCGAAAGGTAAGATCTCTTTAACCAGTCGGATCTTGGATTGTTGATACATCTCATAAGGCATCACGATCTCAGGCCAACCATACTGCGCGCCCGTCAGATCCACAATGTACTTATCGCCATTCTTTAATGTAATCCGAATGACACTGTGCGCATAGTCTGTTGCGTCGACCCCAAGTGGCTTGTCGCTCCTGCCTGTATTGTAGGCTTGGAGTAGACGGATTCGGACGTTCTTTGTGTAGTGGATGACTTCGTCAACTTCCGCGCAAAGTCCTGTAACGTCATAAGCTAACCTCAAAGTCTCACGTAACTCAAAGAGATGGAGCTGACCCGACAAAAGGTCTTTGAGAAAGCCGTGCAGATGATCTAGAACCGCGTTGCAGCTCTGGAAGTCCAGAATGGCGTCGGCATCTTCTTTGTTCGGAAATTGAGCTGAAGGGAAATCATGGAGCATACACTTGCTACCCTTGTACTCGCTAGGGGGAACAATGATCCAAAAGTTAGACATTTTCTTCAGTTCTTTGATAATCATCTTGTACTTGGTCCGATTGAATATGTGGGATATAGCTTTGGCTAAATCGCCTGCCCGATAGACGACTTTCCGGGCTCTTGCCGCACTGCAGGAAGTCTTGTGGCTGGTCCAATTCTCCTTTTGGCATTCGGCTCTACAATAGCGAACCTCCATTTGCCCGTGCGAACCATTCGGCAGCCCTTTACAGCCCATGCAAATCATCTTTGCAGCTCTTCCGCAGTGGAAACAAGCATGCGACTCGTGCGTCCCCATCAAGTCCATCTTGCTAGCCTCAGGTCCAAGGACCGCTTCAAGAATGCTGAGGAATACTAACTGATGAGGTGTAGAAAAGACCACTCCGATAACAAGAAGCTTGGACCTCCTGATGTTTAGATAGGAAGGCAGATGGATGAATGGCAAGCAACAGCTTGGAATGCTGATGAGATGGTTTTCTTAGGAGATGTTTGGGTTGAGGGTTCAAGAAAAGGCTTGAGCCTGAGAAATCAGTCAGACTCAAGAATGATATTCTAATGGAGCTCTTGAGGCAGATATGCTGCTGTGTATCGTTGGAAAGGATCCCAGAAGGCGGCAAACCCAGAAGCTTCTGCCCTTCCAAGGTTGAACGAGGGTCAAGGGGGTGGAATACTTGAGACCATGAGATTATGAGAGTTGTTTCGTACACGAGGTCCGCCAAGAGTTCCTTAAATGTGTGATCATTCCATCTCCATTATTGATGAATACTTGTTTCATCATTCACTTCAACTCTTCTCGTGGAGATCCATAGTGAAGATTACTACTCGCGCTCACTGTGCAACAATTTTTTATTATCGATTCCTCCAGACCAGATCATTGATGATCCCCATACTCAGGTACGAGGGATTCCGAGTCAATCTCGAGGTCAGCTTTCATCACAACCACACTACCGAGATGTTATCAAGATCCCTCAAGGCGAGAGGCGCGCGTCGGTATATTTCCTGCCCATAGCATATGGTTCCGTGATCATTGTACTGATGAGATGACGATAGTGACAGCCGTTGAAAAGTGACAAGCCTCCGCTTCATGATGAGAGTCTCCAGACCCAGGCTAGAGTGCCCTAAAGCTAGCCGCGCCCAAGGAGTCGGCCTAGGCGTCCGTCGTCCGCTTCGAGCAGCCTAGCTACGCTAGGGCGGGGCTTCTAAGGTAGGCGTGGCTTGTACGAGGCGGAGCTCTTCGTCGCTCAATGAGCAAGCCTCAATGGCTTAACCCAAGGCTGCTAATCTTTGCTGATACCTCCCCCTTTCTGTTATATCTGTGCTTGCGCGTTGCTATAATTGGGATCTGTAGGCTTGTTTCGGCTGCTTGTAGGCATCCTCCAAAGCTTTTTGATCTTTTACAAGCCCCATATCCCACCCATTCAAAAACTTTCAAAGGCTGTTCCGAGGTCAATTGTGACACCGATCTCTACAAAAGTCATCAATCTGCGTCTCGCAATGGACCGATACAATTACGTATTTTCCCTTGGAGGCTAGCCGTCTACCTAGGACTATCAGCCTGCCTATCCTCGCCACTGCCACCAAGCACCTCAGAGTTGCCAGCAACCTGTCATTAAGACTTGAAAAGATCGTCTTTGCTTTGAAACATGTTTTATATACTTTATCATCGTATCCTATTAGATTGATTGAATCCTGGGGGGACTTGCAGTATCTAGCCTCAGAAGCTCGCCTAAACAAGTGACTGCCCCTAAGGGAACTGTCCGCAGAGAGGTCGGCAATGGATGGACCATTTGCTTATCAAACCGCTACCGAATCGCCCACCATCGGTTCACACGTTGCAACTGGCCCATATCAAGGCCGATTAGCTTCCTTGTGTGCGAAGTACCCTAACATTCGCTACCCAAATCCACAGTACCCAAGGCCCAATGACTACAAAGTTTCGGCTGGCACCAAGGAATTAGGGAAGGTTGCGGTTCTCAAATTTGAAGATAAACAGACTCCAGAAAGAACTGATATCATTGACTCCCAAGACCTGCAGGATTTTCTGCAACGGACGTCGAATGCCACAGATTCTGGTACAGCACGCCGTCTATACCTTGTAGAAGCCTGGAATCCTGCAATGATAGGCATACTCGGAGAATATTTCCATATCAACCCTACACTGCTTGTAAGACAGTATCGCTCTGCCATGTGGGAGAAGACCCATCAATCTGGGAATACGCCTTGCCTTCTATCTGCTTTCAACCCTAAACAATCATTTACCATCGCATACTATGAGCCTCGCTTTTTTCTCCCGCGTGTTGCCGAGCTTCAAGGAAGTACCTGGCGAGCGGCCGAGAATCTCCGTCATATTAGTCTTTCGCGTATCCTTGGTGAATTCGATGGCGTTGGCATAGTACATCGGAAAGTCTCGTACTGGTCGAGAAAGGCAATTAGTGGGGGCTGGGATGGTGAGTGTATGAGTCACCCTCTCAGTGCGCAGGAGTAATTGTCAATAGCAATATTGTTCCTGGATCCTCCTGTGCGTGATGTCTTTATCGGGTCTCAGGAGGAAGCCTACCAAGTGTCAATACCAAGTGAACCATATCAGGGAGGGTATCCTGACTTCATGAGATATAATGATCTCAATGACAGCTGTTCAACTCCTGGCCCATCGAGAGAGTCAATGCTCGAAGACGTATCCTACTATTGGACGCATCACGCAAAAGATCTACAGGTGGAAGATGATCCCATCATCGTTATTTTCTTCTTGAAGAGAATCATTGCGTCTAATTACTTCTTACTGATTGGGTACATAGGAGCCTTACTCAGCGAGCTCGACTATAATATTTCGCGCAGGAATCGCGCTATTAGTAGGTTTCAAATCGAATGGGTGGAAGAGCGGTGGAAAGATCTTCAAGCCTGGACCCGTCAATGTTCTAAATACTGCGAGAGCGTCGAAGAAACGATGTATAGCTTCGAGATCCCTATGGAAAGTGGGCTTCCAAACTCTTTGGAATCTGGTGATAAAGACTTTATTGTCATCCAGAGGAGGCTACTTAGCATGAGTAAGAGGTGCAACGATCTCTTAGCTTCGTTCACAGGCCTTGCTGGCATCTTAGGGAACCGAAGAGTATTGAAAGAGGCGAATCGGTCTCTCCACGAAGCCAAGAGCGTAAAGACTTTGACATTCCTGGGCATGTTGTTTTTGCCTCTATCTCTGGCTTCAGGACTTCTCAGCATGAGTGGAGACTACTCGCCAGGAGGGTCTCAGTTTTGGATATACTTTGCAATAGCTATACCCTTGATCTTGTGCGTATTTGGTGTTGTGTTCCTTGTCAGGATGGGGTATGGGGTTGACGGTGACTGGTCGCGTAAGCAGTGGAAGAACTCACTGGCAGGTTTCATGAAGGGCAATAAGGAAATGACGCATCTTTGAACCGTATGAATTGATTTGACTATGGTCACGTCAGAGAGCACGTCAGGGGGCTCGGTCGAATCTGCCTATCTTCTCGATGCCGTGGTCGACCCTCCATGGTTAAATCGTAGACTCGGTGGCTGGTCTTGGACATCACAATTCTTAATTTCCCTATCATATATAATTGATTTTGGAGCTGTATCTTAAAGCTGTAGAAACTAAGCAATGATTAGATAACTCTCCGTATCCTTGATGAAACATTATTTGCCAACTTGATGCCTGGGATATAGAAGGATTCGCCTCTTCCACAGAGCGCCAACCCTGAGATACCCGGAAACAGGTAGTTTGGCCCCTAAAAGTGTACATTAACGTCGAGAAGTTCTGGGGTGAAATTTCGTCGCCGAGGCGACCCCTTGAGGACTACTTTTGAGGACTTCCCGCCTCCTCTAAGCGGGAAGGCTTCAACGCTATCGCCCATACAGTTAAGGGAGGGTTTGAAGGGGTGACCCTTTCTCCGCAAAGTGCTTGCCAGCCCCCTCAAACCATTTAGGACTTGTCGCGTCATGTCACCAACATTCCTTCAGCTATTTATTTTTCACCAGGCCGATCTTTGATTGACGGAAACCAACCGTGGAGAGCAAACACAGAGAATTTTTTACGGAGTATGAGGGAAAGGAGGAAGCGTCCCATGGCGTGGGGGCCATGTCGCCGATCCCCATCAGATGGCGCCAGCCAGTCCGGTCCGGTCTAGAACTTGCGAGCTGATGGGCGCTAGAGATGAGCCGCATCGAAGCTGAATAATGTTTTTCTGGTGGGTTGGAGAGGATCATTTCACTCTACCTATGTTTCGATGCTTCTGCTTCCCATACGTGCTCTCGCTGATCGACTAGTTCCTGAAGTAATGGACAATTGCGCAACACTCAGCGCGCGCAACGGAACGAGAGATGGATCGAGAAGACGAGAAACCTTTTGTGGTCGACCGAACGAACAGCTTCCCAAATGACAGAGCCTACCCTTCGAGCGTGCCTCACGATCAGAACGTGGAAAAGAACACCGATAGTGCCTTCTTCGGTCATCATCGCCTACATCGTCAAGGGACCGCCGATATTGAAACTCGGAGATCGAACAAACGTTTGCGCTATACGATTCCACTTCGGCACAAGAGGAAGCGTCAGAGGGATGAAGAGCAAGGCATACTTGATGAGAAGGGACGCGATGCAGGAAACCCCACAAGGCCAGGCATAGAGCGAGAGGTCTCTAGGGGAGGAGCACCATACGGTCCGGATGATCTTTACGAGATTATTTCTACACAATTCTGGGTGCCGGATGATGAGGGCCAAGAGGTCGTGACTCTGACAGTCAAGGATGATACGGAAAACAGAAAGCAAGAAAAGCTGCGGTGTGAAAGCCGTTGGCGACATATCCAGAGCGAGGTTATCACGTTCCGACAATTCTACAAAGAGGTCATGAGGCTTCCAGGACTCGAAGACGATGAGCTTGCCCTGGCTGCACGTCTACTGAACAAAGTCCGGAAGACCTGTGAGAAACAATTCATACACGGCCGCTACCTCAAGCCAACCGTCCTCGTCTACGATGGGGCAGATCCCGAGGAAGATTCCGAGGAGCCAAAGACTGCGACGTTCATTAGTTTGCCTATCTTCACTACTGATGTCCCGAAGCGCCATACGTCAACCAAGGAAGACGAAGGGCATCCTGTCCGCGCGCTTCTACAATCCCGTTATCGACTGGAATCTACAAAGAATCGCGACAAGGGACAAGTCATAAGAAAGATCCAGCGCCATAGTGATCATGTTGTGCACGTTCCACAGGTCTGGGCTTTGATCATAAACAAGCACACCATTATCACTTGTGCTGCCCTGGGTACTTCCAACTTGCGCGGCGACACTATCAGAGTTATGAAGTACGCCGACGCACAATTGGACGAAGCGACTTGGTCAATTCACTTTGCTGACGCCCGGGGGACAGTATTCTATTTGCCTCTAAGATTCTGTAAAACTTGGTTTGGTCTTGTAAAGCAGATTACAACCGATTGTTTGCAAGACGAATATGACTTGATCCGAGATCAATTGCTCAGGAGTGGACCCTTGTATGAACTAGTCACCGAAGACGGCGTTCCCGTTACCGCAGAATCTTGGCCAAAGATGATTGAAGATGAAAGAAGTGAGGTCATTCGACTTAAACTGGTGGACAATGAGACAAAATCCAGTCGATTGTGGGTTACTTATTGCGATGCAGATGGCAACGAGATGCCATACGAATCCGACCCAAGCTCGGACAGCAGCGACGATGTGGAGAGTGATGCTACCGATTACTCGAGCTCCAACGTACCAAAGTTCGACAGGATTACGCCCGCTGTAAGCAAGCTGCAGACGCTGCGCGAAAAGCTTGAGCAGGCTGAGTCCCAGGGAGACCTCAAGCGAATCGAGAGCCTTAAAGATCAGAAGATACCCAGTTTGGAGGACCGCATCATAGCTTTAGTCGCAGCCGACCTTGATCGGGAAAGAAACAAAACAACTCGCAATTCCAAGCGAGCCAGGATCGCAACGCCCGACCCTTATGACCACCGACGAGGCTCATCTGGCCGCATGCGTGAAAATGCTGTGCCAAGTGCTTCAGCTGGCCACTCCTCAAGGCGTAGGTCCAGATCAAGGTCTGACTCCCGTCCCAGACTCCATCGTGGCGCATCCCATTATTTTCAACCTACTCATGACTCGTCTCTGAATGAGCCTGATCCCCGTACGCGGCCTAAGAGACCACCAATTGCGTATAATAGAAGCAAGAGCTTCTCCAATCCTCAGAGCATCTTTGGCGACTACTCATTTCCCCCACGCTCTGGGGAGACCTCACGCCGACAGTCTTACGCTACAATCGCACCGTCACGTTTGACAGTGTCGCCGGGTACTCTCCCGTCTTCAAGATCTCGCTGGGATATAGTGAGATCGCGAGTCTTTAATGGTCCCACTTTTAACGCTACCAGCTCGCCAATATCACCCAGAACCGATACAAACGATATCTATTACAAACCTTCAAACAAGCAATTGGCGAGATCTCGCTGGGAATTTGTCAGGGCTCAGATTTTGAAGGGGGCGGATATCAGCCGAAGCAATGGCCAACCTACTGAACGGGATTCTGTTGAGCCGACCTCACCCGGTGTACGGGAGAAGTTGGCAAGTGCTATGAAACTTATGCGCGGGGAGGAAACGCCTGGGTCACCTAAGACGGCCGCTGGGCTGTCCAACCCTTTTGGTGTTCAGAAAGACCAAGCTGGGGAGCAGCAAAGTAGACGGGTCAAGTTTACTAAACGGAGCCACGAAGCTCGGCCGAAGCTGAAAAGTCTCATCACGCGGGCACATAAAGAGGTCTCAAAATTGACATCGCCTCATGTTGCTACTGCGCCACCTGTAAGAACGCTGAGGTCGCCAATAGGTCCCACCGAAAGTCAAGATTTACCAATATTCCTCTGGTCAACAGTCCATAAACCAGCTAGTGTTCCCGAATTCTCGTTGGCGTCAAAAGCGGCGTCGATGGCTCGATTACAAAGCGCTGATCAGGCTCTTCTTGAGAACGTTGCCGCTAACGTCAGGAACACCACTTCGAAAGAAGAGCTTATCCTTCGGACAGTCGTGCTTGAGATACACGCCAACCTGCGAAAGCCAAAGAAAGTACCGCTAGAGTATGCTGATTTATATGATCAAATTGCTGGAAAAACAAATACCGACGTCAGTTGTTTGATTGCGGCCATGGACTCGGATGATAGCCAGATGAACGACAATCAGAGAGCTGATGGCTCCCCTCCTCTCAATAGTCCAGGGATTGATACACCTACCAACATAGACTCGCTTGAGACACGAAAGCGTTTGAAGGAAGCCAGAATGGCAATACGAGACGTGGCAAGTCGGATCTTGTATGCATTCGTCCCGGAAGGATACGAAGCGGCAGTCGTATCCAAATACTGGGGAGCTATCTACCAGATCATTGATCAGAGAACCCGCGTACGTATCACCTATATCTATATCTATATCTGTCCATGCTGAACTATATCCAGGACGAGGCTATTCTAAATGCCATTACCGGGCGCTTGCTTGATATCCACGACCTAGTGCGAAGCATCCAGCTGGGTGTACGCACTGATGACGGTAGCAAGCAAGCAAGATACCAGATTCCCCGGGCGCTTCCCGCAGCTTTCCAACATCTCGTCATGCTTCTTGTGGTAGCTAGCACGGTACAGAACTGGAGTGATCATTCATGGAATCAGATGCTGGCGACTTTTGACGAATGCGAGAGCCTCTTCATTGAAGGCAGGAAACAGCTCATACTTATGATACATACCGACGACTACCGAGAATCCGCTGGCTTTCAAGCCGTGGACTCCGAAGCACTCCTATCACTCGTTCTCGCAAACTTAATCTCCCACCTTTTAGAGGAGAGAGAATTCCAGCTCACAGAAGTCTACAGCGAGTATACCACACGGATCCAATCCGTAGTCCGTGACCAAGCTTCCGTCAAAGTCTACGACGACATTAAACTCCTGCGCGAGGAACTCGACGTCATAAAAATGATTCTCAAGCAACAAGACGAAACCCTCCGCGACTTCCGCAGCACCATCACCGTGCCCGAAGGCGTGGCCAGCTTAAGTCTTTCAGTCATAGACCGCATCCTTGAAAGCGTGGAACAACGCATCGACGACTTCAACGAGTTGCAAGGCCAAGCGGAAACAGCCCGCTTCCTCGCTGCGCAATCAATATCATTGAAGGCAGAATCAAATAACAAAGCCATCATTGTATTCACCGTTGTGACAATCATATTTCTCCCGTTGTCATTCGTGACCAGCTATTTGGGAATGAATACTAGCGATATCCGGGGCATGCAAAGTACGCAGACGCTATTCTGGGCGATTGGGGCACCCGTTGCGTTTGTGGTGCTGAGCGCAGCGGTTGTGGCGGCGTTTTATGGGACACTTACGCAGAGGATCACTGGAAGGGCCTGGGGGGAGAAGGAGAAGGCGGAGTAATGTTTAATAGCTATGATAGTTTCTTTACTGTAAGTTCGCAGAAGTACAAAGGACTCACCGTGATCTCTGGATATATTCAACTTAAAGAGGCTTCATACAGGCTATTCAACCCTCCTCAATTACACCAATCACTGAAGTTGCTGGGAATACTGCCTTTGGAATAAAACATAAGAGGGGGACATACCACTACTTCTTGAGCACATCCAACTTAAAGAGGCTTCCATACAGGTCGTTCAACGGTTTTCAATCACATCAATTACTAAAATTACTGGGAATCCTGCCTTCGAAATATAACACAAGAGGGGAAAAACTCCATGATACCCGTTGATATGCAATTGAAATAACTCCCGTGTGCCCCGAAATCCTCCACCAATAAGCCCCGTGCCAACCAATCTTTCATTCCTCCACCCCTCTTCCGCCTCTGTCCCTGGACTATCCCTCAGTGATATTGCCGACTGCGGCTCCACCTACCACCATTCCGCTATCCTCCTCATGCTGTGGTTCAGCAGAGGTGGGTGGAATGGTGGAGGTGAAGTCTGACAGCCATTCTTCTTCGCTTTCCTCCTCTTCCCGTGGTTCAGGAGAGGTGGTTGAAACGAAGAAGTCACAGGTAGGATTAGAGGTCTTTACGGCTATTCGACAGTCATTCCTCCTCGCTCTCCTCCTCATCCTGTGGTTCAGGATAGGTGGTAGAAACGTGGGGGAGACTAAAGTCTGACCAACAAATCAGCGTTTGACCATCAACGCTGGGGGTCATTAGGATATCTTACCGAAGTCAGAACTACTTGGTAGGCCTGAAGGAACCGACTGGGGTGCAACTGGAGCTCCTGTGGAAGGCACAGGGCCGCCAAACAACATGTAGTCAAGTTTTGGACCTAGTCCAGCGTCATAGGCAGCCTCTTCCTCCCGGCGTTACTAGGTGTAGTGATTTGGCTTAGGCTTGGGCTTCCTTGGGCCTCGTGGCACCATGCCCTTCAATGGAGAGCGAGGGGTAAGCATCGGTCTGCCCTGATGTGCCTGTGCCCGTTGAGAGGTAGCCAATGATGTTGGCGCTTGAGAAGGGGTTGAGATGCCCAATAGCTGAGGATCAAGGGGAAATGCTGGCTCTAGCTCTGGCTCCTGGAGCTCTGGTGCGGGCTCTAGTGGTGGTGAGGTCGGTGAGGTCTGCAGAGGTACGGCAGACTCAGCTGCTGGCTCCAGGTCGAAATCGAAATCATAGTCCTTCCCTAGAGCCTCCTGCTCCGCTAGCGATAGAGTGCCATACCAAGCCTTCCACTCTTCATCCGTCATTCCCGCCGGCTCGAGCTGCGATACTGGTAAGGTCTGTGGAAATTGTTCACTTGCAGCAGGATCCTCTGCAATAACGGGTTGATGGCCTTGGCTATTGCTAGCTCTCAAGTCTTCAAGTTCCTCCTTGGTGCTCAATAGTTGGCTGTGCAGTTCATCGAAGCGGTTTTGTGACCGCTTTTGGTCGTCTGCTTGTGCTGCTAGGCCGGCTTCGTATGCCTCCTGACAACGCTTGACCGCGTCCTGCTCGCATTGCTGGAGTCTTGTGTTGAACTCTAGTTCCCGTTGCTCTTGTCCATGGGCAACGCGCTGGGCGTCACGAGTTAATCCCACTACGTTCCCCTCTGCCCGGTCCGCTCTCGCTTTCCAATGGTCGACTTGCTGACCCAGCTTCTCTTCTTCAACACGCCACCTCGTCAAGTGCTCGTTGAATGCCTTCTCACTCTCTCTTCGGAGCTCCTGCTCGCGGCTCTGCAATTTTGCGACATGCTCCTGCCCACGGCTCTGCAATTCTGCGACATAGTCGTTGAAGACACGTTGCAGATGGTGCTCGTATGCCTTGCGGACACCTGCTAGCTCCGCAGTATGCTCATCGCGAACGCGTTGTAATTCGGCGGTTGCGAGGGTCAGACGGTTCACGAGTTCGGGATCGCGCGGTAGGTTTTCAGCATGCATCAGCTTCTCGTCTAGAGTAGCGTTGCGAGCTTGTAAGGTTGCGGAAATGCTTTCCAGTTGACGAATCGTAGACTGGGCTGTCCACATTTCCCCTTGATGCTTCTGTCCCATGTTGAAGATTTCCGTCTTGTATTGTCTCTCCGTGTTCTCGAGCGAGCGTTGTGCTTTCCAAAGTTCCTGACGGTCTGCAACTGACTGTCTCTTGCATCGTTCAGACTCGCTTCGTGCGGCTTTGACCTCCTTCTGAGCCTCTGCTTTGGTTTTGGCAAGCTCCCTTCGTGCGGTGTGCAACTCGCGTTCGGTCTCGGTCTCTACACGCGCAAGTTTTGTACGCAGGTTTTCGATTTGAGTCTTTCCTGCTGCCTCCGCGGCTCTAGCCTCTACCAACTGGGCAGTCACCGAAGTCAGCGCGTCCCGAGCGTCGTCTCTTTCGCCGTGGAGAGTGTGTGCTTGCTCCACTGTCTGCGAGAAGATTCTGGGGTCAATGAGCGACCTCTTTGCAATCTCCTTCTTCAGCTTGAAGATCTCGCATGCGGAAGCCTTCAAATTATCTTCAAACTTTGCCGTCGCTTTCTCGAAATAGGATTCTGCCTGGTCTCTCTCAACTTCGGCCAAGTGCTGCTTGTTTTGAGCGTCCGTGACCATGGAGTCTGCATTATTTTTTGTCTCCCGCTTGCATTTTTTGGCATCGTCCAAAGCCTTAAGAGCATTGTCCAGCTTTTCCTCCAAGTCGTCTACTTCTTGCTCCAAAGCTAATTTCTTATCTCTCAACTGAAGATATTCCTCCGGGAACGCTGCGATTTGCTTCTGTTGTGTCTCGATGGTCTTCAGTTGTTGAGTGACGAGTTTATCTTGAAGTTTTTTGGCGCGCTTGGCTTGTAATGCTTCTCGATAGGCCTCGATGTCTGCATGTCTGTGAATCTCCAGTTTTTCGTGGAGCTTTGTGATGCTTTTGCGAGAGCCTGAGATCTGACTTTGCAACCGCTCGATGTGGGCCTCCAAATGTGCGGTTGGTGAAGGCTTGGGGGCATGGGAAGACCGAGATGAGAGTAGGATCCTAGCGCTCTTGCGAATGCACCTTGGAGGCCAGCTGCATGCTGTGATGAGCAATTTGATCGTCTTTTGCACGGAGAGGCTGGCATGGTGCGCTGTTCTCGTGAGGTTGAAGACGAAGAAATTGAATGATACAAGGAGGGCGAAGGTGACGGAGCGGCTGGCATGGTGCAC
The DNA here is from genome assembly GCA_000444155.1 of Cladonia macilenta KoLRI003786. Lineage (NCBI taxonomy): Eukaryota > Fungi > Ascomycota > Lecanoromycetes > Lecanorales > Cladoniaceae > Cladonia > Cladonia macilenta. The sequence goes on from KE598567.1 coordinate 90,325, forward strand.
AGTTCTCGCGAGGCTGGAAACCACGAAATTTAATGATGCAAAGAAAGCGGAGGTGATCAGCGTATAAAGGTTTCTCGAAGCCCGAGCAGGAACAGTCACGAGCGAGATCGCTGCATCGTCAATCGAAGTACTCAACTCTTCCATCTCTTCGTCAAAGTCGATTCTCAGGAGACCGAATGGGGCGGCAATTCGGATGATGAGTAATGAGAGTATGCAGATAAAAAGAGAACCTAATCCCAGGAAGAGAGAAATGTAGACCAAGAAGAGAGACATCATCCCGTCGAAGAGCATGTTGAACCAATTGACAAGAATGAGTTTGACAAGAATGATAGGAACAATAAGATTTTGTGCAAGCTGGGGATGTCTGCGTTCAAGCTTGGTGTTGTTGAAGGAAGGGGACAGAAGTGAGAAGATCGCGTGGAGGATATATATCAACAAAAACACAGTGAGGTGTTGAAAAAAAGCGGGGGATTCCCCTCTCATTTCAAATTTTCACCCACAACATGACGCTTCCTTGAGGAGCTCGCTTGGGCAATCCGACCTGGCGCATGACATCGTAATTCGGCACGGTGTTGAGAATTTCCATCGATGATTTGCCAATTCCACTCCTTCACTCTTACCGATCGGATATTGGACCGGTATGCAGGGTTCTATGTTCCGGTCCTGTCCTTGTTTGTCGAGTGATCGCGAGCGAATTGGGATCGTTTACCGCCTCGAAAGTGTTGTTCTACGATTTGAGGTCATTCACTTGCCCCCTCAAAGCGCCACCCTTGGGTGAGTCCACGTCATCTGCTCGCCTCAACAATTCGACTGCCACTTCTGCTGGTGCGTGTTATTACCTGGATCACGTAGGCAGGGGGCCTGTTGGTGCGCTTGATAGGGTTCGTTGTCGATCTCTTTGTTGATAGCTTGGTTGAAAGAGATTATGGATATACTCAAGATTGGCTGTACGAGGTGCTCTTGCATTGGTACTTGGTGGGCGCCCCTTCTACGAGATGAGGATCTGCTGCGTGCCTGTGAGAAGAAGGGGCGAAGCACGATGGGTCATACATTCGTATATGTATATATATAGAAAATATATAATTATGTCAACACCGTAAGCCTAATTATGAGAGACACAAAGGTGTTGGAGGAGAGACTTCTTCTGATCACCCTTCCAAACATTCAGGAGAGATAGGTTCTCTCCGCGTACTTTTGATTATATATTCTAGCAACAATATCACAATAGGGGAACACCTGAGTGAGTGAGCTCACATTTACTAGCAGCAGTAACACGTCAACATCTAAACGACATATCGCAGGACAGCTCACACTGTGTTGCAGGCTTGTGCAGCTGGAATCATAGACACAGAAGTTCACCATGTCTGAGTGGCAAAAGGCCCTCAACATGGTGTTGCAATGACCGGCATCAGCATACGTGGACAACAACAGCCCTCACACTGGTTACCTGTCGATATATTGAGCCCTGTGTTATCTCTGGTAAAGTACGCATGCGCCGTAAATGTAGATAGCTTCGCCTTTCCATCTTCGACAACATTCAGGTCAATGTAAGCAACCATCGGGATTTTGGAAAATGTATTACAACTAAGATACGATGACATGAGAAAAAACTCCCGCAAAAAAACAAAAAATCAGACCCAAACATGAACAAAAAGAAAAGAAACCTGCTAAGCATAACCCAATTCCTCCACAAAATCCTCCTCCCTTAACCCTGCCTTTGCATTACCCTGTGGTCAACGACCCAAAAAAACTCGCTACAAGATGGTATTCCTCCCCTCCACCCCTGCCAATAGAAACTTAACACTCCCTCCAACCCCTCTATTCAAAACTTAAACTTCCCTCACGCCGCTCCACCCCCCCCTCTTCTACTCCTCCTTCTTCTCGGCATTCTCTCTCCAATGCGGCGGCAACTGTGGCCCCTTTCGGGATCCAGACCCAGCACCATGGCCATTGCCGCCATTATTCTTCGGTTTCGGCCTCGGTTTCGGCTGAACAAAACAAGACTGCGCATCCGTCTTGGGTTTGGGGAGGCGCATTGCTCTCGGCTGTGCAGGCGTTCCTGGCGGTACGTTGGGTGCTGGTGATGCCTGCCATGTAAGCGCTGGGGTGCCGGGGGTGCCGGGCTTGACGCCGTGGTGGATGTGGTGTTGGGGTGGGGGGAAGGGGTTCCTGGAGCCGGTTGGTATGGAGTGGGGGATGTTGGTGGGTTGCTGACCAGTCATATCGGTTGTTCCTGGGGAGGAGCCGAGCTCTGGTGCGGCGAGGGTGGGGGATTGCCCAGTCATATCGGGCGTTCGCATGCGACGACCGAGCTCTGGTGCAGAGGAGGTGGGGGAGGGGACCGACGAGATGGAAAGGTGGTGGGTGGAACGAGGAGTAAACGCTGGTGCTGCGGGGGATACTTGCTGCGAGGAGCGACCTAGGTTGCTAAGATTTGCAGTCCTACGGTCTAGAGATATTGTTAGTATACCATGTTCATTTGCAAGTTCGCACTTATGCTTACCGAGTTCTTCCACCGATAGTGGCTTCGTCTCTTCATTCTTTGCCGGCAACCCTAGCATCCTTCTCCTATTCTGCTCGTGTATACCTTCGTTAATCGCTTCCAAGTTTCGTTTAGGTTCTCCAGTGAGCTCTTGCTTCTGGACTGTGGGCGGGAAATTCGAAGGCGATGGGGAAGAAGGGGTAGCAGGATGTCGAGAAGGCGTGAAGTCCTTTGCGGCGGGGTTGAAAGATGGAGCGGGTCCCTCGATCTCCTTCTTCTTTGCCAGAGCTTCCTTTAGACGTGCGATCTCGTTGGCGCTTTGTTTGTTGGTAGCGACCAGATCTTTCTCGGTCTCGTCCTTCTTTGCGAGAAGTTTTTTGAGCTCGTTGATCTCGCCGGCGGCGCTCGCTTTCGCCAGCTCTACTTTCCGCAGTGTTGTCTTCTCCGTGTTCTTTACTGCAATGGCCTTCGCCTCTTCCATCTTCTTGTCAATCGACGCCTCACTGTCTATGAGTTTGGCCTTCCAGAAGTTGCACTGCACTACTAGCTGGCTGATCCGCTTGGCCTCCATATCCAGTATGTGCTGTATTTCATCTGCCAAATCAAGTAATTCCCGGATTGTGGCTTTGGTGAAGTGCGTGAATGATGGGATGGGAGCTTCTTGGCCATGGTAATCGTGAGCGATGGGGAAAGGTGGGTGTCCAAGTAGTCTTATCAATACTTGGTCGATATGGTGTCCCAGGTAAAACATGGCAACGCAGAACAGCAGCTGGACGGTTAAGTCTGCGATAATTTCACTGCAATACTCCGTAAAAAAGTTGGCCATGACTTGGATTAGCGACCAAGGCGATAGAATCATCGTCCATAATGGACTTGTTGATGGGGGGGCGGTGAGAGTGGCGCTCGCTATGGTGATCGCGGTCGTGGTGTTCTGCGGGAGGTCTAATATTGGAAGCAACGATGCTGGCGCCGGATAGCTTGGAAGTGTTGATAGAATGACAGGCGTGTACCTCGCTGGTCTATCCGGGAGAGGGGTGGCACTCTCGCCATATTCGCAGAGCTTGGTAACCAATTTCTCGCCTGCCAAGAACAGAAACCCACCGAGACCAACCTGGCCGACAGCTTTGATGCTAGGCATTGTGCAGTGATAATCGCGTGGGTGTGTTAAGAGGTAGGTGTGTTAAGATTATCAAGTGATTGAACGAACAGATGAAGGTTGAGGAGTTGAGGAGGAAGGAATCTTTCCTGTGATATATATGTATATATATCACTTCTAAGCTGGTGAAGGGTGGTTGAGGAAGCTGAAACGAAGGTGGTGGGGTTCTTTACTGCTCCTCGGAAGGTTTGTGCGATATCAACACAATCATGGTCATCCACACTTTCTGCAAGCCAATCATAACAAAGGACTTGTGAGAGTGGCAACCGCTAGTCTTGCCTGATAGGCTGACATTTGGAATAACACAAACGCGTCATCGGAATCAATAAGTGATAACATGAATGTATGATGTCCCACCAAAGCAAACGCTCGGAACGACACTCCAGACACAATTTGTGTCAGCCATAAGGCCAAAGCCAACTTACCGTGGTCTAAGCTATGTAGTAACACTCATCTATTATTTTATCAACACTTTTTGTTTATGTGTTGTGCACTCTACCCTCTTTTGCAGAATGCTAAGTGAGCATTTAAATGACATGTTATGTTAGTGTTAGCTTAGCGCGCTTACACCATGCAATAATTTTGGTCGTGATACCTTTCATGATAATCCTAACTCACCTTACTTCTTCACTCTCTTGCCACCCCCCCTACTGCCGCTAGCTCCCTCATCCTGTAATCTCCTTTTCTTACCCTCCCGTCTCCAATACTCATTCCGCTCCTTCTTCTCCCTTTCAGCCCTCTTCTCCTCATTCTCCTTCACTTTCCGCCTGTACGGCTCCTTCCTTTCCTCCTGTTTGCGCCTCCTCTTCTCCACTTTCTCCTTCCGAAGTGTTGTGATTTTCTGCATCAGATCCCGAGCTCGTTTCTCTTCGCCACCTAACACAACGGCTCGCTTTTGCAAATAAGTTTGGTTGCGCTGAGGAGCCATATGCGCGATCTGGGATTTGAAAGGTAAGTCGGCGGCGAGGGCACGTGGAACTCTGAGGGGATTAAAGTGGCGAGTGGGGCGTTCGATAGGCTTGTAGGCACTGTCTTTCTGTTTCGGAGTTGGGAGGGATTGAGAGGCACGAATCTGGCCGGTCAAGCGCATGCCTTGCCAGCCACCGTCGTCTGTCGCCCCTGTATTGTCTTCGGCGTTGGCTTCGAGAAGATTTGTCACGGGATTGTAGAACCTATGGGGTTTTACAGGATACCAAGCTCGTAGAAACACAATGTCACTCATGAGGATCTTGTCCTCGAACGTAGCGCGGAAGTAACCTTCTGGCTTGCTCAGAGCGCGCTTGATCTGCCCTCGTATGCCTGAGACAGTACGAATACTAGCACCTTCGAATTTGGCAATCTCAAGAGACGTACTGAACATATCGCGTATGAAAGCAGTGTTCCGGAAGATTTTATAGGGCGTGCCGGTCAATTTAAGCTTCTTCACAATCTCCGTATTCTCATCTACATTAAGAACAACACCAGTGGCTGCAATTCGGAAGCCAGGATTGTTGTTGGAGAAGGACTGGACGCAGCAAAATCCCGTGTTAGGAGCAATCAGAGGTCCGTAGAAAGTACCGAAACAATGCATGTGCTCTGGGGTGTACTTGAGCATGCGATTCCGTGTTCTTGAGTCAGAAATGCTATAAACAGGAAGTGTTTGGAACCTGCGCCAGCCTAGGGAGAAGATTAGAGGGTCATTTGTCTTGAGAATTTTCTTGTGCCATCTGTGCCGCTTGATCCTCACTTGGACGAAGCCAAATCGGTCCTCGGTTGGTGCCAGACCACCGATAATGACCGGAAATCGGGGGTTAAATGTTGCTGCAAACTCGTATGGAACCTTTTCTAGAACTATGCGAGCGTAGGTTCCTGCTTTGTACCCTTCTACTCGCACCCTGGAGTTTGGATCTAACGAGTCGAACTCCGCACGGTTGATGGTGATTTGCTTCTGTATTTGAGCTTTTTGTGCATCGTACCAGTCGTCTTCGCCAAATTCTTCCTTGGGGTCTGTGTGAGTCCCATCTGGTTCGCCTTGCCGTCCAAATCCCTCTCGGTCTTCTTCCTCAAAGCGAAGCTGAAGTTCTTCTTTCCTACGAGCGTTCTTTGCCCTCTCTACTTCGATCGAGACCTCAGGAGCCGCTGCTATATCAACCTCAGCTTCTAGGTCTTCAAAGTCGCCGTCGCCTTCGTCATCTTCCTCTTCAGAAATCTCATTATCATTGGCTTCATGACCGTTACGTTCTTCTATAAGATTTGCGGTAGCGAAGCGTTGCCGTAATTGTTCGAGATTAGAAGAAATACTCCATTTCTGCGCTAAATAGTCATAATCATACTGGGGTCTCAAACGGTCTTCATCATCATCATCCTTATTCGTAGCTTTCCGCAAGAAGTTTTCGTCTTCTTCGACCTTGTCATTAAAAGCGCTGCCATCAGGTGGTACTGCCGTGGTGGCTTCTCCTCGCCACTTGCGAATGACCTCCGCTGGTGTTAAAGATTCATCATACAGCAGTCGAGCGAAGTCAGCAACCCGATATTGTCGTTGAGTGCTGTGCAGGTTGTGTGCCTTTTCCCGTAGGTTAGACTTCCATCTCAGCGCACCATCTTCGTCCTCTGCATCCTCGTCAAGGTCTGAATCTTCAGGCATGCTCTCCAGCTCCGGTTCTTCCTCGCTGGAAATGGGACCGATTTCGGAGTCACTTTCTGCAAAAGCAATGTCATGATCAACTTTGCCATTCCTTAAGTCATCTTGAGCAGGCCTGAAGGTTCTGCCAAGTTTTTCGGCTGGTATGTCACCTTCCTGCAGGGAGCCGCTCTCTTCTTCTCCTTCTTCTTCTTCTTCCTCTGCGCCATCGACAAAACCCTCGTCTTCTGGCTCTGATAGCTCATCTCCTGGCCCCTTTTCGATAGCTCGTACCTTTCGTCTCTCTTTCCTCCCAATGCCATCCTCTACTGCTGCCTCCATACCTTCCTTGAGAAAATCTCCAGCAGCAAACAGCCTGACACCATCCTCCGCCTCTCCCAGTAATCTACGCTCACCCTGTAGTCCTACAACCATCTGTTCACCCAAACCACGTTCTTCACCTTCAACTACGTCCTTGTCAAAGTTTGAAGTCTTGAAATCAATGTACACTGCATCCTTATCGACTAGGACACCACCCACATCGGACATAGGCGCAAAGAGAACCTTTTGCTTCTCACCTAGCCGTCGACGGCCAGATTTACCAGACGCTTTAGCGATTGCTTGATCCATAAACGGTGTAGGACAGGGATCTGGTAGAGCTTCGATTGCCGAGACACTTAGGTCGCCCACGCCAGGTATGTGAACACGTGCGCCATCCGCTGGAAAATTCGTGCCTCTCAAATATCCATAAAGCGAGATAGTTCGGTCGCATTTCGGGTTCTCCTCAATTATTGTAGGGGGCGTCACGTCGAGGAAGCGATCCGCTAGGCAGTAAGGATGAGAGTTTCTCCAGATCAGAGGTCGAGGATTCTTCATCACTGAAATGAACCTAGAAAGATTATGTACCTCACGGTCCGGATATCTGCCGTTAATGACTCCTGATAGGTAAAAAAGTTTTGCTCCCTGGTACAGCTCGCTCCAGAACCTATGCTTCAATCTCTTTTTAGCATCTTTGAGTGTACTTGGCTTTCGGAAGAGGTCAAGGTGTGTCAAGATGCCAAAGACATTTCCTGGCATACCACTGGCCGATAAGGCGTTCAAAAACTCCATAGTTTCCATCTCGAAGCCAAAGTTGCCATCGATCATGAGAAGGACTATATCCGCTATCTTAGAGACGTCGATCATGCTAGCGAGGGAGTCTGCCGGGCATTCTAGGAAGGTCAGCCGTCTTCGTTTAGAAGTGACGACTGTGAGTGGGCCGCTGGGAGAGGAGAGGTTGTGTTTAGTGTAGCGTCGGATGAGGGATTTGATAAGGGTGGTCTTGCCGACTCCAGGAGGGCCAACGACGGCGACGACAATTGGGGGCGCCTCTTCAGGCAGGCGATCGACGAGAGGGACATGAAGACGTTTTTCTTTTATCTGGAGTTTCACAGTCTGATTAGAGCAGCTTATACAGATCTAACAACACACTTACATCGTGTGAGCGAACGGCTTGTTTTGCCAATCGACCTGGATTGGCGTAACCAAAAGCTTTAGGGTTGCGATCTCCCGTATGTTTCTTCTTCACTTTCGTCTTTCGATGAGGTCTGTTGGCTTGCTCCTCCATGGTTGCTGTGGTTAAGGACCTGCTGGTCCGATGCACATATTCTTTATCCACAGGTCCTAGGTACTTCAAAAACTTTTCTCCGGAGGCTTGGCATCAGTTATCGGTGATCGGCAGCAGATCCAGCCGACGGGCCCGACGATAATGTGCTCCGCGTTGCCCGCACGGTGCGTCATTTTAGCGTTGCAGTAGCGCCATGGTTTGTGTGGGGGTTATCAACGGAAAGCAAAGGTCAATGCGTAAGAGCAAGTCAAGTGTTGGACCGTTGCTAAGAGCCACCAGAGGTACTTTAGTATTTGTATCACGAACATCTCGCGTCATCAGCCCCTTCTCTTATTACACACAACACCCAGACACAAGCCGAAATCAACTTTTCCACATACACCATACTTTCCATATCCAGACTCTGCAGAGCATACACATCCAGTACCACCAAAGCCAAGATGCCTACTATGTACAATGTTCGTACTGCTTGTTGCCTACCACTTCGTTATCTATGCTGGTTCTGACCTTTTACAGATCACTTTGAAGCCGGGAGCCTCACCCGAGCAGCTTGAAAAGTGAGGAGCACTCCAACACCTTTGCGACACATGCTTACCATCAACTTCAGGGCCAAAGAGAGCGCCAGACAGCAAGGTGGCACCATCAAGCACGAATTCACTTTGATAAAGGGATTTACGTAAGAGCATGCTATATCAAAACCCTCAGCCGTTTATTGATCATATCTAAGTGTCGAATTTCCAAATGAGACGGTACATACGCTCCAAACCGATGAGCACATTCACGTGGAGCAAGACGGCGAGGCCCGCGCCCAGTAGAGCCTGTACGATAAGACACGAAGGTTATGACGAAGCATATGCATGCGGATGGCTCATTTGAAAGGCGTTTCATATACCAGAAGATCCTTGCAAGCAAGCAGGGTTCGCGCACTGTCGCTATCGAACACATTTGACAATGTACCATAGTACATGCTGTAGCAGCGGACACGAGATTGCATGCATAAAGGATTGACCCTACGACCTGAATCGTGACAATCAATATACTGGAGTCCCTTTTCAATTTCCAAGCGCTTTGATGTGTTGCCATTTCTTCTTCAGCTCCGGGGCACACTTTCATTCCAGCCATTGAGTAGTAGCCTGGTCTTCCTAGCCTTGGCATGGATGCCAAGCATCTCGCATGACTGCCCAACCCACACCGCAAATCCCTCTTCCATACATACATCATGCCGTAGAAATGGCGTCCAGGCCGGCAATTTTGGACTCGCGCATATTACGTGTCATATGTCCATTGCAGCGACGATCCAGACATCTCGTGAACGTCGCAGACCAATCGACAGTCCAGCGGCCGTGGTCGCATCCTCCGGCATCCGTCAACATCGATAACGATCAAGTTGCTCGCTTGGCCTCGAGGCCATTGCACCCATTGACCCTTGCCGATCTCGTTAGGTACAAATTATCACACCTCACCACACCTTCATCAAAGGTGCTGTCTAACTGGCAGATACAGACATGGCCGCCCACCCCTCACCGCAGAGACCCTCTTCTCATCCGCAAACTTCACCCTGTCTCTTATACCTGTCCGGCTTGCGCATCGTATACAAGCTCTCCGCAACCTTCCATTTATCGTTGTCTCTAATCCTCATATCTCTCGCATCTACAACTATTACGTACATTCCCTTTCTACCCTGCTTCCCTACCAGGAACGGAGCATCACCAATCTAGAAGATGAGATCAATTTCACGGAGGTCATGGCAGATCTGGTGCAAACACATTCAAACACTATACCGATCTTGGCGAGGGGCTTCTTGGAATGTAGGAAATATATCACCCCAGCTGATGTAACAGCATTTCTGGATGAGCATTTGAGAGCAAGAATTGGGACACGGTTAATTGCGGAACAACATATTGCTTTGCATTTATCTAGCCAACCCCACAGCGGTAAAGATTCGAGGTACCAACCCGATGGATGCTCGAGTTGCATTGGCGTCATTGACACGGCCCTCCGGCCAGCCGAAATTATCCGCCACTGCGAATCCTTTGTGTCCGAAATCTGTGAACTGAAGTATGGTGTGAGGCCTACGGTTGTGATCAATGGTCAGCAGGATACGACCCTCGCTCATGTGCCTACACATCTGGAGTATATAATCACGGAGCTTTTGAAAAATGCATTCCGTGCAACGATCGAAAGTGGAAAGGAGCGTGAACCGATCGAGATTACAATCGCCGCCTCTCCAGATCCCTCACCGTCACCCCTGGAAGATATTCAGATCGATCCTCCAGCACCTAAGTCAGAGTCTACCAATACATCAAATTCAATCTTACCAGAATCCTGCATACCAGGCGTCACGATCCGAATCCGAGACCGAGGCGGAGGCATTTCTCCAGAAACCTTGCCAAACATCTGGGCATACAGCTTCACTACATTTGGAGAGGATGAAGTCATGGATGTTAGCGACAATGGCAATGTAGATGCCCTGAATGCCATCTCCGGAGCCGGCGGTGATTCGAGCAGTCTTGCAGGTCTTGGGTACGGACTACCACTTGGAAGAGCCTACGCCGAACACTTCGGGGGAGGCATTCAAGTGCAGAGCCTCTGGGGTTGGGGTACGGATGTCTATCTCAAGTTGAGGGGTTTGGGAAGGGTTCGGGGCTCCGTCCAAGATGGCAACAGTAAAGGAGGCAATCTCGACTGATTCTTGACTGCTTCTCTATGAAATGAGAACTTCTGCATCTTCACATGCTCATGGATCTGTTGAAGAGATTATGAGGTGGTAGAACAGGCCTTACGTATGTATTCGTCACGCTCGGTTGACGCGCCTGCTTCGGACCAAGGCCAATTCACGGACACAACGGAGGATGATCAGGCTGACAGCCAGCGGGACATTGGAGAGAAGCTGATAAGGCTACCTAGAATAGGCGACCAATGATATGGCGGGGAAAGCAGGAGCGGCTCGATGGTGTGGAGCTGTACCTTGCATAATGATTAGCAGGCCCTTGCATTGAACGCAGGTACTGTTGTAACCTGAGTAGACGTCACGCCCATCGAGGCTGGGTCGTAGAGTTCGGCTTAACAGGAGACCAGGTCCAACTCAAGATGGCGGACCTTTTGACTAGACCGATTCGCTACTGCGATAGACTAATGGTGGGGTAGATAGTACTATAATAGTAGTAGGACAGACTGTTACGGACCCTTGAAATCTGCATTGCACAGTTGGGGAATGGTGGCGACGACCCAACGCTTCCCGAACACAACACCGACCAGTACCTTACTATGATACTACAGTAGAAGCTTCCTGTACCAGCGACTTGGCATGCACAATGGCATAACAACTTCATCACACATCCAATCGGCTTGCACTTAGCGACTTTCTGAATTCGCCTGATGACGTACCCATCGTTGCACCTCCACACATCACATTCCATCGAGATCGTGCCGAGACTTTCATAAAGATCCATCCCACCATCGCCAATTTCTTTTGCTGCAGTCTGCGAGAAAAGCAATCAAGCTTGTATGTACCGTGTCACGTACTGCTTGGCATCTTTCCGTGACTTTACTTCCTTCTCGCCTCTCCCCGCCATCAACTCCTCCTCAACATCATGGCCCAACAAGCTATGATCTTGGGCCTGAAAAGTATGAGAAAACTCCTTGCGTAAAGAAATTACATTGCACCGCACCTGTTTACACATTGCTTTTGTTTCTCCTTTCTCTTCTTCCAATTCGTTACTATGGACGACTTCGCTGAACTTGCATTGGAAGGTGTCCCCATAGTTACCGAGCATTACGACAAAGTCTACGATCCCCTCAAAGAGAAGACCAAACAAGGCATCCACAAGGTCAAGAAGATGCGAGAGAACCGGCGTGGTGGTGGCTACGAGACGGAGACCGAGAGCGAATACGAGGAGGTCGACCGGTACGCGCCTCCATCGCGCAGCCAGACAGATCCACGAGCAAGGACATCCCGCGACGATGACCGACGGCGATCTCGCGGCGGCGAGGTCCTTGATGAGAGATATACATATTCTAAAACTAGCGGGCGTGCAAAGTCAATTGGTCATGGAAAGGACAGTTATCGGAAAGGTTATACAAGCCCACGAACCCAGCTCGATTGTCATGCTAATAAATGCATAGGAAGCCGGAGAAATTATTCAGACTCAGAGTCATCCCGTTCACCTCCTCGCCGCGAACGTCGCAAGTCTCTTGGAGAAAAGGCTCTCGCAGCGCTCGGTCTTACGGGAGCCACAGGCCTCGCTATAGACAAAGAACGGAAGGAGCGCTCTCGTCGACAATCTCGCTCGCGAAGCCGACCCCGGCGTGATCGCACTCCATCCAGTGATAGCGAAGGATACTATATTCGTAAGAAGGATCGGAGCCGCGGTATTCCTCCACCCGTATCCTCTTCAGCTGCGGGTTATAGAGACGACCGCACACCGGCTCGCTACAAGCCATCAGGCTACATCGAGAATGGCGATCACGGTAGCGATGGGGGTAACAATTCCCAAGTTGCCCGCCGCAATAACCGAAGCGAAGTCAGTGGTCAACGTAACGGTAGCCGCAACGGAAAGAAAGACAAGAAAGGTGGTGACAAGAAAAGCGGCAGCGATTCCAGCGAATCCTCCTCCGACGTCTGCTCTTCCTCTGAAGACGAGCGTCGTACCAAGAAAATGAAGGGCAAAGAATACCTTACCGGGGCCCTCGCCGCTGTAGCCACCATCCACGCAGCCCACAGCGTCTACAATTCCATGGAGGCCCGAGACAAGCGCCACAAAGAAGTCGAAGAGGGTAAAATGTCAGCTGAAGAAGCGCGCAAGAAGAAGAACAAAGCGAGGCTTCAGGACGCGGCAGCCATCGGCATTGCAGCCTTGGGAATCAAGAGTGCATACAGCGAGTGGCAAGAAGTACAGGAAAACCGACAAGAGCTGGCTGAGATACAGGAAGAGAGGAAGAAAAATCATGAGAAGAGGATGAGGAAGCTGGAGAAGTATGGGTGTTTGAAGCCGGCAGATAAGGAAAAGGAAAAGGCTTACGCAAATCAGAGGACTAGGTCCGAGGGTGGAGGCAGGAGGAGGGAGAGGAGTTACTCACGATAGTGATAACGAGTCCCGAAGTGACCGGTGTTAGCGATGGACTTGATCCTTTTCCCGCACCATCATGAATATGACGACGCCAACGACATTCGACAACACAAGGCGAGCTCTGCGGCCTCAACAGCCCGAGCTCATAACACTCTTTGCGACGGCTGCCACACTCCACGGCTTTACGAATTTCCTTTTCCTTTCCAACTTGATGCTAGCATTCCATCACTCAGCATCATTTAGCATTGGCGGTTCTTTCCTATGTCCACATGCATCTTCTAGACGGATCAAAAACTTTTCAGCATGTTCATGGAGCCTTAAGCCACTTGGACTCGATGCTACTCTTGCACCATTGATTGTATGTATGATGCTTTCATGCCTTCTTTGTGTATTTAGCCCAATAGATAAAGCGTGAAACATGATGAGATCACTGATGACAGAAAATGGATTTTTGGTTATTGGACCGTAGAAGTTTACACTGTAAACAACTTAGAGAGACTGACTGTTTAGGACTGCACAACGACCGGCCATTCTACTGTTTTCAATCATAAGAGAATGGAGCATAAGTCATGCATCTAGAGGTAATTCCGGATAGGTTGATCTTATTGATACCTCTGAAAATAATAGTTTTAGAGATTTCTAACACTTTATTATAACATCTTCGTACTTAACAAGTAGGTGATAAAGAATTTTACTGTTTTAGAGGAGTTTAATAAGGATTGAATCCAGCTTAAACATTCCCGTTATATGCATGACTTATGCTCCATTCTCTTACATCTACTCCTTCTTTCATTGGAAGCGTGGCTCTTTCGGCTCTGCGCTCTGATAATGCCCGCATAAGTAAGTAACAAACGTTGCTCTCTCTTTCCCTCCCTCATCTACAATCTGCAATCTTCATAACACTTTCATCACCATATAGATGTTATATGTCCGCCGCACTGCCAAGGTTCCAGATTCCAGAATGAAGGCAACAGCTAAAATCATCCTGTCCTGTTCATCTTGTCCCTTCACTGTCAGAAGTTTGGGTGTAAATTCTATGTCATGATCGTGAATAGCCGGTGATTGTTTGCGCGTTAGTGTTGGGGAATGTGTGAGGATAGGAGGTTTATGTATAAGGTGCTGGCAAATCTGCTGGACTTTGAAGTACGTGTCCGAGTGTAAATAAGCCTGCTTTATCGGAATCCGTCGAGTATTGCACAAAACGTTCTGAACTATGTCTTGCAATATGCAGTTGGCGGATTTGGCTGAGAACAAACCTGCCACACGGAGAGCTGGTAAGCCTGCTCCGCAATAGCTAGCTGCTGAAAACCAGTATATGAGGATATGATACCAAATACAATCGTCAAAACAGCGATAAGGGCCGCAAGCCAAAACGTCCACCACTGTAATGGGTTCCTTCTATCATACCACAACTGCAGGATGCTCCGCGGCGCCTGATTGAACACACAATGCAACTCTACAAGTCTTTTGTGCCAATAGCGGAACTCTCCAAAGTTGGTAGCTCGAGACAGATCCCGAGAAGAGGTGCGGTAGAACGTCTGCCCGGTCTGATCGAGATATTTACGAGTGTCTTCTTCGCCAAAGGGAAACAGGAGATCGAGCGTTCGAAGGGTTTCAGCAACGAAATCTTTAGGCAAGACATTCCATGAGTCCAAGTGGCTGATGAGACATATTTTGTGTGGGAAAAGGTGCAACGTTGTTGTTGAGCGGTCATAGAGCAAATGGTCTCTGAGGTTCGCTGTCCATTGAACATTGATCCGGCAAAATCTGCGGAGATTCTTGATCGTAAAGGCCGGGTCAATGGTTTTGTTCTCTTCATTTATCGAGTAGCTGCTCGGTTGGAAGCAATCCTCAACCAGTTTGTTCAGAGTTGCCTTCTCTAACCAGTCGATTTCCGTCACATCTGACAAGCAAGGTCCTAAGGGAAAGTCTTGAGACCGTACATGCAGATTCAACCATAGACGACCGGCGAGATCTAAAGAGCGCAAAATCCGACCTCGATCTGAGTTGGGAAACTCGGATTCCAGCTCTTCGGCCATCTTCAAGCGGTCAAAATCAGGATGCAGCTCCATGCACCTCGTTATCTTTACAAGATCTTGATAGGTTTTCATACAGAATTGCATTTCATAATTAATCCCATCAGGCCATGCAAGGACCGATATCGCCCATTGGAAGTACTTGAAGTACGAGGCATACTCCGCTATTGATGCCTTGGAATGCGGCCAAAACATCTCTTTGACATACTGCTGTGCTTTTGGTTCTAAATGAAAAGGATGATCATGCTTTACAAATCCTCGAGGAAACATTGGGATGTCGGCCATCTTCAAGCAGGTCTTTAAGCAGATTTTCACCACCACAGGGTCTCCAAGTACAGACGAGAGCAGGAGTCATCAGCAGAATCGAGGAAACGCTCAGTATCGTCGCTAGGGGCTTGCCATCGCCGCATCTATTGGCCTGTTGGCCTTCGAAAGGGCGCCAAACAGGGCACACAGCCCCTCTCTTGGCTTCAAGTAGCGCTTCGTACAGAACGCCTCGCCCCAAAGGCTGAGTCGTCTTAGAGACTCAATTTCGTGAAAGCGTAGACATGTTTCTACGAAGCAGTGTTCTGACATGTCCGAGATGGTACTCATCTTCTGACTTGACATTTCAGGGTGCGTGTAAATGCCTAGGATTAGAACCAGGGTTTGAGACGCTTGAGCGTGGTGCCCGTCGCCAATGGCCGATCTGGCCGCCGTGAGAACAGAAGAATCACAGCCAAACAAGGACACCATACACCTCTGGTCTTGGACTCGAGTATCGAGGGTCTGTCAGGAACTACTACAATTAAAAGTTCCAAACAACCAAATCATTGAAGAACCTCATCCGCAACCGCGGATAGACACGGGAGAAACCGAAAGTCTGAATGGTTGCATTAACACAACACCACCAGCGTCGGCAACAGCAACCACCACGAGGGATCCACATCCAGAGGATGAACGCCCATCTCCCCAAGTCGAAGAGTCAATACCTAAGGGTCCAGCAAAGCCCCCCCAGTTCCGTTCCGAAGGGCATGAAGCGGCCCAGTCGACATTCGATCAGTCTTCACAGCAGGGGCGCGCAGAGGATGACGGAGCCGTGCGAAATGGCGCTGAAGCACACACGCTACAAATTACACATCCGCATACGAAGGAGAAAGGGAAGGCGATAGCCCATGTTATGAATGATGCAGGCTTGTCCTCCTCCAATCCCGCTACGGAGCAGTGCGACATTGGTGTTCCGGCGATCCATACCTACCCTGTCCAGATTGCATACAGCAAAGCATCCACCGAGAAATTGGGCAAACTCGAGAGTACCTACATCGACAAAAGCGCAATGATACCGCAAGCGATAATTGACAAGTGGGAGAAGGAGGTTCAAGGGCAGCTTGATAAAGAGATACAAGACCTCATAAGAACCAAGTATGGGGGGAAAGATAACATACTCTTGACTACCCAGTTGTACATGGTCGGAACCAAGCATAAGAAAATATTGACCGTCAAGCCCACAATAGTCATTACATGTGGTACGGCAGAATCCAAGGCGCGGATTGCTGTTGGACTTGGCAACCGTAAATTGCATTATCTCGATGACTTTGGTTACCCATGGCGGGTTCGATATGTAAAACCTCCATCCTGGACTGCCTCGCCGCTTAATGAGGCTCCAAATATGCCATTTGGAACGCCTGGGCGTGTCATTTCAAATCTGCAAGGTGTCTATGTTGAGCAGAACACAGGCATCTCAGGCCTCAAACTGAGGTTCGATATCCTCCAGGACGGCATCATTGAGCATCGTTATGCAACTCTTGGTGGCTTTATAAGCATAAATGAAGCCAATTTACTTATGACTACAGCACATCCATTCCTTGCAGAACTGGATGGTGGCAATGGGCCCTCGGTCTCTGATGATTTGGGACTTCAAGTATCTGACTATGACTCTGAGTCCGATAATCAAGGTGACACAGAGGGTGTAGAACCTTCCGACTACCCAAGAACGTTACTCTCGCTCGAGCAAATGCGTTACTCAAGGCTATGGGTTTCAGAGCAGTGGACTCGAGTAGCGTACTCTTTCCTCGGGAGAATATACTCGTCAAATGCTGGTAATACAACCCAGCTGCAGTGGCCCTCAAGCTCTGATTGGGCACTCTTCGAAGTCGTAGAAGGTTCTTTGTTGTCTCAATCACAAATTTCTCCTCAACTTTCATCATTCATATCCAGAGATCGGCTTACGCCTGGCAAGGTACAGATCATGGACAGAGTCGACGCAGTCAGTGCGGGTTTCCTCACCCAAACCACCGCCTCTATCCACACAGCGAAAGCAGTAATGCATGTCCGCGAGATTCTGCTCGACGAAGTGCTTTCGAATGGGGCATCCGGAGCATGGGTTAAGCGTGGGACCGACGTCTGTGGGTATATTGTGGCAGCGACAGGATCGGGAAGATCTTGCTTTATGGTCCCAATGGACTGTGCATTTAAGGAGATTGAAGCAGCTTTTGGCGTGAAGCCCAAGCTTGGACCTGAGCTGGTAAAACTTTCAGCGCATGATGAAGTATGGGGATCACTAGATAACGCTGCAATGGAGCCAACATCTGATGACCATCGGCCCGGTGACAGCACGCGAAGCACTTCTGAAGCTCAACGCTCGGACAATCAAAGGCCTGTGCCAGCTACTGACACCAGAAAGAACTCTTGGATCCATCCATTAACCAAGAAAGCTGTATCCATCTTTCAAAGGGAGCGCCGTCCTTATGAGCTATTGTCTACATTTAACAGGAGAGCGGGTTCGCAATCTACGCCCAGATTCCGGGCGAATAATCCTGGTCCTTACCCGATTGAGATGAGGGACATGAATGATATTCCTATTACCAACCCGGATCACGAGCGCTCTATGCCAATTATACCAAGATCTTGGCAGGAGGATCCCCGTGGCAATGGAGAGAAGGCAACGGACTGGTCCTCAAGAAAAAAGGCTTGGAATTTTTATGTCATCCTTCTAATCACGTTCCTCAACACTCTGGCATCTACTGTAGTCGCACCGGGCGTTCCGTTGATAATGGACGAGTTCGGTACCAACAACGTGCTTGGCGCTTTTGTAATTTCTATCTTCGTGCTTGGGCAGATCACTGGTCCTTCTTTACTGGTACCTGTCTCGAGGTCATATGGACGACTGCTGGTTTATCATTTGAGCAACCTTAGCTTCGTCATCTGGAACATTGCCTGCGCCCTGGCACCGAACACAAGCACTCTCCTGATTTTTCGCCTTTTTGCAGGCTGTGCAGCCGCTGGTCCGCTCGCCATTGGTCGTAGGTCCGTTGAAGATATGTTTCTGTACATCAAGAGGGATGAATGCCCAAGGTTCCTCATTTTCGCTACTAACACGTCCCTGGAAAGGCCACTAATCCTACTTTCTATAGCCTCGATGCTGGGGCCTTGCATTGGTCCCGTCTTCGGTGGCTTTCTCGTGGAGAAACAAGGCTGGCGATGGGCATTCTGGCTTGTGGCAAGTATTGTGCGTCAATTCCTTGCTGTTTTTATTTGACTTTTGACTAATGAACACCTAAACAGGGCGGTCTAACTACCATTATGGCTATTTCTGTCATGTCTGAGACGAATGAACGGGCAATCTCCGAAGGAAGAATGAAGAAGCTCCATCATTTACTGCGATCCCGCCAGTCGCGTCGCTGGCTTATGAGGAGGGATTCTATTAGCGATCTATTCGAGATGCTCGTTATCCTACCACTCGCAATCTGCATCGGGCCACTCATGACTCTCAGCTTTTCCTGGACAGTGTTAGCACCCGTAGTCTATTCGGTTTTGATGAAAGGTTGTTTGAACATTCTTTACACGACGTTAACGCCAGTATTCACAGCAATGTTTGAGAATGTTACCGAATGGCACTTCACCCCGAGCCAGGCCGGTTTCACTTTCAGCACAATCGTCGTTGGGACCGTTACGGCTAGCTTGGCAGGATTCATCTTCTTAAAAATGGAACGTAATGCGGTTCGCAAAAGTATGCAGGGAGGACGTTCATCCTTGTTGGCATATCTAGCACTAGCCTTTGTTCCAAGCAGTCTCTTTGCTTCTGGTGGACTCATCGCTTTTGGAATGGCCATTAAGAGGTCACAACCCATAAGCACCCTCGCGGTTACCACGCTGGCAACCACCGGCACGACTCTAGGTGTCTTGACAGCGGAAGCATTCATATACCGTACGGCCCAGCGTGATACCACGGATGCTATAAACTTCCTTGGGTCATTGGCAGGCGGCCTGTTCCCACTGATAGCACAGGCCCTTTATCTATTGCCATTTGGACTTTTCTGGACAAACGCAATTTTCGGCGTCGCGGCTTTGTTCATTATAGAGAGAGTATGGTACTGGTACAGAAGTGGGGCGTGGATCCTAAGTGAAGAGAACACAATGCTGGATTATGTAGAGTTGGGAGCATCGAGAGACCATCCACTTGTAGATTTGGGAGTCGCGAGAGGCAAAAGTAGTGATAAGTGATCATTAACATTGGCATGACATGCAAGGCATACTGCTTTGACACGGAGGTCTTGTGGCCGAACGTGAGACACCGAGGTTTACATGGCGAGTCCGTGTAGCTGGACATGAAATATTAATGTAGTATGCCTTTCAAACATATACTCTGATAGATCAGCCAATGATTCGACATCGGGCCCGACGGCGTGTTTCCTCGATGTACTAGCGGACTTGCGGGCTTCGTGGTTGTGACGGGAAAATTGGAGTTTCAGAAGGGTCGGCCACCTTCTTGAAAGGAAGAAATTTGTGAGTGGTGGGTCACGCTGGGGAGCTGCAACTAGCTAAGTTAATGTCTGCTTAGAGCATGTATTTCCCTAGCGTGCTTCAATTGAGTTATGAGGGAGGTACGGCAGTTTGGGAGAGATAGCCCACATAGCACGACACGTTATTTTCTTTTCCCTCGTGTTAGCAAAGGGTTTGTGGAGCACAGCATGAATGGACATGTTCAGCAACATCAGATCAGACGGACTAAGCAGGTAGAAACTGTGGAGAGAATAATTATAGACGGCTTGAGTATCATTCAATGAGAATTTCCATAGCCTTATGAATGGCTTGGCGCAATTACAGCATTCACAGAGTATGTACTTCGTACCCTGCCGTAACCGCCAAACACACTTACTGCCAGAGATAATCCTACAACAGAATGCCGTGCATTTTTTCATACAAATATCATGTGAAAATTCTTGAGTGGCTGATCCTGGTCCACCTGAGCGGAGTGGCGGATTTACGGAGTACTTTACGCTCAAATCAAGAAGGGCATAAGATCCTCTGGAAACAAAGTCGGATTATCGCT
Source organism: Cladonia macilenta KoLRI003786 (assembly GCA_000444155.1). Taxonomy (NCBI): domain Eukaryota; kingdom Fungi; phylum Ascomycota; class Lecanoromycetes; order Lecanorales; family Cladoniaceae; genus Cladonia; species Cladonia macilenta. Next base: position 110,584 of record KE598567.1, read on the forward strand.
TCGATAGCTCAAATTAAGCGCATTCGCATCTAGTTCATATTACAAGATGTGCACTTTTGGAAAATCGGTGTCAATGATTGTTGTAGGTGCACTGTCAAGTAACAAGAAGGCACCACAGTCTAAGATACACCTACAATTGATCATATAAACCACCAATAAGTGATGAACGAGGGTATGAAATTCTATTAGAGGATAAGCCTCGGAAGAAGGGATGTAAATTGGGTATCTAAAAGCCAGCGCCAGCGACGAATTTGGAATAGAAGGACTGTACATCGGAAGTCATGGCTAATATAAAAACGAGTGTGGGTATGACTACTACTGTGATCTTTTTGGGATTTTGTTTTCAGAAAGCTACACCAACAACACCGGGCACCGGAGGCGCAAGCGCCTTCTCCACATCCAGCGACCCTCTTGTCCAGTGCGAGGAAGACAGAGAGCTCTGCTTCGTGTGAGCTGATCGGGCGTTTTCTGTGGTAGTGACGCTATACAACGACAGGGGGGTTGACGCCCGGCGTTCTTGGCTGATTGGTTGGGACGTTGGCGCAGTGGGGAGGGCTTTGAGTAGCCATTCAGAGAAGCGATTGCGAATGGACGATTGAGCGTTGCTGGAGATGGAAGTGGTTACTGAGGGTATGGGGACCGGAGTCTCATTGTCGGCGCGGAGGGAGTCAAGAAGCGGTGTAGGTGGATTAAGCAATGTCGAGCTGCCGGATGAGGAGCGAGCTTCATGCTTGATAGTTACAGCATGGACAGAAGATTTGAACCAATGTTTCTCTTCAGATGAATTGTCGGGTTGGGGACTGTCCACTGATTCGAAGTCGTCACAATCTAGGATGGGCGACAGGCCGGGCAATTTACCATCGAGGACTGGAGAAACAGGTGACACTTCTTCCAGGAGGTCAGGGAGGCGCTTCTCGAGCGATTGTCTCTCTTCTATATGGGTGCGCAACCTTAGGCTCTGTTCGCTAGCTTTCCGGTAGATTGTGAAGCTGGGTTCTGGGGTGTTCGAGCTGGACCGCATGGCGGCAGGAGCTGGTGGACGTGGGAAATGGCAGTCTAGCGCGTCGATAAACTCTTGCGTAGTCGCGACACTCTGCCTGCGCTCGATGGATCCTGAACGCAGGCGATCGGTCGATCGTGATCTGAGGTGTGTGCTGGTGTCATTTACGGTATTGAACGTAAAGCAGCTGCTCATGCTGAAGCGCGAAGTTGCATCTACAGAGGATGACCTAGATGCGACCGGTTTTCTTGGAATAGAGAACGAAGATGAAGGATGACGGAGGAGCATGGGGTCCGATTTTGATTTGATAAGCGCTTTCGACGGACGTGCCAGTCCGAGCTCCTCCTCGTCATCCTCGTCTATATCGTCATCTTTCCAGAAGATTGGTAGTTCTGGCAGCTCGTTACCGGGCAAGTATATGCTCAATTGTAGTGGTCGAAAAGATGGTGTTCGTCGCAAGGGAGAGATGCGCCCAGATTGTACCTTTCTGAAATCGGACGGAGCGCCTATAGTTGGTCGACGAGATGTATTGCGTCTTTTCGTGAAGCTTATCCCACTTAGAGACTTTGGTCTTGATGCCAGAGAGCGACTACCTCCAAGCCATGTCGAATGTCGGTGAGGTGCCGTTGTGGGAAGGGCTGTGGAAGGGCTCGAAGGGCGGCAAGAGGTCTGAGAACTTGCTCGCTCGTCCTTGAGCTCATAGAGCAGTGGTGGCTGTAATTCAGGTTGCACACTGCATACCTCTGTAGTACTATCAACAACTATGGTCCAATCAGCCAAATACTTCCAGTGATGCAAGGCGTGAAGACGTACTAATGCCTGGAGCCGCTGGCTCAGGCTTCTCAGGCTGGGCCTGCAGCCTCTGAGAAAAGCAACAAGAAATGGGACTGGCCAGCCATGTTGAATTGACCAACTCCAAACAATACCGCTCCATTACTTCACCTTCAACATACCCACGTTAGTAGACCTGACAGCCCAAGAAGGTTGCAAACAGGCACAGCGGGGGAAGTGAGAATCATATACAAGCAGAAAGGAAATTGAACTCTGGCTAACATTTGGGACGCGGAATCACAAATGCAGAGGTGAGACGAACTGGTGTACGAACTTAGAAAAAGAGATCACGCTGGTCGGGGGGGCCAGCGCCAATGAAGTGCAAAATCGCGAGTGGCACGGATTTGGAAGACATGAGCATTGGTTGGCCTGAATGAGAGGGTAAGATAACTCAAAAGGGACAATGACCATTCATGGGCGGTAACAGAGGTGGTCATGAATGGGTGGTGTAAGTATAACCAACAACCTTGGGATTCTGGGTTGTGATTCGGCGACTGGCTGGATAGCCCAGCGCTTAGCTTTGATTTGGGCATTCTGCTAGCATCCAATGCCAGTGTCATGCCTGAAAGACTCTGTGATTCACACTGTCTCGACGAAAGGTGAGGTGGAGATGACGACGCGTGTTGTATGGATGAGACAGATGTTGTTTGATAACAGAACTGCTTGTTCGTATCATGAAGCAATCTAAGGTTGGAAAGCGGTGCAGCAACGCGCCATCTACCCGATACCTTAGGCTGGCCTAGACGACCGGCACTAATCCGCTTTGAATCTCCACGCCAAGACTTGCGGGCTGAACCACGAAGTACCGTAAGTCTCTGCAAGCTAGCGTTTCTGCGTTTTAATGGTGCTCTGGTGGTAAAAATTTCGAGAGAACTCAATTCCGGTTGCATCCTACGTACCACCCAAAGTTTTTGCCGACGAAGTAGCTTTGCTACAAAGAGGACCCAGATACTAGCCATTTATCCTGCGCTAGCACCTTCGATTGGTGTCCTGTCACAATGACCTAAACCTTCCGGAAGTCCTGTCGACCGCTTCTAGACCATGACATCTTCTCACTTTCCAGCTACTGCACAGTGACGCAGCACGAGGCTATCGATCCTACTACCACCCACCATGTCTTCGACCTGTCTGGACCTAATTCTGATCTCTCCCACCCACATTTCCGCGTCGATGCGCAGGACTGACGACGCCCAGCATGGATTTCTTAGAACGGATGGGAGAGCAGGTTGGCGAGCGCTATCTGATGAACAAAGCCAATGCAGCACCTCAACAGCTGGAAAATCTGGTAAAGAAGCAATTCAAGGGCGGCGCAGCGGAGCCAGAGGAAGCGGTAAATGGTGGGAAGATTGCAGGGGCTGTTTCCTCTGAGCATGGAGAAGCAAAAGCCTCAGAAGTGGGCACATCAGAGAAAGATGAGGAAATAGCAAGGCTGAGGGCACAGCTGGCGCGAACGAAGCTGGAAAAGGGAGCAGTTACTGCTGCTGCAAAAAAGGGATCGGGTCCGGGCAGAGCAAAAACAAAAACGAAGGAGTTGGAAGAGCTCGGCGCTGGGGCTGGCATAACAACGGGCTTGAATGGGAGGAAGCAGCTAGAAGCGCCAAAACAGATGAAAGGGATGAAAGCACTTGGCGCCGGCGCAGCTGCCTCTAAGCCATCGAAGGGAAAGAGCGAGTCGGCCTCCCCGAACAGAAAATTATCTGTCGCATCTAGAGCTGCGAGACAGGAATTGCCTCCACTGAGTATAGTGGCTAGGAAACCAAAATCCGGGAAGAAAGCTGAAGGTCTTGCCGCATTGACAGGAGCCGTCGTTGGTCCTAAGGATTCATCGAAATCCGAAAAAGACGATGGCTCTGAAGCCTCCTCATCACTAAGCMGAAGGCACTCAATCTCCTCAAATTTGAAGCATGAGACGGAAAGCAATGCATCACGCCACATTGGAAAACCCCGACGAAGCAAGTCAGTAAAGCAACCCAGTGAAGATGGGAGTTCAGCGCACAGTATAGCACCGTCGAGAAGATCAGCCAAACATCCAAGCGAACACGGCGGTGAAGTATCTGGCATATCTCCATTCCAGAAGTCTCTCAAACAGATCAACGAACATGGCAGTGATGGAGGACACAGCATAGCGCCATCCCGACACCCACCAAGCGTTCATGGAAGCCAAGCATACAGCTCCGCACCTTCGAGACCACCCACCGAATACGGTCATAGAAAAGGCGTGAACGGATACGCCGAACCCTCCGAATCCAGCTCTTTGGTTCGATATATACCCAAGGAAGGAGGCGAGGCAGGGAGAGGGGAGGTGCACGTTGTCGTCGTGGAAGAAGAAGAAGATGTACCTATAAGGAGGATCAGTGTGAATGAGAGGGGTGGCGGTGTCGTCAAGTTATCCAGTGGGCAGGGCAGGACGGTGTATATGGTGAGATGAAAATGGAGCCGGGAGTTGGGTGTGGATGAACTTGTATGACTTGGTAACATGATATACTACGCCAGTATCATGGCCTATCAAGATATTCTAGGCTAAATATACCTAGTACTCCATACATGAATACGCCCCACGACCGAGTTATTACAACCTTACTCATTCGTCGCAGTCAGAGCGAGCGTTGCCCATATCGCCATTCAGATTTCATAGTCTCGTTGCGTTGTAGGGAAGAAATGATTATGCCAACAGTCTTTGTGGTTGGCAATATGTACCCAGTAGCAGACCACATCTCCCATCTATGCCAGGCAAGGACTGCATGTTCAATGATCGGTATGGCATAGAAAGCTCCTGAGCCAAATTGTGTCTAACTGTGTTCGTCTAGCAAACTTACTAATCTAACAAAAGCAACTTATGCGGGGCATATCTGGGACAAGGCTGACGACTTCAACCCAACGTGCTCTCCTCTCTTTCCCGGAGACACAAGTCATTGGCAACCCTCAACATCAAAGACGATATTCTGGTCTCTCAGACACTTTTATTCCAGTCTTTTGTGCTTCACATTGACCCTATAATGGCTGGATATCCCTCCAACAATCCCTTTGGTACCAGCGCTTTAGCCGAATCATCCACAGGCCGTACTCGTGGACCAAGTCCTCTCATACAGCCTCTACCCACAGACAGTGGACCTCCTCCCCAGTACATCGAACATGTAGGAGGTACGAGAATTCCCGATCTACCCCTTCCTGAAAGGCCCCAGGAGGTTCAGGCCATCGCTGTCATGGGACCCACAGGGAGCGGCAAGTCTACATTGATCAGCAAACTTGGTGGCTCTGCGGTGAATATAGGACACGATCTGAGATCATGTAAGTGTTTGCAACAGTCTAATCTCTCCACCGCTAACTTGCCTTCCTTTCCTTAGGCACACAGGATATCGTCGAGGTGCGCTGTAAGATTGGTGATCGATATGTGATGCTTGTTGATACACCTGGTTTCAACGACACCGTTCGAAGCGACACCGAGATTCTCGGGTTACTTGTGGACTGGATGAAAGATTCTTATGGGGAAAGGCACTTCTCAGGCCTCATATACCTTCATGATATCTCCGGTGCCCGAATGACGGGTTCGGTCCTCAAGAATATTCGCATGTTTAGGAAGCTATGTGGTGAAGAGAATCTTCGAAACGTAATCCTTGCCACAACCAAATGGGCCATCACGCCCATGAATGACGCGATCATGCGAGAGCGAGACCTCTGCTCTGATCAGGGGTTCTGGGGCCTCATGATCCACGCCGGCTCGATGGTTCGACGTTTCGATAACACAGAGGCTAGTGCGCGGTCCCTCGTCGAGGAACTGCTTCATACGGGCAATAAAAGCTTTACTCCGAAGATCCAGCGGGAGGTCGTCGTGGAAGGTAAAAAGCTTTCGCAGACCGACGCTGGGGCTTTCATCGAGGAGGCTTTAGCCAAGCAGGCCAAGGAACATAAGGAAGAAATGAAAAGCCTGAAGGAAGAACAAGAGCGTGCCCGCAAAAAGCGTAGGAAGAAGTGCTTTTACTCCCCAGGTTTTCCAAGTTTTTAACTCTTGTCATAGAGGACCAAGCCATGCAAGACGCGCTGAGGAAGGAACGCAAGCGTCTCGAGAAAGTCATCGAAGAGAAGGAGAAGGAGCGCCGTACCCTTCATCTCGATGAACTGGGAGCTATGAAAAAGCGAATCGAAGAACTAGAACAGACTACAAAGCAACAGTCTGTGAAAAAGAAGAATGCAGAGGCACCAAGGTATAAGAATAGAATGGGGTTCTGGCACACGTGCTGGAAGTGTTTAGTATGCCGACGAAGGACCTCCAAATCTGGGAAATGGACATGCTCTCATTGCCAAACGAAACATTTGAACGTACATTGAGGAAAGGCCAATCAAACGATGCAGGTTGTAAGTAGCGTTACGAGTATGACGAATTTCCTAAAGTCAAGCGCTTGAGCTATGAATTTCCGCTGGGCCACCGAGAATGGGAAGCGGTGATTCAAACTTTCTTTCATTTTCGTCCTTGTGAAATGTTACTTAAGTACTGTCTTGAAGAGACTTACAACCCGATGATTAAAGCTGAACATAATGGTTGTGCTACTTATTACCTTCGTAAGATGCGAACCAACGACCCTTGGTTAAGTATGGAAGCAAGCCCATCAACTCCATATATACAACTTTCACTCCATTCTCTTACAACGCCGAATATCACCATCACGAAATATCACACAAGTTAAGTCTCGACAGACTCGTACCATAGAAATCAGAGCTCGGTTTGGCGGCTGCACTGCTACTTATATATGTAAGATGTAGCCTTATTCCTTCTAGTTAAGTATAATATTAAGGGAATTATCTTTCTAAGATATTAGAATAACATTCTATTCCATATATTAAGTTTTGAAAGGCTAGAAAACTGGAATAATCAAGTTCTAAATATATAAAAGTACCCTAAGTCTCCTAAAGAAATAGAGAATCTGAACTTAAATACTTAGAGAGATAAATACCCTAAGGCTCTAACCCTCAAAGAAAACAACAACTCAGACTTAAGTTTTAGAAGAAGCCAGAATTTTAAGCTTATATTATTAGAACAAGTGAGATTCTAAGCTTTAATATTTAGAAAAAACCGAAAATCTTCGCTTGGTTAAGTAGAGAAATAAATATTTAAGCTTAAACCCCTTCTAAGGAAAACTAAAAAAATTATGTTACACCCTAAATTCCTACACCTTCAGCTTAAATTATTGAAATGAAGATAGTACTAAGCTTTAATATTTAAAGAAGACTGAGAATCTTAGCTTGATTAAGTAGAGAAACTGAATATCTAAGCTTAAACCCCTTAAAAGGAATACCGAAAATTTTATATCATGCCTCAAGTTCCTAACACCCTCAGTTTAACCGCCCCTAATTCTTTGGCATCTTATGGTGTAGTTCCTGTCCGAACACAATTTTTTGCCCAGATTTACGCTCAATATCCGTAAAAGCCTGCTTAATAGGGATTATATGGCAATACATCCTCTTATCCCTCGTCGGCGACGTATGCACCACATACCCCAACACCATCTGACCTCGCACAACCCAAGCTCCCATCGCGAATTTCGCTCCGACGTTCTGGCCCATCATGATAGTTCCTATCTTAACGTCCGAGGGGAACCCACCGATCCTCGTATCGAAATAATGGAGATATCCTAGATGTGGCCCATTCCCACTCAACACCCATACATCTCCAGGGGTGAGCTGTTCTTCCTGCGCATAGTAGAGTAGCGGATGCGATCGATCGTAATTTGGTACCGCGAGGGAAGGCGTGATCCGGCAGAGAGCGTAGTCTAATTCCTGTGATTTGTACTGCACTTCGTATGGATGCATCGTGTTAAAGTGCGCGTTGGCAGAGGTCATGGCGTAGAAAGTGTCATGGATAGAAATGATGCCGCCGATTACGGTTCGTTTCACGCCAGAGGCGCTTCCTCCAGGGTTGAGTATTTCACCGCAGATGGTTGGTGCATTGTAGTGATTCGGCAGGCCGAGGTCTTGGGGTTCGAGAAAGCGATAGCCTCCAGCGGTGCTGGTGGTTGTGTTCATGTTCGTGCTTGAAGTTGGTAAGATGAAGTTCCAGACAAGTCTGTTGTTTAAATAATGACCAGGTTGTGTCTTTGTGTCATGTCACAAAGGCGGTTTCAGGCCGACCGGACCCGGTTTTCGAACAAGAAAGTGTTGTGTTACACCAGGCAGACATCGGAACACGGCTAAATTCGACAATTGAATGCGACATCCTGCACTTAGAATAAGTTAACCAAGTACATATAGACATTGGAAAGAAGCAGTATTTAACCGAACGAAGACTTCTCTAAAGGTCAATTTTCCTGCAAATTACCTATGTTTAAGCTAGAAAAGGCTATCTCAATGACAGAACAGAGCTAAAACCTAGTAGAATACCCTTGAAGATAAGTATAGAATATATAGCTCTAAAGTTTTCTAACCCTAAATCATAACCTTGGACTACTTAACAGGCGGATGATAGTAGAGCATAAAACCTTGGATTAAGTTGCGAAAGTCACTTAGTCCCACCTGTTCAGCCGCTGAAAATCAGAAGTACTAAGCGATATAAGTTAATAATGAACGAGTTTGAGTGGATAAGAGGTACGACGGTTCCTATGTCATTTGGTCGCCCTTGTTTGCCCGGTTACCTTTGTCTTTAGAACGGCGTTGCCAGAAGAGCCTCGATAAAGGCTGCAAAGATGCTATTTCACAGCCTTTGTTCATCGAAAGTTGCCTGGGGCCACTATTCCTGACCCGACAGTCACTGTTAGGCTCTTCCATGTACAATCTCAATTGAAGAGGGTTATATCAGAACGAAGATTTAGCGATGGCCCTACTTTAGTATTCCCGAGATGATACTGGTCATGATCGTAAGTAAAATGCAGAAAGGACAGCGCCTAAGCCCGTCCGCAAGCGGGCCGGATGGGGGGTTACTGTGCCCCAAGTCTCGGGATGCCTTCTGACTTGGCTCCGGCGTCCTCGTCACAATTTCTTTTACCCATGACCTGACGGACTAGAATGGAAATCGAAGGACTGTCGTCATGTCAAAATTCAATTCGCAGAGAAAACCCAGTCTCCATCATGTCGAATTACAGATTCCGCTATACCTTGGTTGGCTCAGCCGAGCTTTCATTCCTCAGAGGTCCTAGTGGTACCCGATTACAGTGCTACATTGTGGAAAGGGTTTGCACACGACTGCTTCACCATTACCCATAGCAGAAATGGCTACAAATCCTGCCACCCTGGCACAACCCAATGGGCAGCTCCCACCAGGAGCCGTGCAACCCGCTGCCGATAGTCAAGACACAGAGAGGGGTGGCCTTAAAGAACAGAAGCCTATACAGAGGAAACGGCCCGGACTCATTACCAGACTTCGAGCCCATCTAAAAGAAAATGTGTCTACAAGCCATGCTGACATACTAATGCTTACCTGCTGTCTCGTATCTGGTCTAGTCGATAGCACAATATACAATTCCTACGGCACCTTCGTCAGCATGCAAACAGGTACTTCCCGTTTCCCCGTGTTCCATTCCCTCATCCACATCCTCCTCTCCTAGTACCATTCGCTTACACAAACCTCGTAACCCAGGCAATACCATATTCCTTGGCCTTGGTGGTGCCACCTCAATCCACCGCCCTCCGAACCCCAAACCCTACGGCTGGGCCAAATCCCTTACCTCCCTTTCCTGCTTCTTTCTCGGCTGTTGGTTCTTCTCCCACTTCTCGCGCCACTTTGGCCCCGTCCGGCGCAGCACTCTAGCTTCCTCCTTCTTTATCCAAACAATCTTGGTATATATTGCAGCCGCAATTGTTCAAGCGGGGGTCGTGGATGGGGACCTGGATACAATAACCAGCGAAATCGCGTGGAAGTCTGAAGTCCCAATCGCGCTACTTTCCTTTCAGTCTGCAGGCCAGATTATCGGAAGCAGAGTTCTGAATCTAAGCGAGATCCCAAGCGTGGTGCTAACGAGTATGTTATGTGACCTGGCCTCAGATCCACAGCTCGTGGGGGGTTGGAAAAGTAATATCAAGCGGAATAGACGGGCTTTGGCCTTTGCAATGATCCTCGTGGGGGCGGTGGCTGGGGGCTTCATCAGTGAGGGTAGTGGGAAGATGCAAATTGTGCTTTGGATCGCTGGATCACTGAAAGTACTGATTACAGGGGCATGGATGCTTTGGCCTGAGAGCAATGCGTCGCCTGTATGAATTGGAAGGATTAATCTACCTTGGTATCGACGCTATACATCCTCTTCCATGACCACGACCACGACCACGTCATCCATCCTCACTTTCGACCTAACATACGGCCCTCAAGCCTCAAGGGCTAAGAGCCTCCTCCCCTCTTCCCCGGAGCGGCGTCTCCCTCCGCCTCCCCACGTCCACATCTAAACCACCAAGCCTCCAAGCCTCCATCAAAAGCCCGGCGGCGATACCCATATCTCTCGGGTAATAGATGTATGTCACCCCCATCGCCATACTCTGACCCATACCAAGACCTCGGACGCTGTGACGTGTGCAACCCCACACCTTAGTCCTCCACCAAAAGTCTTAGGTGCAGCACGTTACATCCAGAAGGCTCCAGTTCAAACCCGGTTCGCATTATCTGATAGTTAAGCGTTGGAAAGAAAGTGGATTGGGTTTTTGGCGTATGAGCTGGCAGGCCGACCTATGTGGCTAAATTAGGTGCATGAAAAAGCATCATCGGGACTTCCCACTAGCACAAGCGACCCAGGTGTTGGTTTGAGCCGACGCCGGTTATGAGGTTATTTTAGTCTCTGGGATGTGTGTGCGTGAGCGGCTCGTTTCGCAGACCTTTTTTCGGCAGGCTGCAGGTCATTGTTACTAACTAGGCAGTCTTATGGGAGGACACTAGGCAGTCTTATGGGAGGCTACTAAAGGGAGTTAGTTGGTCGAAACCCACGCTAAGTTGGTGGCCATGATTGTTGGAGTCAATTCTCAACGACCCACGTTCACGTGCTCTGGTAGAGTGCGATATCGGTTCCGATTGATTGCTCTGACCTGTCATTAAATTCATCGTCTCATGAACGTCTAGGTCTTGGCAGCAGTCACCGCCTCTGCGCTCGGCATCGTTCGCAGCACGATAACTCCGTCCATCATACCTTAATCATCTATGGCAAAAAGCCTCGGAAAGGCTACCCTCAACCTTTCACAATCCGTAATAGAATCCAATCCAGCCCACCACCACTGCCTCTCATACCTCATACCTCAAATCTTCTTCCCCCTTTCCTCAAAAACAACATGCAAAGCCTCCATCCTCAGCGTAAACGCATCCCTACTCTCATCCAACAACTTTCTCCCATCCTCCCCCTCCGCAAGGCGAATATCGAATTGACTTACAAGAAGCGAAACCACGGTTCGGAGTTCCATGAGGGCGAGTTGTTTGCCGATGCAGCCGTAAGGTCCTAAGTGGGGAGTGTTAGTCAGGATGATGGGGGGTTGTAAGCACTAGCCGCGTAGCGAAGGATGACAAGGAAAGGAAAGGAAGGGAAGGGCGAGGTACCTAGAGAGAACGGCGCATAGGCATCCTTCTCCTTAACGAGATCAGGTTGCTCGTACCACCGCTCGGGAATGAATTCATTGGGAAACGCAAAGCATTCTTCCGCTGCTCACAGTTAGTAACCGTTACCACTACCAGTAACAACATCGTAGTACACTGCTTGAAAAAGGGATGTCAGGAAGGAAACAAACTCACATCTTCCAATCGCATAAAACGGAACAATCACATTAACACCGCCGGGGATGAATGTCCCATCAACTGTGATCCCCTGCGGAGGCGTCGTTCTGAATACGCCCGACGGAACAGGCGGATGCATCCTTAACGTCTCGTAGATAACGGCATTAAGATGTTTAGCATTCTGCACATTGCGTACACTAAACGGTTCGTCCCCTCTCATCAAAGGCTCCAATTCCTTCCTCAGCTTATCAACTTGAGCCGGGTGCAACGCAAGATAATAGAAAAGGTGTGTAAGAGCAATAGCCACAGTATCACTCCCCGCCACAATAATCAATCTTGCGTCCCCATGCAGCCATTTCGTCGCTTCCACATCATTAACGTCCGGCGCCGCTTTCAGTAGCCAAGAAGTGATATCCGGGACCTTGGAACCCTTGACGCGGCGCTCGTCAAGCTGGGCGTTGCAGAAACGGATGAAGCGGCGGAAAGTGGCGCCGATGAGGGGCGCGATGGCGCCGACGGGGATGGCCCAGGCGATGGGGGTGAAGAGGCCGAGGAGGGTCATGGAGGAGTCGAGCCAGGTGATGGCGTAGTGATAGGAGCCGGTTTGGAGCATGTTGAAGGATTTGCCGAAGGCGAAATCGCCCATGACGTCGAAGGAGTAGTAGTTGAACCAGGCGGCGGCGTCGATGGGTTTACCGGCGAAGAGGGAGAATTTTGACATGAGCTCGTAGGTGTAGTCTGTTACGCGGCCTTCGTAATCTCGAAGGGCTATAAGTTGTGAGTTAATGGATTCTGTGATAGGGAAAAGAATGTAACCTTTGACGCTGAACCCACGATCCCATACCCGCCGACGGGCTTCGTGAACTGCATAATCTCGTGTGCTGTGGAGAGATTCCAAGTCTTGGTAGATGGCATACTCGTACCAGGGTGATCTGTGGCATTGTGACTTGGGCCCGAGGATTACGGTGGCAGCGCTAGGAGAGGCAATAGATATCTCGTTCGGACCTGCGTGTGGATGTGATTAGATGCGGGTCCATTGATGCTTGTGCAGACTGACAGGCGTGTAAAAGGCCCGAGTTCGAAGGCGGACGAGTGTGAAAAAGTGGGATGGACAGGGAAATCTATGCATATTCTCATTTCAAGAGGAGGAAAGCAGTAGAAGCGAATCGCGACGGCATCAACCTCATAATGAAGCGGCCTCAATAGAAGATACAGAAATGAAGGCTGACATCCACACCACAGATTGATGCTCTAAGCACAAAGATGATTGCCAAGCTACGGTGTAATTGGATAAAGACCATGCATATAAGCGCAGTGCTCGGATATCGTTGACCTACCAGTACGCACGAAATTGCCAAACTTCTGATGCTGGCGGTAAGACCTGCGGAAAGCATCTAATTTCCAAGTAGACACAAGTTGACTGAACTTGGAAAGCTTGAGCGGCCAAGGCCCTGGGAAATTGTTCAATCGATGAAAGAAGGCTCTATAAATGATCATGCTTGTCCAAACACCACCAAGGAAGGATGCAATAATGCATAATGCACGGAGCAAAGCCTGTGCATAAGTAAAGTGTAGAAAGTGAGCCAATGCCAAGGCTGAGAGAGGTATGCTGGCGGCGAAAAGCTGTAGGTATGGTAGGGTCTCCTTATGATGCTCGCCACGACGAAAATATACGATATGTGAGAGGATACCGAAGATGGCAGCAATAGCGTAGACACACGCTGATATGGAACTCATGTTTGTATGTCTTCAACGAAGGGACGTGGAGAGGAGAGATGATAAAAGCAAGGTTGCCTATCTACTAACATTCACCTAAGTATTTGGGAACGTTGGAATAGAACCCGTAGGAAAATTGATATTTTCGAAAGTAAAGATCTATCCGATCTCGAATTCTCCTGTCCAATGGCCGCAGGGGGCTGATCGTTGAGTCTCCGTGGCTCGGCTTCAGTTGCGCAGAACAAGAAGTTAGAGAAAGCTAGAAACGTGGCAATGATAGCCAACACGAGTTATTGATAGGCGCTCACTTAGAGGATTTACAATTTTTCACCTCGATGGAACCTTGGTCGAGGGTCTCATATGCACTTCGGCGAGCTAGAGCTGCACTCATCTATCCTTGCATCATCGCCCCCCTCTCCCCTGTCGAGAAGCGGGACAGAGACGACTCCACAATCTCACCAACGTCACATGGCTGCGATTACACATGAGATATGACGCATTGTGTGTTACACGCAATCGACAAGATCACCACCCATTTTCACAATGTATATATTGGTGGAGTGGTGGGAGGGTCCTAGTAGGTAAGATGCTTGGCGCTTTGGTCTAAGCGGTTCTAGCCAGTTTCCCGCCAGTTCGGCAAGGGTTGGCCATCATCTGCATCCTCTTGAACATTTCTTCAGGAAGCGGACGCACTGAGGCATGCGCCGCAGGATCCCAACGGAAGATTAGTGTTTCGGGTTTTCCGATTCCGAGGCCATGGATATGGATATGGTTTCCATTCGTCCCATTCATGCCACGTCAGTTAGCGCAACGCTTCTCAGTGGTCGATCAGCGTTCATGCTCTGGTCTGGGATCCCAGCTCTCTGTCAAAGATACCAGCAACCCGGGCGCACAGTCGGTTTGGACGGCCTTATCCATGTAGAGCATGTGGAGTCCCTGCGCCAAAGCAAGGCTTGGGTGACATCAATAGTGCTAACCGTTTTGCTCCAAGTAAAGTAACACCGGACTTAATCGATCAAACATTGTACAACCATGGTCTCACGCGGATAGGGGCCGACGGATACCGGTCTTTGGATCCTTCAAGTAGAATGCGATGATTTCATATAAGCGACGCCTCCTGGCCATGGCATCACTTTCCAATTTTCAATCCGCTCTGCCGGCTAAGTCGTTGTTGCAATGGAAGAATCGAAATCATTAGGACATATGTCCATGGCAGAAACCTGCGAGGAAGAGTCCCCCTTACTACCCTTCGTGAAACAAGAGCCTGAAGTACGTAAAGCCCCACTCATTTGGTCATGATAAACCGGAGACGAGGGAAGGTGAAGGTGAAGTGAGAGGATAAACTGACATGAACAGCCACGCGAGCAATCACCACCATCAGTCTTGGACAAACTACAGACAATATGGCTTGTTACTCGGAACGACTTGAAGTCAATCGTCTTTCCAGAAACAGCATTTGGCATCTGCAGCGCTCTGTCGGGACCGATCCTTACCTCGAACCAGTCACCTCAATCCATGATCATACTAGGTCGTCTACCACTGGTGCTATTATGGACTTGGTTGAATGTATTGATCTTTGATCTGGCAAACCAACGGCTTCCGAACTCCATCATCGAGGATTCCATCAACAAAAGCTGGCGACCAATTCCCGCCGGAAGACTCTCGGCGGCGCAGGCTAGGCGACTGCTCTTGGCCAACATTCCCCTGGTCTTCTTTGTCACATTCTATATCGGTGGAATGGAGGAGACTGTCGCCATGTTTGTGCTGACCTGGATGTACAATGACCTTGGTGGGGCTGACGAGAGTTACATTGTGCGGAACTTTATCAATGCCCTAGGGTTTATGTGCTACAGCTCTGGGGCCACAAGAGTAGCTTGCGGATATGGTCATTGTTTTCTCAATGACGAAGCATATCAGTGGCTCGCCATTATTGGTGGTATAGTCTTCTCAACGCTCCAGGCTCAAGACATGGGTAAGGCTTCATTAAACACGTCTGAGGCGAGTGCTGATCCCAATTCTAGCGGACCAAGAGGGAGACAGAGCCAGGGGAAGAGGCACACTGCCATTGGTACACGGTGATTGGATAGCAAGATGGACCATCGCCGTGCCTGTCATGTTCTGGACAGTAGCGTGTCTTTTGTTTTGGGAGCTTGGCCTTTATGCTTGGATCCTGCCAACTTGTCTCGGTGGCCTTGTCGCTTTTAGGACTCTTGTTTATCGGACTGTGGACGCTGACAAGTCGACATGGTACTGCTGGAATTTCTGGATAACTTCGCTGTACCTGTTGCCACTGGTCAAATACTACGGCCTTCGTCTTTGAGAACATGCGGAAGGCCGTTAACAGGGTACAAATGTCGGTATTACTTGAAAAGTAAGTGGCAGGACTTTTCGAGTCATGTCTTTCGGGCTTTGCTTTTGGGCCTTTTCAGTGGCACATTGGGAGGTCGTCCTTGCAGTTCTAGACAAATTTCGGCGGCGTGCATAAACTTGCATAACTTATACATGCAGATATGCCCACGGTACCTAACCGGGTCAAAGCCATCAGCTCTCAAGTCAACTCTTTGACCATACAAACAAACCTCTTGAATAAGCTACCTCATATACACCTGAACTCCCAAACGAACAGTGCAGGTCTCATTGTTTGACTTTAGAACGCCGAATTAGAACGCCGGACATGGCCAATGGGATGTGACAGGGAGCCTTCAAGGCTATCGATTAGGCTGAAACTTACTAATCGTAGATCTACACGTTCCAGTTTGTTGTGAGATGAGGCTGTTCAATGGAACATATAATCTGCCCTATACTACTATCATACATAGCCATCTAGAGCATATTGAATGAAGATGATTTGCACCCTGKATCTCAAGGCTCGCAAGATGTATGAGACGATCATTGCTTGATGGCGATGTTTGTAGTGGGGATGGGCTCCAGCCCTGATTCGGTACGACACATTTTGTCCTGTTGAAACCTCTCGGCCAACGGGCACAGCACGAGTATTCATCTCTCAACTGCAGCAGTCGCGACTTCACTGCATCCGCCAAGAAAGCTCTGCTCAACGCTCCCTAACACCACTGCCACAACCTTCAACAAACTGTCAAAATGCCTGTGACTATACCTGAGAATGATATGGTTACGTCTCACTCGCCTGCCCAGAGTTGGAGCTTCCGGGTCCCTTCTCCTCCTCGCATTAGTGTCCCTCCCCCTCCACTGGATGCGAGCGGCATGCCAGATCTACATGTGGTCCAAGACTCGTCTTTTGACTTCGAGTCTAGCGGATTTGACAATACGGAGTTTCTTCGGACTGTCACATACGGAAACTTCATCTGCTCAAACAATATGCTGGTAAGACCACAGTCCCCCTTGCGCTGGGTACCTGTCTAATCGGTGTCTAGGAATGGAAGTACGAACAGCGCAGAAAGGCACAGAAGATCCTACCATTCCTATACCTAGGACCCATGGCGGCAGCACGGGATCAGAGCTTCCTACGAAGAGAAGGCATAACAATGATCTTGGCAGTACGGAATACCAGGTCGGCACAAGCCAAAGTGCTAGGGTCAAAAACAGCGGAAGAGCTCGGGATTGAGAGCAAAGCAATCGACGTGGCGGGGAACCAAGAGCTTATCGCTGCTTTCCCAAGGGCCGTCGCGGTCATCAATGCACATCTCTCAACGATGTATCAACTTCAGCAAGCCAAAGCGGCCCCACCAACGACCCCCGGCGTGGCTCATCCATCGCCTGTGCCTGGTAAGGTATTGGTATTCTGTGAAAGCGGTAATGAGCGCTCAGCGACAGTGGTAACGGCGTACATTATGGCCATGTACTCCACGGATCTTATCAAAGCCGTACAAATTGTCCAAGCTCAGCGCTTTGCTGTTGCTTTTGACGATCCACTAAGGAACCTACTTTCGACTTACGAAATTATGCTAAAGGCGAAAAGGGATGTTGTACAGGCGGGCAGCCACATGGCCGGCCATGCGGATGCTGGGGCGTTAGGAACAAGTAAGAGCACGCTTGGACGATCTACGAATTCTTCAAAACGAACACTTGATGATGCTTATGATGATGACATTGACATGGATGGGGGCGAGGAACATATGGATCACGAGAGATTGGAGAGGAGGGCAGGATGTGCTCCTTTCCATGATAGATCGGGTTCTTGAGCATTTACAAGATGGCGGATTTCAGCGTGGCTTTATAATACCCTCGCATAGATGCCCGGCGAATATGTCTTGGCAAGTGCTCACACTATTTCTTTTCGACACATACCTTCTCCTAGTGAGACGTAGCTAAATGACTCTGAAGCAAAGGCAGAATTATTTTTTTGCCCTCAACAGTGCCCACTGCGGTGATCTTGCGGCTTCAAGCTGGATCGAAGTAAGCAGCTCTCGGCATGTCCGCTCCTTCACGAGTTGGACAAAAATCTCAACCGTGGCAATCTTGCATCGCCAGCGCCTTCCTTTTATTCACACAATGTCACTTGGCTCAACACTAACAGATATTCTCTCTACACTTCTTCCCCAACCTTATAAATTAATTCATAGCCAGCAGTATCCACATATGTTGTATCAGTTGCTGACGAGGTCGAGACTCTGATAATTATCATTTTCCGTCTGAGAGAATATGCAGACCCGCACCCCCGACGTGAGAAGGCCCCCGAAGAGATATGATGAGTCTGGTTATGATCCACCACCAGCTTCAAGCTCCCCAACCAAAAATTCAACACGTGAAAAAATCGGTAGAGTTCCGCCAAAATCTACTCCACAGCAACACCTTAATTCTCCATCTCCACCTAAGCGAGTACCAAGACGAAGGAGAGAAACTCATCGCGGTCCGGTAATCCCATTCACTCCCCATCCTCCATCGAAAAATTCTTCGAAAGACGATCAAACTCGTCCTAACACGACTCCAGATCAAGAAGCCACAATATCTGCTTCTGACTCCGACGAGCAAGAAAGGACAACACACCACCTTCCTGAACGTTCTAGGCCTGAAGATTCCCAACACTTGCCACACATGTTTTCAATACCTACAGATTCCGGCGCAGGTCCTAGACAACGTCCTACGGAACGTCCCACGCAACGTCCTACGCAACGTCCTACGCAACGTCCTACGCAACGTCCTACCATCGCTGTCGGTAACACGACGGCATCTCGCGCTGGGGCAGATATGAGAGGCCAGGGTCTTGGGCCCAATGACAATGGACCAAACAATCCAATCTATATGAGAAACATGCAGCTTATGGAGCGATATGCTGGCATGACTGACTTTGAACTTGAGATGATGGACAGTGACGAGGATGAGCCACAAGCAACGGTAACCCAGGAAGTCGACCAAAAAGTCACTGAGGGTAGCCCGCCTCCATCATGGGATGATTTTGGTAGCGCTGTCAAATTGGATGTTGCGGATACTGTTAATGGGCTGTATGATGCTCATCCTGACGCCATCATGAACGCTCTACGGCTGAACGACGCGCAGAAAGATGACTTGACGCTGCTCCTTGTTCGGCGTTCAGAGCGCTGGGCTGAGGAAGACCGGAATGCCAAACTACTGAAAGATCACCAGCGCGAGATTTTGCTGAAGGGAGGAACGATAAGCTCAGAAGAAAACCGGGATATGATGAATCGAACCATATACCAGTCTGCTGGCGAAGACACGCTGATTACTGCAACTCGTGGTGAGGTCAGAAAAGCCAAACGGTATCTTCAACACATTGGGTTTGATCCCTCCATACTAGTATGGTGCGAACCCCTCACGGGTGCTCCATATGAAGAGAATGCCTATGATGCAATGATGAGGGCTGGAATGGATGAATCTTCTGACTTGGATGCAATACCTGGTGCTTCTTCATCACTACCGGTGCAACTACCCACAGAGGCTAGGGCCCCATTGCCACGACCACACGCTGAGTCCGCTCTTCCAAGGCCCGAAGATGCACAAACTAAAGAGAAGGAATCCAGGACTTCGTCCCACCGTCGGCCTCACACCTCTGAACTGATCCATGCTCATCCCTCGCCAGTAGCACCCCATACAGTACCTAGTCTGTCCTTCCCAGTAGCACCGTCACATCATCGAACACACCAACCTGTTGGACTTCTCCCTCGAACATCACCATATGACCAAAGGGGTAGAAGTGTACTACGATCTAACGACATGCCACCTGACCAGAAGTACGCTTCCCACTCACAGCTGCCTACTCCGCCAATAGAGCCCTTTGGATCCTCCACCACCGGCCGCCAACCTACCAGACCTACGCCAGTCGCACAGATGAACAACAACTATCATGCCGCCAATTCCCATGGTGGAGACGGAACAACTAAGAGGAAGCGTTCGCCTAGTGGGGATTCTGGTGACAAGTTCAAGGCTTCTGAAACCAGAAATGTCAACAGGAAGACGAAGAAAAGTGGGGAAGATCAAGGGTAGGGAGAGCGGCTCGACAATAGGGCGTCATGGCGTGTGGGGAGTGCTTATGGTGTCCGGGCCACCAACATCGTTACTACACATCTAGTAGATAGGATGCATGCATTCATTAAGCCAAAGGAGAGACACTTTGGCTCGAATCAGCTACATCTCCTCACACTTCTCCAATGATTACTGAACAAGTGAATGGTTTAAGTGTAAGCCCCAAAATCATACCCTGCCTACTTCTATTGATTACTGCCCATTTTTAGCCAATCATCAGAGTCAGAAGTGAGCCCAATTAAAGTTCCTCTCTGCGACCTGTACAGATCGTCCTCGTCATAAGATCTTGATGCGACACGTGATTCCGGTCGCGTCCGTCGCGTTCTGGGCTGAACTGACATCACCACTTCCGGCAATCTGGAGCCTTTCTTCCCCTGCAGGTACCACGCTCTCCTGGTCTACTTGGGACGCGTTTGTATATTTGTACCATTGCTGCTGTGCTTCCCTCTTCAATAAGCATTACTTACCTTTTTTTGGAACGCGATCCGCGTGATTCGTTCATGACTCCAGTAGAGTGACGAGAGTGGCGATTCTCTAACAAGGAGGTTCGAACGCGGTTGGCGTTATTGACTTGTGACTTCCTAGGTCCATTACATCTCTCGGTGGACTTCGAAAGTTGTACTGAATCTCGTAAATTACTATAACCGTCCTCTCGATTGCTCCTCCGAGTCGAAGTAATTGACCTACCAAAGTCAGGTCTTACTCCTCCAACGTGATCACTGCCTGATCACTTTCACCTCACCTCCTACGAATATGAGTTCCACACCGATGACACCTGGATCCCTCGACGAAGCCGCCTCGAGCGCGTCCAGCCCTCCGTCCTCGCCTCCCTCAGCAGCCGACTCTGCATACGATCCCCAAATCGAGAAAATGCATGCAGAGGAAGAGCGACTTCGCAAGGAAAGCAGGCGCGAAGAAAAGGAAAGAAAAGCAGCCGACAAAAAGCGATGGGAGAAAGAAGGCCAGGATAAGGGATACCTCAAGGATCTAGAGTGGTTTCTTAACAGAAGCCAGGGCTTCTCCTCGGCCGTCATGGATCAATTGAAGCAGGCGCTGGAGGCGAGGAAGGTTGGAATGTCTGCGCAGCCGAAGCTGGTGAAGGGTGGGAAGATGAGGGATTACCAGCTTGAGGGGTTGACGTGGTTGACCTGCCTGTATCAGATTGGGTTAAACGGAATTTTGGCGGATGAAATGGGTCTTGGGAAGACTGTATGGATCGCACGCTCCGCACGTATTGGGAGGCTCTGCTAATCAGACTACAGGTCCAACTCATCTCCTTCCTCGCTTTCCTACGCGAGAACGGTACAAAAGGGCCTTTCCTAATCCTTGGGCCGCTGAGTACGGTCAACAATTGGGTCAAGGAATTTAGTTTTTGGACCCCGGATATACCTGTAGTGATGTATCACGGATCACCACAAACTCGAGGGCAGATAAGGAGGCAGCAGCTCAAGGGTGATTCCAAGGGGACCAAATTTCCGGTTGTCTGTACTTCGTACGAGATCTGTATGAGGGACAAAAAATATCTGGCTTCATATCCATGGAAATTCATCGTCGTCGATGAAGGTCATCGATTGAAGAACTTCAATTGCAAGCTTGTCAAAGAGCTTAAGCAGTATCCTTCGGAGAGTCGCCTAATTTTGACTGGTACACCCCTACAGAACAACCTGACCGAGCTCTGGTCCTTGCTCAACTTCCTACTACCTGATGCGTTTGCAGATCTGGAACACTTCGAAAGCATGTTTGACTTTTCCGATGTGCAAGACAAGGAGGGTCACAAGGAGTTCATCTCTAGGGAGAGACAGCAAAAAACCATCGCATCCCTTCACGCTATTCTGAAACCCTTCCTCCTGCGGCGAGTAAAGAATGATGTTGAGCAAAATCTGCCCAAGAAGCGGGAATACATTCTATACGCACCACTCACTCCGACCCAGAAAGAGTTATATCGTAAAATCAAAGAAGATGACATTCGAGCTTATCTAGAAGAAAAGGCTATCGCACGAATCGGAGAGAAGCTTGAAGATTCTAGAGTCAGTGAGATGAAGGGCAAGAAGCGAAAGGCTGGTAGTGGTACATCAACCCCCAACAAGAGCGCGAAGTCATCCAGAGGGTCGACGCCTGCAAGCAGTATACGTTCTGGGAGAAGCAGTAGACGCCAGAACTATGCTGAAGTAAGTGATCGTGAGTACTTTAAGCAAATAGAGCAAGACAGCGAGAGCGAGGGAGAGGATGAAGAGGAACGGGAAGAGCGTGAGCGTGCGGAGACATTGTCTAAAGCAAGGAAAGAAGTGAGCCAAAAGAAGCTCCAAAACCCAGTCATGCAACTACGCCTGGCTTGCAATAGTCCCCATCACTTCTCCTGGCCTTGGGCTCCAGACGCTGACCCAGATGAAAGCCTTGTCACTGAGTCTGGCAAGATGGTCATGCTGGATCGTTTAGTACCCTATCTCTTTTCCAAAGGTCACAAAATCATAATGTTCTCGCAATTTTCAAAACAACTTGACATACTCGAAGACTGGGCTACGGTTCTGCGTGGGTGGCCTGTCTGCCGCATTGACGGTGCTGTCAAAGCGGAAGACCGTGCAGATGCGATTGAAGCATTCAATACTCAACCTGATCATCAGCTGTTCCTCCTCAGCACCCGGGCTGGTGGACAAGGTATCAACCTCACAGCAGCGGATACAGTCATTCTATTTGATAGCGACTGGAATCCTCAACAAGATCTCCAAGCTCAAGACCGCGCTCACCGCATCGGCCAAACAAGACCAGTCATCATCTACCGTCTCGCGACAAAAGGTACAATTGAGCAGACTCTCCTCGAAAAAGCAGACGGGAAGCGTCGACTCGAGAAGCTCGTAATACAAAAGGACAAATTTCGAAGTATACTGGATCGTAGACCCAAGAAGGGCGGCGACGATGAGTACACCGAGTTGCAGCAGATCCTCGCTAATGAGGATTTCGAAAATTATGATCCAGGTGAAGGAGCTGATGTGCTGAGTGATGCGGATTTGAAGCTGTTGACTGACAGGAGCGAAGCAGCGTATGAGAAAGCTGCGAAGGGTGAAGGTAGCGGAGACAAGTTCAAGACCATTGAGACTAAGGGGGATGGACAGGATATTTTGGGGAGTATGATGAAGTAGGCCATGGAGAAGGTATGTGTTGAGATTCAGTTTCGCAATGATATGTTCTATGAGTGAGGCGTTCAAAAGGGTCAGCCTTGATCAGGCACTCTTCCTGTGAAGCCAACAACGCAATGCATAATATGCAATTCTCTCATTTCCACCCCATCACTCCCTCCCTCTCCAGTCCGAAACCTAACCCCTATTCTCCAGCACCAACCTATACCTCGCCCTCCCCTCCCCCATCTCCCTCACCACCGCTTCCGCCTCCTCCATCCCCCTCCCTTCCACCCACACCTTCACCTTCTCCCTAACCGCCACCTCCAAACACTCCCTCGTATTCTCCCAACTCGCACTATCACTAAAAACAACCCTCGTCCCATTACACACCAACGCCATCGTATCCAATCTCGGAAACCCCCCCTCTGGAATCCCCACCACACAAAACGTTCCCCTCGGCCTTAATAACCCTAAATATTCATTAACAGGCATATCTGCGCTGCCAACCGTACATATCACTACATCTAATTTCCCCCGCCACTTCTCCGCCCAAGTTCCCCCCTCCCCCTCTTTACCAGTGACAACATACTCATCCGCCCCCAACTCCATAGCGTCCACCCTCTTCCCCTCTCCCCTCGAAAACACCACAATCCCACCCGCCCCCACCGCCCTCGCAAACCCCACAGCCAAATGTCCCAGCCCCCCCATTCCCACCACCCCCACCCTATCTCCCCTTACCACCCACTCCTTCAACGGCTCATACACCGTCGCGCCCGCACACAACAGCACGGCCGCCTCCTCACTTTTTAACCCCTCAGGTATGACATGCACAGCGCGCGCGTTTTGCCGCGTGTGCGTTGCGAAACCGCCGTATGTGGTGTCACCGGGGGGGAGGAGATGGGGGTATGTGGAGGCGTAGGTGGCGAGGCGGGAGGGGCAGTAGTTCGTGTGGGAGGTGGAGCAGGGGGGGCAAGTGGGGAGGGAGCAGTGGTAGGATGTGGGGCCGATGCCGAGGCGGAGGCCGGGTGTGATGTGGGGAGGGGCAGAGGTGCCGACACGGGTGCAGAGGCCGACGATTTCGTGGCTGGTGGGTTGTCAGCTTTTGTTGTTTTCGGATGCGTTGCAGAGGCCAAAGAGGGGGACAAGGGGAGGAATTACCCTACGCAGACGGGATATTTGGTAGGACCCCATCCGGAGCGGAGGGTGCAGAGGTCGGAGTAGCAGACGCCGCAGTGAGTGATGGCTATGTCGACGTCGGTTTCTTCCCAGGTTTTGGGCGTGAAGGGTCCCCAGGTTAAAGGGGAGGTGGGAGAGTGGGCGAGCCAGCCGTGGAAGGTTGTGGGTGGCTCGGTCTGTTTAGGTTGGTTGGTGAGAGAGGTTGTGGGGTTGGATGTGTTTTGATGGGTTTGCAGGTCTGGTTGTTGTTGTGATATTGGAAGGTCGTTGAGGTCTCGTTTGTCACCTTGTCGATTCCCTTCATGTGTTGTTGTGTACGGGTTGTGACTGGTGTCCTGCAGCTTGGCCTGTGAACTATTTGGAGTGCTGTCTTTATTTGCAGTATTGGATATGTTTTCTGCGGTATTTTGCGTCATGGTCGCAGAGGAACCGTTTTGCGTTTCTTCCATTGTGGGCCTAAATCTATCGAAAAAGTTCTTCTCCTCCACTGATGTCTCAGAAGTAGCCGTCATTCTTACAGCTGGAGAGCCGAATGCTGCACTCGAAACACAGATGGGAAGAATAATAGGGTTGACTCATAAAAATACAATACACCAATAACGAGACACAACAAAACGGTTGTGCAAACGAATATACAAAAAGACAGAGCTCCTGTTCCAGAATGGACTCAAACTCAATATGCATGTGAAGCTGTAATTTTCGGCACACAATAAAATAATTGTGACCGCAAATCGAAGAGCCACAGGCCAGCAAACGACACCAAAGCGGAAACCACAATATGTAGCTAAGGTACTGGCAATTGCTACTACCTCTAGCTGCAGCCGAATCTGTCCGCGCGACATTTCAACTACTAAAGTAGTCCCTCCACCACGCTTAAAGCGCAATGCAGGGGACAGCCCAAGACTACCTTCAAAGTCGTATTGCAAGCCCAGGAACGGAAGATAGACCCATTCTGCCGACTTGCATGGTCTCGAACCATCTCCACGAACNGAACGGAAGATAGACCCATTCTGCCGACTTGCATGGTCTCGAACCATCTCCACGAACTGACGCTAGATACTAAGACGCGCTGCATAGAATAATCTCCTGCGCCATGTGCTCGATAATGCAGTATGCACCAACATGCTTATGCTCGACAGTGCAGTGTGCGATAACATGCATCAAATGACTCGTAAATTCAAACCCACGATCGTGAACCCAATATACCATGCTCGCTCGTCAAAACTTCCCAACGCAATCCCCGTCTCACTTACAAGCAGTAAGATTCAACAGATCCCAGTCGATCCTCGGGCCCACGAACTTCTTACCTCTCGTATACCAAAGAAAGAGTATCACCATGAATAGCCCAAATAATATCACTGGTGTATAATTCATATTCGTCGTCGTAACGGGTAGTTCGGGCGGGAAGCAGATGAAGGTTCCAATCACTGCGACGAGGAGAGGGGAAAGGATGTTGCACATGTAGCCTGCCCTACCGAGATCGAAAGCCCGGGCTGGTAGAGAGGTGGCGCGGCCACGGGTAGCAATTATGCCTTGGGGGACGGCATAGGTGATGCTCTATGTCCGCACAAAGTGTCAATGAGGAACACATACAGAGGCTATAGGAGAAGAATTGGAATTCTCATACCAGATAAAGAACAGCAGATGTCACAATAGAGTTGAATGCGGTCGTACTTGCGAGATAGAGAAGGCCGTAGATGCAGCAGAAGCAGATAGATAGAATGGTCGCTCTGACGGGAAAGTCCCGAGATGTGCTGACCACTGAGAAAAACTCGGAATATGGGATACCGCGCTTTTTCCACGTTTTAGCAGTAGTCCTTGAAGATTCAAGTGATTTAGGACCGTACATCTCGAGCGAAGGCCCAGGTCATCCGTCCTGCGGTGACCCATTGACTAGTTAAAGACACTATGACGGTCATCGAAAGCTAGAATATCTGGGCTTTATACTCACTGAAATATACAACTATAACCCAACATTGCATGAATGTAACAATTCCCTTGCTTCCGGTAATCTGATAAAATATTTCCGCACTGGGCAACTTAGAATTGAGGACAGCATTGATATCTCTGAGGCCGAACATCATTGCCAAGGACATCGGAAATGCAGTGAGGAAGCCAATGCACATGGTCAGGTTCCTAAGACATTCAACACCTGAGAATGACAAACAATATATTGCCGGACTCACATGGCTAAGGGGATGTTCTTTCCTGGTCGTGGGATTTCCTCCGCAATGTGAATAGCGCCATCGGTGCCTCCATAAGCATATCTTTGGGATCTGTCAGCAGATCTAGGCCGACCGTAATCTTGGCGACCACCTACAAAGCATTCCCGATTCCCATCATCCATGCCGTACCGGGGCTCCAACCACTCGTCCCGAGCCTTGGTTCTGTGATGAAAGAACCAGGCTGTGTATGTTTCTTGAGTCCTAGCAAGAGGCAAAAGACGACGAGAAAGCCGGAGACGGAAAGGAAAAGCGTAGCCTGCGTGAACCTAGGGACCGACTTTGGGGCTAGGAAAAGAGGGCCCGCTATCTTCATCATCAGCTGCTTTGTGTCGCTTAGATAAAGGGGTGAAGAGGACTACCAGTGACGAATATGGTGACAAGGTATATGAGGTAAATCTGCCACCGTGCAGCCTCAAAGGTAGGATGCCAGAAGTTGATCATGCCAGAAACAGATACGGCACAAAGAGACACTCCGGAACAGGTTATTACCCACCATCCCAACAAGGTCATCCAGCCCACTGCGAAAGCTGCAAATTTCTTGTGCTTCGTGGGGGCCAAGATGAAGGTGAAATGGTATTGTCCCTGACCTATTCATCAGCGACCTTGCTAGAGTCATGAGATGAAAGGTCTTGAGCTCACGCCAGAGGATGGGAAAGCCGAAGCGACCTCCGAAAGTCCCAGCGTGATGGTCCATTGTACTGCTGTCGCGACCAGCAGACCAAATACGACGCTTTGTGGGCCCCCATAAATGAGATTTTGCCCAAAGTTACTTAGATACCCTACCCAAGAGTTGGTGATGCTGGGACAGGAAATCAGTCCTTGAATGGCTTCCTCGAGAAGTCTGCAAGATACCTAAACCCAAGTCCAAGAGCTGCCAGTGGAGAGAACCTTCTCTCCAACGCAGCTTCGTGACCCTGTGCACGGAGCTGTGCATTGTCAAGCTCAGTCGAGTTTCTCAAGGGTCCAAGAGCGAGCTCGGGGCCATCATCTACAGGACTGGTGAGCGGTTTGTGAGCAGACCAGGGTGTCTCGACACGAAATGTCATACTTTCACCACTGCTCGAGCCGGATAGCCTCTCACCTGGCGTGGAGAGCCATGTTTCATTAAGTAAGGCTTCCGCCTCACCGCTATCACGGCTGTTATGGCTGTCATGACCGTTCGGATCTACGAAGTCTCGGTCAGGCGCCATGGCAAAAGCGGGGTTGATGGTTGATCAGAAGAAGCATAGAGCTTCTCCGCCAATCGCGTCTGCAAATCGAATCGTATCGTCACGAATTAATTGGACGCAACGTTTGTGCTTTGTTAAATCGTCCGATGCTCCCGCGCCTGGTCAGTCGGAGATGCTCGTATCTGATACGTTAGCGCAAGTTATAACAGTGTTTCAATACCAATTGGAACGTTTTCCAATACTTCGATAGAATACGTTCGCTAAAAGGGGTTTGGGGCTCGCCTAATCAATCCAACAATGGAAGTGACTATAGTAAGTCCGCCACACTTGAGATTTAGTAGCCGCCACATCTGCAACTAGACCCCAGGCCAACTTTTGTCGTAACAAGGGTTCACAATCCTTATGCTACCGCTACGTTTGGCGTTCTAGTGAATCCGACGGCTATGCTGTCCTTGCAGGACATTTTTCCACCATCAGGCATTGGCAAGAAGCCGATGCTGCTAAGATATTCGACATTCTTCTTCACAGCAGCCTGAATGCGAGGCTCGTCCATGTCCACCCTGCCTTGTAGATCGCATGGTGCGCCTATCCTACCTTGTCCTTCTTCCACAGTCTGCAGTAAAGGCCACAGCTGGTGGCTCTCACCTCTCTCTTCAATACGTTTGCAAGTGCGATCGGCCCACAATTGAGAACCGAGTGGATGTAATTCATAGCCGAGCCCATGCTTCAGAATTTCCCAAAAACGGAAGACGGGCAATCCGTCGAGGATCTTAACTATATTGGCGGTCCTGGCTTGAGCCAGTTCTGTGGGAGAACAGCATTCGGAGACGGCAGCAGCGACACGGTCGACGTCCGAGATGAACAACCAGGAGTTAGCATCCATAGCATTGTATCCCTTAATATCCACACAGCTAGCCGTAAGCCTCCAGATAAAGTCGTCGATGTTTGCAATACCCTCTTCAGGAGTGCCAATGATATATCCCGGTTTAATGATAGAAATCCTTTGCTGATGCGGAGCCATCTCTTGTGCATAGCTTTTCACGATTAATTCTGAGAGGAACTTAGATTGTGCGTATCCATTCGACCGCGCAACCTCCTCTGCGATTTCCATGTCATCATCTTCGCTTATTCGCAGTCGTTGTCCACCTGAGACGTAAACGAAGTCTGTCAAGGCGGCTGATTGAGAAGCTGCTCTCACAAGGTCCACCGTTGAATCTACATTGATAGCTTGCAGGGATGGGAAACTCGCATTCCAATTGACAGTAGCCCCGTTGTGAATGACCGCCGTTATGCGTTCTGCAGGTAGTCCATGACCACAAAGCCGACGCCATTGTTCGGAATCAAGACCCAGCTTTGGTTTTGCAAGGTCACCTATCCACGCCTCCAGCTTTCCCATGAATTTGTCGGCCCACCATCCTGCTGATTTCGCTGACTTTATCACCCGGTGTAAAGCGTACTCGGCATTTTGGCCTCGAACATGTAATATGATCCGTCGTATGTTGTCCTGAAGACAAAGCTTATACAGAATTCGTGATCCGAGGAATCCAGTAGCACCAGTTAATAGGACATTCTTTACTCTTTCTTCGGTTATGGCAAAGTCCTTGAAAGCTTTATTTCTATATTCTCGGAAGGTATCAAGAACGTTGATTTGGGGCTCGGCTGTGGGGTCTTGGCGCCCTGCCACGGCATTTTCAACCGAGTTTGCAACACTTTGAACAGTAGCTTTAGGGCTTACGAGTGTATCGAGGCGTACCTTGACCCCGAAGCGTTGGCGAATGAACATTGTCAAGCCGATGACTTGTATGGAGTCTAATCCAACTGCGGAGAGAGAGAAGTTTGACCCGTTGAGAGAATCAAAGAATGCAGTACCGGGTTTGGCAATCATGGACAGGATCTTGAAGCAAATCTCGTGCGCTATAACGTTTTCACCGGAGAAAGTCTCTTCTTGATGGGCATTACTTGCTGTCTTGGACTCATAAATACGATTTGTATTCGTGAGCCAAGAATCGACTATTTTTCGGTCAATTTTGCCTGAGACTGACAGTGGCAGCTTGTTCACTACGAGCAAATGCGTCGGAACCATGTAGTTTGGCAGCTTGCTTCGCAAGAACTGTGAGAGCTTCTCCTTGTCAAAACCGATCTTTGATAAGTGCTCATTCGAGACGTAGTCGAAATCTGTGGTGTGCACTTGAGTACCTTCATTTTCGGAGTGGAGCTGAATCAGAGCAACCAGAGTGTTAGAGTAGGGTCCAGCCTGTGGCATTGTGGCAACCGAGAGAGCAATACTGCGAAACTTTGAGAGATGAAACTCAACTTCCCCTAATTCGACACGCTGGCCCCTAACTTTTAGTTGATGATCCTTTCTTCCTACAAAATCGAATGTCCCGTCTGAGTTCTGCCGAACGAGGTCGCCTGTCTTGTATAAACGCTGTGGCCTGTTACTTTTAGCACCTCGCGGCCAGGTTGGGCTTTTGATGAATGCAGCTTTCGTTTTTGCCAAGTCGTCAAGGTAGCATCGAGCCAAAGTTGGCCCTTCAACTGCCAACTCCCCAATTGCACCGATAGGGAGGATCCGGTTGTGGTTTTCAGGATCCAAAACCCAATTAAGTCCACCTCCGAATTGTCGTCCTATGTTTCCTGGACGGGTTTCCTTCTGCGTAATCTCGCCAATCGAGCAGGCGGCACATTCGGCGGGCCCATAGCAATTGAACATTCTTACTTTTCCCAACCAGCGGTCGATGTTCTCTTGCTTAACTGCTTCCCCACCAAGACCTAAACTTTGCAGCGTAGGTACGTCTTCCGGAGTAATCAAAGACGCCACTGATGGTGTAAAAAAGGCCCAATTCACTTGCATGGCGTTCATCACGGAAGTAAAGTTTCCCATTCGATCTTCCTCAGAAGGAATGCAAACGCAACCGCCGTAAATGAGTGTTGTAAATATGTCCATCATGCTGACATCAAAAGTGAAAGCCGCATATTGAAAGACCCTGGATTCGGAAGTGACATTCATCGCTCGACCATGCGCTAGGGAACTGGTGCACACGGAAGCGTGCTCCTGCACAATTCCTTTAGGCTTACCGGTGCTCCCAGAAGTAAAAAGGACAAAAGCAGCGCTGTCTGGCCTGACTTTTGGAACATTATGCTCGGGATGCGGTTGTAGAGATGCGATCATTGATGATGATATCTCTATAACCGTACTTCCTAGTCCATTAAAAAGATGGGTGTTCTCGGGAGATGAAACGAGAAGCTTTGCGTTGGCCTTCTCAATGATATCTTTGAGCCTAGTTTTCGGATGCGAAGGATCCACAGGGGCAAATGCACCTCCAGCTCTATGGATTGCAATCATGGTAACAACCGCATACATGGATTTCCGGAAGCAGATTGGAATAAGGGTTCCAGCCTTGATGCCAGTGGTGAATAAATACTTGGCCAGGCGTAATGATACTTCATCAAGCTGTTGATATGTCAGATTCCCGTCCCATGAGCACAAGGCGGGCGACTGAGGGGAGCTTTCTGCATGTTGCAATACAAGATCGTGTACACACGCGTCAACTCTTGAGGGCAGAGTCAGATTCCATCTCTGGATTTGATCAAGGTCTCTTTGTGTCAAGAGATCAACTTGATCAACGAGTAGAGGTGATTTGGTTAAAATTTCGTTTATGATTAATCCGAACACGTGCGCCACATTCAAGGCAGAGACAGCAGATAAAGTTGACTCGAGGTAGTTGATGCCGACGAAAAGGTCATTGTCAGAGAGTACAATATACACTTCGACCTCACACTACAGAGTAGATCAGTCAAGAAGCCTTGCGAGAGGCAGAAGTGCGAGCCCAATAGAACTCACATTGATCGGACTGGCGCTAGTGTCACTTTTAATCGTAGACCTAACCACGCCAGACCAGTCTTGTTGATTTTCTTCTGAGTATACTAGACAGGTATTCGCAGAAAGTGTTTCGAGATTTTTGGACTGCTCACCAACGAACGGTTGGGACTTCATAGGATGAGATGGAATCCGAGTATATTGCATACTTGCCCGTCTAATGATATCGGATACAGAATTACCAGCTTCGAAATCAACCTGACAAACACTCCGATTGGAAGAAGATCTCACAGTGTTTTCACCGTTCTCCCTTTTTGACGAGCTATAGATGAAGCAGACGGAGGAATTGTTCAAGTAGCACCGAAGAACGAAGGCCCAGGCTGTCTGAAAGACGGCCAAGGCGGAGACTTCATTCTTAGTGCAGTATGATTGCAGAATATCAACGTCTTTGAATGGCACTTCGGTCGACTGCCAACTTGAATTGCTTCCTGGTCTTGAATCCAGACAAGGAAAAAGTGAAGGAGGGAAAACTCTTTGGTCGTCGCAAGGCGTAAGTGGTTCTAAGCTAGACAGAGAGGATACGCTCGAAATCCCCGTTAAGGATATAACACTGGAAGTCGAGCTGGTCATCGAAGACGTGTAGGTCTCCCCGGTAATAGGCTGGTCTCCTGTGTCGTCCATCTTCGGATGATCCTTTGAGGAATGATGCAAATTGCTGGGCTGCTTGAGCCTTACCCCGTTGTCGTTCTGCAAGGTAGCTGAAGGGTTCCCTGTCAAGTCATAGATGCAGGATATATATGGCCTTACTGTACAGGCAATTCCTCGGATGGAAGTGAAGGATTCTTTTGAATACCATATTGACGTTATGCCCACAGAGCCTTGCTGTATTTATCCCACGATGTAATACGCCAATCCGTGCGGTAGCCGGCTGCCGAGCAAAAAATACCAATGCTTGCTTCTAAGAAGCTACCGGTGACTAGTAAGAATGCACCAAAAGTGGAGCATTGCAGCAAGGCTTAAGCGCCTGTGATCGACACCACTAAGTCAATCTCCATCTAATAGCCCAATGAAGGTTCAAGCTGAGGACAACACCAGGGGAGAACAAGTGTATGGAGCTGAAATGGCCCGATCACTTTTGAGAGAGATGCATAACCTGGCGCAGAAATGCCGATTAATATCTAGTATGTTTAGGCACGATTGGGTTAGTATTAGATGATACTGATTCGATAGTAGGTCGGTTATCAGATGTTGAACACCTCCGTCCGAGACTATAATTTCCATATCGAGCATTACATTGGAGACTTGGCAGGACTGTGAAG
Source organism: Cladonia macilenta KoLRI003786 (assembly GCA_000444155.1). NCBI lineage: Eukaryota > Fungi > Ascomycota > Lecanoromycetes > Lecanorales > Cladoniaceae > Cladonia > Cladonia macilenta. The sequence continues at coordinate 143,085 of KE598567.1, forward strand.
GTTTTATATGCGCGCGGAGCTGATCAACGCACTATCATTTGTTCGGCACACGCATTGAGCCCCATTTCTGCCAAAGTTTGCAGAGTCTGTGGGATGGAGGCTGACAAGCTTAATGGCCTGAGGATAGTATCGACGAGAGGCGTCGATGGCGTGAGTTTCCTAGAGATGGCGAGTTCCACATCCGGTGCAACTACAGAGTAGCTCTAAATCTAAACACGCCAATTCGCGTAAATACTCTGCGCTCTCAGTGCCATGTTGGTAGACTACAGTGCCATGCTCTCCGCCAAGAGTTCAAAGAACAATTCCAGACCCCACTAAACCTTCGGTTAAGCGCGACGACAGTCTTACATGGCATGTTTGCATTATTGACTACATAGCGCCTGGGCCGTGACATGGCTTCACGACGCTTGACTGTAGGATATCTGCAGCCAAAATCACGCAACCATGACCAGACTTCTCGTGCTCGATGGAGTTCGATCGCGACACCGAACTAGTCCTCCAATTTACTACTGACTTCAATTTGCAAATACCTGCAGGCCGACGTTCCAACGGTAAGACATAGACCAAGAAGCCGATTTCATTCCCTGTGTGCTGAACCTCTAACGGACTCAACGTTAATCAAGCTTTTCCTTACCGGAAGGTTTGCCAGGCCCCTGTCTAAAACAATTCGTATGGTATTTCAGTGATTTCACATTTTGTTTCCTGGCACTCTGGATGCGCATTATGTTTCCGCAACTTGATTATCAAGACCTTCCGCAACTATCACCGCCTACACTGGGGATGAGACCTCCTGTATTCTCGTTCCTGGCTGATCATCACCTCCCGTACATCGTTCCAGCAGTAGTATTTTGGATTATAAGTATGTTAAAACTTTGAGTCGAAGCAAGAATGATTAGCTAAGACGATTCAACGCAGGTCTCACGTTCCACTATATTGACACCAGAGGACTTCTGTCCAGATACAAGCTCCACACTCCAGCTGAGGACCTTACAAAGAACAGGGCGACCAGAAGGGATGTCATCAAATTTGCGCTTATTCAGCAAGCGGCCCAGTGCCTGTTGGGTTACCTAACGGCTGCTACAGAGCCATTTGTCCCACATGACTATGGTATAGCATTGTGGGCACAGAAGATCCGTTACATTGGAATCATTGTCAGGGGATTGACGCGATACGCCGGACTTGATCTGAAATGGATTATAACCGAGTCTCAAGACCATGGAGTAGGATACACGGCAGCATTTGCTCAAGATATCTCGAGCAGTCATATCTCAAACTTCTCGCAAGTCGTCGCTGGGCATGCCGACGGGCCAACAGCGAATTTCTCCGCTTGGGAAATACTGACCGCAAGACTACTATACTGGGTTTTAGTGCCGCTGTTCCAATACGTCTCTGCAATGGTATTGGCAGACACGTTCCAATATTTCACCCACCGGGCCTTTCACGTAAATAAATGGCTTTATAGTAAGTCCATATGCACTTAATCATTCTAAAATTTAATCTAACGCCTTCGAACAGAATATATCCACTCAATGCACCATGAGGTATATGTGCCTTTTGCGTATGGAGCTTTTTACAATCATCCGCTCGAGACCATTCCGATAGACTGTATAGGCTTTCCAATCTGCCTTTCCATAGCTGGCTTGGATAACCTGCAAGCTGCATTCTTCGGAGCGATCTGGACATTCAAGACTGTTGTTGATCATTGTGGCTACGATTTTCCATACAACCCCTGCAACATAGTTTGCCCTCATTCTGTGCTCTACCATGATCTCCAGTGAGTACGCCATATAGTTTGCAGCACAAAGTCCAGTACTTACTGTTACAAAAGCCATCAAACATGGGGCATGAAGTACAACTTTTCGGTCTATGGTTCATTCTGGGACTGGCTGATGGGTACTCATTGGTCCCCACTGGATGAAAAAGCCCAAGAGAAGTACAAGAGAGGCAAAGCAACCGCAGAAAAATCCCCGTTAAAGCTAAGATCAACAGAGAAGACGCCACGAACAGGCGTTGTAAAATCAACAGGATTGGATATCTGAGTTAGACCACTAGGTAATGTAAAATGTAGAAAAATATTGATTCAACTTCATCCCTACCTTCATATATACGCATGTTTCGAGACCACAAGAAGAACGTTTGCTCAAAGAGCCGCTTTGAGTTCCCGAAAAGAAAAGCAAAGGGGGGGCGAGGCTTTCGCGCCTCGTACAAGGCGCGCTCTTTGGAAGTGAACTCGGCTAAGGGAGTTCGCATCTTCACCACGAATTAAAGAATCATGTAATCTGTGCTCATCTCCGAACCATGGCGGAATGTAGCTAACGGAAGCAACCTGACAGATCGAGATACTCTCCCGTGCAAAGGGCCGATCAATTGCGGAGATACCCGGTTATGGCAGCGTGATATATCCTGCATTATCACATAATCCTCCAAGAGTGACAGCAACTTCAGGCTAGGGCTTGAAGGCTTCACTAGCAAGGCTTCTCATGCCGCTAACAGAAGCCGTAAGGTCATTTTCGGGTGCTTGGAGGTTCTCGGTATTGCTGCGGTTGCTTAGCAGGACACGCCAATGAGTAACGTTCCTTTTTCCTTTTGCAGAGATCGAGAAGCTGTCTCTCTCTCTCTCTCAGATGTATCTCGTCTGATCTCCAGAAAAACCGTCCTGGCACAACTGAAACCCTCGTTCTGTCACTTTTTTTCGTTTCTTTGGTTCTCCCTGGAAAGAACATCAGAATGGATAATCAGACCGTGACTCTCCCACCACTACCGGCCTACACTCTCAAACCAGTCCCACGACTAGTTCCGTGGTTGTCCGATTTCCACCTCTCCTTGGTCCTGCCTGTCCTAGCCTACTGGCTCATCTCCCTGATATTCCACCTCATCTCCACCTACAACCTCTTCTCAAAGTATCGCCTACACACTCCCGAAGAATTCAAGACACGAAACCGTGTCACCGTCGGAGAAGTACTCCGCTCTATAATCCTTCAGCAAACCATCCAGACAGCCTTAGGCCTATGGCTCGGCTACGTACTCGAAGCAGGAGACCACTACGGGAAAGAGGAATATGAGATTGCAGTCTGGGCTAGGCGAATGCATCAAGTTGGAGAGGGCATACCATATATATTGGCAGTGGTGGGGATTGATGCCCGGACGTTAGGGCATAACATGCAACGTTATGCTCAGTCCTTCAGCCCGAGTGCCAGTGCAGAGAAGCCTATGGCCATCGTAAATTTAATCATGACACCGCATATTGGACAACAAGAGTGGACCGGCGGCTACACAGCATGGGAGATATATGCCGCGAAGACGCTGTACTGGGTTCTAGAACCTGCAGCACGGTTTGGAATCGCCATCATGTTCAGTGACGCTTGGCAATATTTCTGGCACAGAGCTATGCATTCGAACAAATGGATGTTTCGTACGTATCTTCCCATTACTAGCCAAAAACCCTTACCCACATATAATAACATAGAACAGGCAACATGCACGCGCACCACCACAAAATCTACGTTCCCTACGCCTTCGGCGCCTTCTACAACACCCTCTCCGAAGCCTTTCTCCTTGACACCATCGGTACGACCCTCTCCCTCATGCTCTCTGGTCTCACAATCCGCCAAACAATGTGTTTCAGCACCATTTCAGTGCTGAAGGGTGTCGATGACCATTGTGGATATAAATTACCGTGGGACCCGCTGCAATGGGGGAATGAGCAGAATGCGGCGTTTCATGATATCCATCATCAGAGCTGGGGGATTAAGGTATGAATGACACTCTGTATATATATGTTGCTGGTGTGAGAAATTGACTGATCGAAGGCTGCGGAGGATGACAGAGTAACTACTCCCAACTCTATACCACATTCTGGGACCACGTCTGCGATACCATCTGTAATAAAAGCAACGAAGAGATAGAGAGGTTATATGAGAAAGGAAGATTGGCTGCAGAGGAAGGGGCAAAGGATGAGTAGAAGGCGGGGAGGACTCTAGGGACTATGATATCATTAGGCTTGAGTAATATACTGTACGTTAATCCTCGAATCGGGTAGATAGGATATGAATGCCAGAAAGTAAGAAAATGTTTGCATGAGAAGAGCAAAGGTTCCACCTTCTTGTAAATTCATACTGCACTCCTTCAGACTACCTTACACTCTTCTACGTTAAGTTGTTACCAAACCATACAACATCAGCAATCCTACATGGTTCTGTGTTATCTACAACATCCAAGCTCGTCCAGGCTCTCACGATACTGCCAGTCTCTTTCTGCTCTAGATTTCAGTACCTTCTGCCACAGCTTTTTCAGTCGGTCTATCGGTCACCGCAATCTTGTCACCGCTTTCTTGACTTCGTTTAGCGGTCAATTCGTGCACACGCTTGTACCTCTCTTTAGCACCGGCTTTGTCCGCCCAAGTAGTTCCTAACAGATTATCCCAGAAGACAGTGTAGGTTGAGAAATTATACTGCATATATCCAATCAGCTTTATGTTGTTTCGGCAAGTATCACGCAGAATATACCTTCAGTCCCCAACTCTGATGATGCAAATCATGAAAGACAGCCCCATTGTCATTCACAAGCCTAAAGGGATCCCAGGGGAAAACATAGCCACAGTGGTCACTGATAGTCTTGATAGTCGCAAGCGAACCAAATATCATGCTCTGCCGTGCCGAGAGCTGAGCAATCTCGCCTGCTAAGACGAAACTGAGGATATCGAGGAAGAGGGTCTCAAGCCAGTGTGCATAGACGGCGCCATATGCGTAAGAGACATAAAGACGGTGATGCTGAGCGTGGACAATGCCTATGAAAGGATATGATGAGTTACAGTACCATTGATCATGGGCGATGTAAGAGAGGCTTACGGTACAAAGTCTTATTATCGTGGCAGAGTCGATGCGTGAAATAGATCCAGGTGTCCACCACCGTCAGAGCTAGGAGATATTGGAGAGCAGGCACACCAACAAAGACAACAAATTTAGCCAAGATAAGCTCAAGATCAGTGAAGCCCGAGCTTCTCATCTCACTCTTGCCAGCCAGATAATCACCAGCAAGCACTTGGGCCAATCCTACACTCGTGCTTTTTATGGAATTAGCAAGACCTTCAGCATCAACTCCAACCGCAGCCAAAGCCATAGGAATGAGATTCCTAGCACGACGTATCACGCTCGCGATGCGGTTGATCTTGCAGCTCTCGTCTCCGACCATTTGCGGCCCGTTGCCAATGTTCAACATCAGTCCAATTGAGATCTGCATAATATGGTACCGTACGACTGCTTGTAGGACCTGCCATTTTGTAACACGGTTTCTCTTCAGCTCGTCTTCAGAAGGATGGATGCGGTATTGGCTGAACAGATTATAGACGTCGAGTAAGTGGAAGAAGCCTCCAGCAACGGCATATACTATAGTGGGCAGCACGATTGAGAGGACATTGTCAGATATGCCCTCTATCAGTGGTGTTTGTGGGACCAATGTGCAAGATGGTGTTCCAACGGATGCAAAGATACTAGTCGTATTAGGAGCCATTGCGGAATCTACGCAAGCAAGATTGAGACGGGGTTTCTCCTGTGTATTCTAACACTTTTCCAGCTCGATAGCTGACTGCCGTGGCGGTTTCCAACTACCGCGTGCAAAGGTTCTGGGGATGGTCGCTGGTCTCAGGATGTGGTGTCCATATGCCATTACAATGCCGTGTTCCGCGCATGCAGTGCTACGTGTCTAACGGATCCGGTATAAATCTGTACCCATTGTGGTTGACCGCCTATGGGCTCTGTTGATATCCTTGCTATCACACCTTCAGCCGACAGTGGTGTAAAGGTGGGCGATAGTGGCTTTTTAGTGGAGGATAGTCCTGGTTATCAGGTTCGGAGGAGTTCGCATGGTCTACTAATCTATGCAGGGGCTTATTTAGTCTTCGCTACACCACATGTTGCAGCCTGAAGCGACCCAGCCTAATCCACCTCTCGGCGATCCTAGGTACAAGCGTTCAATTAAGAAGATGGCGTTCGCCAATTGAGGAGATGCAGCATAGGACATGCTCGGTTTTGTTGAGGTGTTTGGAGGGATACAGCAGAATGGGAGATCGGGACCTGAGCGAATGGGGCATGCAATGCAATGCACATGCACGGGCGCTTTCGCAAACGGGCGTGATGCACCCCGCTTCGGCTGTAATTGCTCTCCATACCATGCATGATCTGGGCTTACCAGCGACCACAATGCCACTGCATCAGAAAAAAAAATATCTGATCCATAACCAGACACCAAGAAATGAGAACAGCCTCAGCTGCAATTGGTAGACTCTTGCATGTCCACCAAGCCTTCGAATTTGTTCTTGCAGGCACGGTGATGCCCGGGCCAAGCCTCATCTGCCTCTTGTTACTCTACAGCTCTGGGAACAGGCCAGACCCTATCTCCCCTCTCCCGTTCTTGCATGATTCTGGCGCAGCGTTGCGAATCTTCAGTTGCCTTTGTATGCTAAAGTCTAAACTGTATCAAAGTATGGATCATATCGAACGAATGCTCTCTTTCATGTCTGCAAACATTAGGGGAAAAATTGGGGTCTATCTCACCTCGTCAATCATTGAATATGGCTCCCGCTAGAAACAATGTCGAAGATGAGTCTCCTGCAACAACGTTGACCATCTTAGGATGTGGTATGCTACTTGCAAAGACCCAAGAATGTACATGAAGCTGACAGTTGCCTGTAGGTACCCTTGGTTCAGCCATACTCTTCGGTCTGCTGGCAAGCTCTGTAGAGGGTAATCCTGCAAATTCCCCGTACAAGAAAGGAATACCAAATGGCACCAACGGCCATGACAATCCATCATCATCTTCCAAAGACGAGGCTCAAGAGCTCCAGAAACCCACGCACTTCATAGCCTGCGTCCGCACCGCCGACTCCGCCGCCCGTCTTCAAAGAGAACTCTCCACCCGATTCCCCCACCCAGTCCCGGTGACAGTCCTCCATGGTGAAAACGTGCGTGCCGTTCAATCAGCCAGCACCATCCTCCTGGGCTGCCAGCCCCAAGATCTCACAGCCTGTCTCTCCCCACCCGCCCTCACCGCCGCCCTTCACGGAAAGCTTCTCATCAGCATCCTCGCCGGCGTAACCATTCCCCAAATCGAATTCCTTCTATACAATGACCATCACAATCACCATCCCAACGGAACCGCTCCTCCCAAAGCAACCAAAAACCCCAACACAACCATCATCCGCGCCATGCCCAACACCGCCTCCTCCATCCACCTCTCCACCACAATCCTCTCCTCACCCCCCTCCACCCCCCTCCCCCATCTAACTCTCACAACCCACATCTTCTCCCCTCTCGGCACCGTCACCTCCTCGCCCCCCTCCTCAAATTTCGACGCCTACACCGCCCTCTGCGGCTCCACGCCCGCCTTCTTCGCGCTCATCCTCGAAGCCCTGGTCGACGGCTCCATATCCCTCGGGTTACCAAAAAAGGAAGCGTTGAGGTTGGCGGCGGAGACGATGAGGGGGTGTGCGGAGTTGGTGTTAAGGGGGGAGGGAACGGAGAGCGTGAGGGAGAAGGTGTGTACGCCGGGGGGGAGTACGATTCAGGGGTTGATGGTGTTGGAGAGGGGGGCGGTTAGGGGGTGTGTGGCTGATGCGTTGTGTAGGGCTGCGGGGGCGGCGGGGGGGTTGGGGCAGTAGATTTTGGGGGGGGATGTATGTAGAATGAGAGGCTGAGAAGCGGTCTGACATAGTTGGGTTGCCTACGTTAAAAAGAGAAGTGTACATGCTCGTCATGTTTTAGAATATATTGAAGGTCTATATTGTTCAACTATGGACACGATCTAATTGTCACATTTTGGAATCTTCCTGTCATTGATTTGCGTGAAAGTGAAGATAATCCAATCCCTTTACCTCCAACACGTCTCTCCATTCCCTCTGTATATCCTACATCCCTCCAAGCTAAGCTCCACCAGCATTCCGAAGCAGTACAGCTACTTCTTCGCAAAGATCCATCCGCCGGTCCAGAGGAACTGTGCACAAAAGACTCATTAGCAGTTGCCATCTTCTTACAAAGAAAATACTCACCGCAGGAACCGCCCCAGAAAAAGCAAATACACCCATACACGCAGTCATGACGCCCCAACCCCACCTCTCAATCAGCGCCCCCGCAGCCACAGGTCCAAACAATGTCGCTGCAGCCATCGAACAATTAAACAGCGCGAAAGCTTGGGCATAAGCGCCTCCTGGACCAAAGATACCAGGGTCTGTTCGTTCTTTGTCCTCGACGACGGCGGAGAGATCAGCCGCGACGGGGGAGACGATGAGGATGAGCGTGAAGCCGCAACAGACGAGGAGGACGCAGAGCAGAATTTTCTGTTCAAAAGAGTCATGGTTGACTAAGCGAAGGAGGATGAGAGGCGGGGTAGTGAGCGAGCAGCCAGCAACGGCGATCCAGCGGGGGCCGAGGCGGTCGGAGAGATTGCCAACTAAGGGGCCGGTTAAGGCCGGGATGGCGAGACACATGAATATGAGACCGGCGTTCAGGGAGGACCATTGGAAGAGATGTTTGACGTAGAGGGGGAGGACGCCATCGAAGGCGGCGAGGATGGAAACGTTGACGAAGATGCCGTAGATGGCCGTGAGGAGGCGGGGGATGGAGAGGAGGAGGAAGATGGCGGGGGTGCGGCGTTTGGGTTTCGAGGGTGTATTGTTGGAGAGGAGAGGGGCAGCTTCTTCGGGGTCGTCTTGTGGTTTGGGGCTTGCGGGTTGGGCGCTGCCGTTGCCGTTGAGATGGCCGTTAGATTGACCATGCTCAGGCTCTGAGGAGTCCGGGTTGGTAGAGGTGCCGTAGAAACCGTTTACTGGAGGTGCAGACTCTGAGATTGTGTACTTTGCTGCGTGTTTCTTCTCAATCATGCAGAGTCGCATGACAATATCCACACAGATCAGGCCCAGCGCCATGCCAAAAACAGCCATGTAGCCTACCTTTGCGTATACAATTCCACCTAGAAGAGGGGACACGATCAGGCCGAAGCTTGAGCTTGATAATGCTGTGCCCATCCATTGACCGATATTATCCCGGCCTACTGTGTCGACGAGGAGGGCTAGACCAACGGTGTAGGTTATGGCTGCTGAAAGGCCTTGGAGGAGCCGACTGATGAGTAGGACCCAGCTAGATTTGGCGACGCCGAAGAGGATTGTTGCGGCAGCGAGGACGAGGAGGCCAGTGTAGAATGATATGGATCTGTCAGACGTGTGGTCTGCGATCCAGCCACAGATTGCTGGAGTGACCAACTAATCAATATTTATTCGACTCTCGAGATTTTTGGCACTTACGAGATCCTATGAGGATAGCAGCTCCGAAGACCGCAAAGATGAAGGAATTCCACCATTGTACTGAATAACAATTAGACCAGTGATTTGCAAGATTGACGCATGTTTACCTTGATCTTCTGGCACACCTGATCTTTCTCGAAGACTGAATGGCAGAACAGGCACAACCTAGACAAGTGTTACTCTTTATTCCATGCAACCTTCTCGAGCAATATGTCCGTAATTCAGGGTCAGGGCGCTTCTTCCAAGGTCTATGTACTCCACAGAGTGCAGCTTGATTTTAATGTCTCACTTACCACGCCATAGAGAAAGGCATCCTGCGGGCGAGGATTAGCTTGAGGGCCACAGACGGGAGCCTTGTACTACAGATTCTTACTGTGAAGATTGCCACGCATACAGTGGCGAGTATGAAGCCATTTGAAGACCGGTATTGCAGTAGCCAAGGCTTTCTCCGAGAGCCTTGCTCTGCACGCTCTGTGTCTGGCCCCATTCTAACCGTTCGGTGGCCAACGTCTTATGCAAGTCTAGGAGTTTCTATCCGATGTACAAGGAAATGATTCAAGCGATTGAAAGCAAAGGAAATCTTGAGGAGTGCGCTGACCAAGCGCTACTTTCTGACAAGAGGTATGACACCATGAGGTAATAGAAAACGCACCTGCTCCGCCAATGCAGGAAGCGTAACAAAGAGGTCTCCATCGTGTATTGAAAACGACGGCCTTAGATTCTAGAGCATTGTGCGGTGTGCAACTACACCGTAAGCACTCGAGGTCGACGGGATATTGACGGCATCTCTCGGTCATTGTGCAGAAAGGAAATAAAACCAACAATCACAACTCCGTCACCAGGACCAATCATTGATCAGAACCCTCACACTCGATTGTCGGGGATATTCGTAGCACGCATAACGTTCTGAACTTTGTCAATTGGCCTATGAAACCGCATGTGTCTATCTTCCGAGCGTTGCTCATAGCGCTACACCAAGAAGAAAGAGGTCACCGAAAGGAAAGTGGCCATGGCCAGGCGTTGTCTAGAAGCTCAAGTTAGTCCAGTACGGATGACCGGATGATTTTGACAGCTCGCTAGAGATGTGATAGGCAAGCCACGAGCGCCATCTTCTAGCCATGTTGAGGTTCAAAGGATCTATGCACTTGTTGAAGTTCGCATTAGCTATGTGTGAAAAACAAAGCTCCTTGACGTGTAGTGTAATTTTACGCTTATTAATTACGCTTATATTTTACTTTTCAATTAGCGCTAGCTTAAAATAGGACAAGTGTAAATCCGTTTCCCTACTGGCGCTTCGTTCGGCGTTCTTACCTATGTCTTGTGTTGTGCCAAAATGGGTGTGACGACTGTGTTTTCTTTTCTGCGTTTGGCTGCATTTCTTGTCTTCGCCTTGAACCTGTCATTCTCTACAGGTAAGCCTTAAACCCTGGAGCTTTGGATCCAGAGGACCCAACGACTGATAGTCTTCCTGGGTTATAGCTGTTAAGCACGAGGGCTTCAAGACTTGTGATCAATCGGGATTCTGCAAGCGTAATAGAGCTTTTGCTGATGCTGTTGCTTCTTCTTCGACGCCATCTCCGTATCGAATCAGCCCCGAGTCTGCCACCTTCGCAAACGGCCAGTTCCGCGCTACAGTACTTAAAACAATCGCCGATGGATTAACGGTGCATCTACCTCTGAATGTTACATTCCTTAAATCAGGTCTCGCTCGTGTGACATTGGATGAAGAGCGACGTCGAACGGGGGACATTGAGCTTCGGCATGGTAGTAAAGCTCGGAAAGAACGCTACAATGGATCCCCAGCTTGGGCCTTGGTGGGTGGCTTAGATATCGACCTCTCAGCTCAACACGGTGAACATGGGAATAGCGATGTCACCGCCATAAGATATGGAGATGATCAGCGGAATGAAGCTTTCATTCGACACAATCCTTTCAGCATATATTTCCAGAGGGATGGCGAAACACAGGTCACCTTTAATCAACGTGGATTCCTCAACATCGAGCATTGGAGACCTAAGGTTGAAGTAGAGGTAGAAGAGGGTGCTGAGAAGCCTGTTACCGCTGAAGATGAGTCAACCTGGTGGGAGGAGTCTTTTGGGGGGAACACCGATACAAAGCCTAAAGGACCGGAAAGCGTCGCATTGGACATATCATTTCCCGGATATGAACATGTGTTTGGCATTCCCGAGCACACTGGTCCACTATCTCTTCGCGAAACACGGTATGAATATCGCCATTCTCAAGGCCAACATGCTAATCACAGAATACAGAGGCGGTAGCCAAGATGCTTTCACGGATCCGTATCGCATGTACAATAGCGATGTTTTCGAATACGAATTGAACAGTCCAATGACCCTTTACGGATCCATACCTTTCATGCAGGCCCATCGAAAGGGTTCATCAGTTGGAATACTATGGCTAAATGCCGCTGAAACCTGGGTCGATATCACCAAAAAGAAAGGAACCAAGTCAAAATTTGACACGGATACACACTGGATATCAGAGTCAGGTATTCTAGATGTCTTCGTCTTTCTGGGGCCAAAACCGGAAGACCTTACAAAAGCATTGGGTGACCTGACAGGACAGACCCAATTACCTCAGACCTTTTCCATTGGTTATCATCAATGTCGATGGAACTACATGTCTGATGAAGAAGTAAAAGAAGTTGACGCCAAATTTGACAGACATGGGATACCTTATGATGTAATATGGCTTGATCTTGAGTATACCGATGACAGAAAGTACTTTACTGTCGACTCCGATAAGTTTCATAACCCAGCAGCCATGCACGCGCAGCTCGATGAAAGGCACCGTAAACTCGTTACACTGATAGACCCTCATATCAAGAATACCGCGAACTACCCGGTTGTAGACCAGCTTAAAGAGAAGGATTTGACAATCAAAAACAAAGACGGAGTCACCTACGAGGGATGGTGCTGGCCAGGCTCATCCCATTGGATAGACTGCTTTGACCCTAAAGCTCGAGCTTGGTGGAAGACTTTGTTTAAGCCTGACTTCTTCAAATTCTCGACCTACAATACCTATATATGGAATGATATGAATGAGCCATCTGTGTTCAACGGGCCAGAGACCACTATGCCTAAGGACAATCTCCACCACGGGGATTGGGAACACCGTGACGTCCATAACATCAACGGCATGACATTTGTCAACGCGACGTACCACGCATTGTTAGATCGAAAGCCAGGGAAGCCCAACCGGCCATTTGTCCTGACAAGGTCATTCTACGCTGGTAGTCAGCGGCTCGGTGCAATGTGGACTGGTGATAATTTGGCAGAGTGGGGCCATCTAGAGGCTTCACTCCCAATGATACTCAGTCTGAATATTGCAGGAATGCCCAGCAGTGGTGCTGATGTCGGAGGTTTCTTTGGGACACCCAGTAGCGAGCTGTTGACACGCTGGTTCCAAACGGGAGCATTCTATCCTTTTTTCAGGGCCCACGCACATATCGATACCCGGCGTCGAGAGCCATACGTTGCTGGTCCACCATACACTGGCATCATGGCCCAGGCAATCCGTCTTCGGTACCAATTGCTACCTGTATGGTATACTGCGTATCACGAGGCTTCAATAGACAATTCGCCTATCCTCCGTCCCCAATATTATGTACACCCCGATGACGAGGCAGGCTTCAGCATGGATGATCAATTCTACGTAGGTTCAACCGGACTTCTCGTGAAACCAGTAACAAAAGAAGGTGCGACTAGCGTGGATGTATATTTTGCCGATGATGAAATATATTACGACTACTTTGACTACACCATATACTCCAAGAAAGGCTTCCGAACGGTGGACGCACCCTTGGATAAAATCCCTGTCTTCGCGCGCGGTGGCCACATCATCCCCCGGAAAGACCGACCTCGCAGATCTAGCCAGCTAATGCAATGGGACCCAGTAACTCTAGTAATCTTCCTCGGAAAATCTGGCAACGCAGAAGGTACTCTCTACGTAGACGACGGCGAGACATTCGACTACCAATCCGGCGCCCAGATATTCTCTAAATTCATCTTCGAGGGAACGTCCTCGATTCTCACATCTCAAGACATAGCACCCAAAGGCTCCCTGACAGACTCCTACCGCAAAACCATGGCTTCAATCCGAGTAGAGAAAGTGATTATCATTGGCGCACCGGCTCAATGGGCTGATAAGAAGCACGTGTTGGCAGAACAGGGCAAGGAGAAGTTGCAGCCGGAATTGAAATTCCATCCTGCGAACGGAAACAAGGCTGCATGGGCTGTGGTTAGAGATCCTAAAGTCAGCATTGCTAAGGAGTGGAAAATTAAATTTGCCTGATACGTGGGCAGTTTGTGGCTTGTGTCTATGTGTAGAATAGCTTGTACACCATATGGGATGAAAAGTATCTTTGGACTCTCTGCGCTGTTATCTCTAACATCGATTGACTGAGCTTGCAATCTTATCCCCTCGATCGAAATTCAATGCGCTCCAAACAGATTCGGGACAGTCTTGTTAACATCTGTTAAGCAGTGTCGAGGGCCTCCCCCCATGATAGCTCCTGCCATCCATAGACGACAAGGCTTCCCTAAATTCCCAGAATACACTCGTGACCCGCAGACGATCGTACCATCTATGGATAGAGTACCACACATAGATCAATAGTATGCGTGATTGACTTCAACACTAGCAGTACTCAGAAATCCACCATCACCTTATCCACTAAAGTTCTTTTCGCTAAATTATTCATTTCTTGTCACTGCTTTGGTAAGGATAGATGTGATGAATACAAAGTTTACTTACTGATAAAATGGTCACCAATGAAGATTGTTGCAGCCCGGGTCATTCCGGGAGTCGCGCCCATATGTCAAGGTGAACAAACAGAAGCAAGTATAAAAGCAAAAAGGAAATAAGAGGGGGTCCTAGTCTAGACACTAGGGTGGTTCGAACTCTGGACGTGTATACTGTTAACTCGGAATGACACCCAATCATGTATCGAGCTCCTGTCATCTTCACTTGCCGTTGAGCCATGGAACCATTAATTTATTGTCCACGCTATTTGGTAAATATACTAATTTAATCCCGTTCAAGTCACGGATGATTTCGAGCAACAGCATCTCCTTATCTAGCCCAGAGGTCGACCCGTGAGGAAGTATGTTTCTAACACATAACTTCAGCACAGAGAATCAAGACTGGCAACGAGATGAAGTAGTACGAGAAGATTTTAGTATTTTAGATATCAATCCTTTGTACCCAACGCCCTTTAGAGTCAGACATGTGCGTTGCTACTCAACACCTCAGAACTCGCGATACCTCGGACTAAATCTATAACACTGCCATATCCATCCTTCATATCTGACGCCCTTTGAGGTCAGACATGTGCATTGCTACTCAACGCCTCAAATCTCGTGGTTTTCTCGATACCTTGGACTAAATTTATATCACTGCATACCCACCATGACCGCTCTGTACCTCATATCTCGTGGTTTTCTCGATACGTTGGACTAAATCTATATCATTGCCGTACCCACCATGACTGCTCTTATAGGGTATTGTGGCTGACGCCGCGGCCGAACACCCATACTGATGAACCGCTCGCGGTGGAGTGACTATGGCACCGAGAGAAATCGGATCCCCGTTTTGTTGGTCTTCACAGGCTAGGTAGCCGTCTTCGGTTGGATAACGGGTAGTTGTCAGTGATTTGACTTTGTCGCTTATGGATCGAAATATCGCTCCCAGTGATGGGAGTCTGTCGTTCATGAATCGGAATATCACTCCCAGTGTTGCGACGCAGGCAACTATAATAGAGTCGTTTTCCTCTATACTTTGAGGGTCCAGTCAGTACGCGCTTTTTGTTTAGGAACGAGAGATAACTGACACTGCTAATAGACTACTCTCTACGCTGTCATCTAGGTATTCAAGTCAATCCAAAGGCTCTAGTGCCTGAAGTTGGTGATATACTTACAGGTAATGTCGCTTTGGGCTGTCAGATCGCCAGTGAGGATTGTTCTCGCGATGGCTAGGGAACCGCATCTACCAAAGTGTTAGCGGGTAAGTCTCATATGGTGGTCAAATAAATCATTGAATGCACAGTACTTACACCACGCCACAGCACATTAGCAAGATGAGTACGAACTTTCTGTGGAATTCAAGGTGTAGGTCTTTGATGAAAGATAGTGGGAATAGTGCGAGTGCAAAGTCGCCAAACGCATTGAGAGCTATATTCGTCAGCTTCCTGACCCCCTCAGAGACCACGAGCCACCGACCTCCATTCGCATAAGCCAATTTCACGAAAATGCTTCGATCTTTGCATTGCCCAGGTGTTGCAGGATTCCATAATTTCTTGACGGGCTGGCATTGGCCGAGGGCGTAGCCGGCACACGCTATCGCCATAGCAGCCAACAGTATGATGATACCGCAGGGAAATGAGCGGCTGAACCTGACGTGCGTTTGGGCAAGTGCGCGCAGCAGGAAGAGGCAAATGGATATCTTACTTGCGGCCAGGCTGAAGAGTAGTAAGGGCGTGGCAAGGTAATTCCATTTCAAAGCTTCGATGACATTGCCGAGCGATAGATACAACAAGTGTTTGCCGTAGCCGGCTATGACTTCAGGGACTTTGAAACTGGTTGAGACGATTGCAAGGAGCTAACATGGTAAGCCTAGAGAAAGATGAGGATGTTTTGAGACTGACCATGGTAAAGATGATCATTCCATCGTCCCAACCGAACGAGGGCTTCACCCAGATGCGGACGTATACGCGTAGAACAACGAAGACGGAAGCCAGTATAGTGAACAGCAGCGCGACAGTCAAGAATGTTATTCGATGACCAGAGTCCGAGCCGCCTGCAAAAGGGTTACGCTCTTGGTCGGGGTTACGCGGCTTCGCTACGGCTGAATCTGCAACATCAGCTTTTGCGAGAATGATTGGGATGCCACATACATCCTAGCATCCTTTCCGATCACTTGCCGGACAATCCAAAGGTCACAGATATAGGTGCAGGTACAGCACAATGGCTCATTGATGTCAGTCGGCTACTACCCTCCACTCACCTTGACGGCTTCGACATTTCCAAGGAACAGTACCCAAGCGATGCCTGGCTTGCTGCGCAAATTTCACTTTCCTTGGAAGATAAATATGACATGGTTCACATGCAACTGTTCTTCTGTGTGATCCAACGAGATGGCCCCGACAATATGCTCAAGCAATTGTACAAGATGCTAAGTATGTCGTCATTAGAAACTTAGTCTTTGTCACAAATATTAGCGATAAAGTCTACTGTTCGGTTACCATTTCACTTTGCTAATCAAAGATGATCAAGGGCCGGGTGGTTACCTTCAATGGGTTGAGTACGACCCAATGTCTTTCAGAGTCGTATCGCCTGATTTGTCGCTTAAGCAAACAGCGAATGAGCGCCATGTTGAAATTATTCGAGAACCTCAAGGCTCCATCACTAAGTTAGTTTGGCTTTTCGAATGCTGTATCAAACATGGTTGACCTTTTCGCAGATGGCCTTCCTATCTTCTCTCGCACTTCAAGGATGCTGGATTCGAGCAAGCCTCTTTGAATTCGTACCCTCTCCCACCTAAGCTCTATGCTCCTTTCATGCAATCTCATCTATGGGCGGCAGAAGAGGTTAGTCTCACAGCTATGGAAAATGACGGCCCGCAAGCACCAGGTCCTAGTTTTAGGAAATTATTGGCGGAGGTCTACAAGGAATGGCGGACAGGTGTGACTATGACAGAAAGTCCCGTGGTGGTTTGTGGGAGGAAGCCAATTTCGTGATCGGATTGTGGAAACTCTCAGGCGTCCAAAAGGATGTTTCTTGGTAGATGAGGTACAGCCACCAGTTGTGGATTAGAGAAGATCTCTTGTCATTCTTCACACATCGATATCATGATCGCCAGCAGTGTAATTGATAAGGTGAAGCTTCGAGTGCCCAATCCCCAGAAAGCTAGACAAATCCACGACCATTACGCGACGGGAATAGCGACTGTCAGGCGAGCTACGTCATTCCCAGCAATGAGAGGGATAGCTTATCCTCCTCCTACGACACCGCCTTTCTGATCGTGAAGGTCCTGGAACAATGTGTCTATTTCAGTATTTATAAATTAAACCTGTGATTAAGACATAAGAGTCAATCGTAGTACAACTGTCCTTGTTGGTTGGCACTCTGAGATGGACCAGTGTTTCAAGGAACCATACCGAGTTTACGGAAAACCTGGTCATTGAGCTCCGTAGTCGTACCTCTTCGCCCGCCGTGATACCGCAGTATGCCGATCACCAGTCGGAAAATGTTGAAGAAGTCCTTCGACTCGAGGTGCCAAAGCTGAGGAACATGGATCAGACGTCGGATTTGGGAAAACCTCAATTTCTTCGTTGAGCACAAACCATAGTCCTAAACATCTCGATGTAGTACATACAGACGTCAGCATGATTCCGCATCGTCACTTTACACTGTGTGGATATAGACTTACACTGAGTGCACGTTTGCATAGGCTTAATGGCAATAGTGTGTACATACTGCTGGTTCAAATATAATGAGTAGTCATCTTGGCGTGTTATTGCTATGTGCATTGCTCATAATGTGCAATCTGAATCTCGGTCTCATTCATTAAGCCGGCACACATGTTCGTAGAAAAGGAAAAGAATTCATGTTGGTAGATCCGGCGTTGATACAAATGAGCAACGCTTTCTTCTCATCTCGGGTATTGATTCTCGAACAACTACTTGCGTGGTTGGCAGCGAATCTGCCATTCGGCGAGCTATGCAGGCTCGAGTGTCATCCCGTAATTGTTTTATGAGTGACAAATAAGGATTATTAGCGATGTCGTTAGATGGGAACAAGTCGTTGCATTATGTGAACAGCGTAATGGAAAGAATCTAGATCTATTTTCGTATCTATGATCTATATATATTGGTATAATTAGCTTCTTAGCTGTAGAGGTTGGAACATCGCACCGTACGCGAGGTGGGACATTGCCATGCCACTAAAACGGCGAGGCATCCTCGCGTTGACGTGTATGGCCCAGCCGTGCTAGTGACTAGGAGATGATCAAGTCATCGCCCAAGTTATCGTCTAGTGATTACAGCTGTGATGACGGTTCTCTTGAAGCCTTCGTACCTGCTTCCGTGTTCTTGAGGAAGAATTGAGGGAAGATATCACGTAGCTCCTCTAGATCGCGGACTTGGTATTGCCCAGCAGGCGTGACTGGCGCTGGATCGTCCCTTTCTAACTTGTGGACCACTTTCCATCCTCTTGCATTGGCGTGCCCGCAGTTGAGGAGCGAATCATCTACAAAGTAACAATCCTCGCTCGAAGTAGCCCCAGCCTCAAATTCTGCCTTGTCGAACATCTTCGCGTGAGGTTTGGCAACGAGAGGCGTTTGCTCGTAATTACAATATGTCAAGCCTTCAAACATATCGTCTACCCCTAGGAGCCGAACCACGCGCTTAGCATGTGTGATGTGTGCGTTTGTGAAGAGCCACAATTTGACCTTCGTCTTGTCCATATCTGCGAGCAGTTGACGCAGTCGTGCATCGGGCTTTATGATGTCATCCAGGGGCAATGCATCGTCTACTTCGCGATTGTAGGCTATTGGGTCGATTTTGTGATATTTGACAAGCCCGGAAATGGCAAGACCATAGTCTTTGTAGTATTGGGCGTGGAGGAGCCTGGCATCATCTGGCGACAGCTCGAGGTGACGAACAAAGTAGTCATCGATAAGCTCTTGCATCAGGTCCTGTACCCGAGTGGACCGTGGATAGAGGCAATTGTCTATGTCAAAGAAGAAGACAGGACGAGTGTTAGGAGCTTCGGGATCCGACATGGCGATGACCTAGGCCCGAGGCCGACTTTATAGAACGTTAGCTAGTATCATATAGCAGAGCAGAGGCAGTAAGGCGGAGAAGATCCGGAAAGGAAATGCGAGTGTTTTGACGAGCCATGACTCAATCGTGAGAGGTTGAGAAATGAGCTTGGGGATCTCCATGTCCACGCTAGTGCTAGTGTTACCGAAATACCCAAGGTCAAGGTCCGCATATTACTAGTTGCTCTCCTTTTCTATCATCACGCCAAACATCGAGACACACCTCTGCTGCAACATGTTTGCGATAAAGGCTTCGCACGCCATGTGCCAGCCCTCGCTGTGATACTAGGTCGCTGATCTGTATAGGCAAAGCTTATGGCGATGGTGACAAGTCCAACAATTACAGTGGAACGTTGAGAAAATTGTTGGTATGGCAACAAGTGTTGTCCCTCACAGCAATGGCTATATATCTACCGATCAAGAGATGCTTGCTGAGTATACCAAGCTGATAAAACTTCGTAATGATGTTGCCGCAAATAGTAATCAGTCACACAATGTTGTCAGAAAGCTTGTTGATTCAGGTAATGCGCTCTCTGCAACAGGAACTTTGTCGACCACGTCGCCCGCCCAACCTACAAATGGCTATCATAAGCCCGCCGGTCCCAGCATGTCGAAGTCGACTTCCCCAGCGTACTTGCACGCTCCAGATCCCCCTTCGAACCCATTCCAACAGAAATCGCCCAGTGTACAACAGGTGCCTACTTCAGTACCTGGGCTGTCTAACATCGACCCCATTTTCCTTACCAAGTCCGATATACTAGTAAGAGCAGAGAGGAGGCAGCGAATAGAGCGTGCGTTGGAAGAACAATTATATCAGAAAAAGCACCGGAGATTTCTTGACCAAGAGACTTTACCTGACTTCAATGTCGCAGATGTCTTGAAAAGGGCACAGGAGCTTGTAAAACCTTTCGAATCGCATGATAAAAGCCACACTAATGGGACAGCTTCGTCCAGTGATTCATTTGACGAGAACACCTTCTACTCGAGTCAGATGAATGAGTCTACTACGACGGAGGAAGCTGCCGAGTCTTCTGAATGGCGTCCCCAGCGTGTCTGCAATTATACTAAGAAGGGTCAGCGTTGCGTTAACGGACGTGATTGCAAATTTTCTCATGACCCAGCCATGATGCGAAAGCATGAAGCAGATGGGTCTCAAGCTATGGATCTTGACAGCGTCGATGCTGACGAACAGACAAGCTTGCGCCAGAATGAGCCTGTGAGTCAACGTGCCGCAGCTGATAGCTCGATGCTGGATTCCCCTGCACAAGAGAATCCTTCGAATGCATCGCTCGTACTCACAGAGAAGGAGAGGATAATGCAAGAACGTATCGCCCAGCTTGAGGCAGAGCTGCGCCATTCGAAAGCTGAGAAGATAGGCCAACAAAATGGCACAGCTCGCCAGAATCCTAAAGAGACTCATGACTCTCAAGAAGAGTCTGCGTATTCACCACCTCCGCCTGATGAGTTCGGGAGACATGCGGGTCTACGAGAGCCTGAAAAAGCTCGGCCCTCCAAGATAAACCGACAGCAACCTGCCCATGGACAATCAGGACGTGAGTATGGTAGGCCTTTCGAGAACCCACCCTCGCCAGTACCGAATAATATGCGTGTCATCAGAAATCACATTACGTCTCCAGTAGCACCGCAGCCAGCTCGTGTGTCACCACTAGCAATGGCTAAAGTCCCTCAAGTTACCCAAATACAGCGCGATCATGGTGAGAGTCGTCGTCCGTCCCGCGCATCCAATTTTGAGAATTTGAGTGCTGGGCAGAGTCCCAATACACTTCAACAGCCTCCAAGTTCAAAGAAAAGAAGAAGGGCCTACGACTCTGGAGATGAACTTCGAATTGTGGCGCCTCGAAGAGATGTTAATTCACCTGCTGTCCGCATCAAAGAAGAGCCCATGTCACCTCCTCCTTTTGCTACTAGTGGTTCGGGGCTCCGCCAGGTCCAGCAGCGACCCGATTCATCGCGACAATTGTACGTCGACGCAGCTGTACCACAATATCGAGAAGAAGAGCCAGTTTTCCAACAAGCCAGAGTAGTCGATCGACATGGCTACGGTCATGGAATAGAGGACAGGGCACCTTTGACACCTACGGCACGCAGGGTTATTTCACAGAGTGACCAACATTATATTGCCAATGAGGAACAAGATCTCCGTCGAGTCATTAGTGCCAGACATGTAAGAGCTCCAATGTCGCCCGTCCCTTACGCTGTGCAACATTCTGCCCCTCAACCGCGGGCCACAAGAGCTGTGTCACAGGTCTATCTCTCGCCAACAGGCCAGGGCGCAGCACAGCTTCACAGAGCATCTGTGCAGCCTCACCCTATAGCCCACGTCCCGCTTGACCGTTCCTCGTCACCCCCGCTTTCCCGAATGCCCCAATCTCCATCAGGACGTCAACCACTGACAATGGCTCCCCCGCCACGACGCATCATTGTTGATCAGTACGGTAATCGGTTTCTGGAGGCCCCTGTACATGTAGAGCGCCAAGTTTCTATTGCGCCCGGTCCACGTGGGACCGCCTATGAACCTCGCTATGAGCAGGTGACACCCCAAGGTGCAAGTGTAAGGCAGCCACAGCTTGTAAGTGTTGATGAAGGTCACTATGTTCGCAGAGCACCGTCTACAGTTCCCTACGAGTACGCTCGAGGGCCTAGAATCAGGCAAGTTGTTGGCCCACAAGGAGATGTGTACGAGGATGATCAATACATGACTCGTGATGATGGTTCTCACGTAGCTGAGTACGCGGGAAACCGTCAGACTAGACGCTACGAGGAAGCTCCAGTCCCACAGGAAAGGATTGTACGAATGCAGAGTGTTCGGCCTGTGGAGAGACAGTACGAGGTGGCTCATGAACATGTAACCAGAGTGCAGAGTGTGAGACCTCAGCCTCGAATTGTTAGTTTGGGGGAGAAGCCGGTTCGGCAGATTAGCGTTCGCCCAGAGAATAGGCCAGTACGACAGATGAGTTATGCGGTGGAGGATAGGCCGCGGTACCAATATGCCGGTCAAGGACAAGATAGAGGTTTCGTTGAGGAGGTGCAGGATGACGGTGGCTTGTATGAAGCACCAGGCAGTGGAGGCAGGCGAGTTATCCAGCGAATGTGAGAAACGGTTGTGGTTTTGAGGATTGATATCCAACACGGGGAGCCTGCAATGCTAATAAGTAATCTAATGTTCTTGCATATTGTATAATTCTATATCAGTAGCACCAGTGTATTTGATAATTAATGTACGCACAACTAATCATGTCTTCAATTGGATGCACCAAATTCTTCAACATATGCAGTCCTCCCTAGAAGTACCTCACATCTGGTATAAATATTGTGTACATCACAAACTTGTGCACGTATTCGATGTATTTTTGGTATCAAATGACAAATGAGAACAGGCAAGGGCAAATCGGAAGTTTAAAGACCGAAACCCCGAAGCTCCGGACACAGATCCGATCCGCTTCTACTTTCCCAAGGGTAAGTAAGCTATTCAAAGAATCATGAAGTAAATCTGGTTTCTTTTGCAACGTAAAGTAACACGGCTTATGATGTAATGCTCCGACATGCTGTAAACAGTACTCTGTATAAGGTATCCACCGTATTTACTTGTAGAGCTGCGTAACAGTGGCGTCGCATATTGATGATGATGCGCGGTTCAAGCTCGTGTTGAGTGGGGTAATAATCCCTCCTGAGTTCCAGGGGAGTGGGTGAAGAGATTTGGGGGTCCTTTGGCTGCTTAAAATGTGCGTCAGCCCTACAGCACTGCCCACAGGATCTTGATTACCGTAGGTACGCTCGGAAGTTGGATTCGCCTGATTCGCGTTCCCTTTCCCCCAATAACCTTGCACCTCGTCCACCCTTTCACGCTAAGC
Source organism: Cladonia macilenta KoLRI003786 (assembly GCA_000444155.1). Lineage (NCBI taxonomy): Eukaryota > Fungi > Ascomycota > Lecanoromycetes > Lecanorales > Cladoniaceae > Cladonia > Cladonia macilenta. The sequence goes on from KE598567.1 coordinate 166,089, forward strand.
TATCACACAAAGAGTACCTGTCTGCAGCCGCGGCAGATGCTCCATTATCCCCTTCTTCCCATCCTCAGTAGCGGTCTTGTAGGGGATGAGAAGGCCGTCTTCTTACCATGCAGCGGTTCAGCAACATCACAGGCCAGGCCCGTCATGGCCTGGAGAAGATGACACCCGCCGGCCTGATGTCGAGGCCAAACCAGATGGACATGGCTATCGCCCAGCCTATCAAACGCCCCATCAATGGCCAACCGCTTTCTCCCCATACCCCCGTTGATACAATCGTCAATCTCTCCTTCAACGTGCCTTTCGCTTCCAGCCTACCCGGTCCTGATGTCGAGGAAATCTTACATGCAACGCCCAAGGCTTTGGAAAGATGGACTTTCCCGGACGGTGCCGATAAGGAGGCGCCAATACACAAGCTACCCGTGCATCATGGCAATGTCGAGCAGCTGAGAAGATTATGCCGAGTCCTGGAGGAGGGCAGTCAAGGACGTTTGCAGGCTACAGTCACGTCTTCGGAACCGAAGCCCGTACCTGCTCTGCAGCGACGACCATTGAAGGGTCTCGTGACTAATGTCTGTATCTCTGGTGATGCAGAGATTGTCCAGAAGATGCGAGCCAAGATCTTGAACGAGACACCTATTGCACTTGTAATACCATCCCGAGAACCACGTCGCGGATGGAATTGCGGATACTGACAGAGCTACAGAGATGTGCAATAGTCGACGTCGACACGAACCTTATCATCAATCAAGATATGACTGGGGTCAGAGTGGGAGTCCTCAACCATCTCGATGAAATAGCAAAGTATTGTGGCACGGATATCTTTTTGATCAATCCGAAACACGCCGATGAAGAAGGACCAGCGACAAGCTACGGCAATGGAAGCGATCAGCGGTTCGATCAACGACTACGCATCGCAATATACGGCGACCCAGAAAGCTCTGAGCATGCGAAGACGAGAGTCTTGATCTTAATAGACCGAATCGTAAGCTTACGCCACTCTGCTCTTGGTCACGCACGAACTAAACCTAGCATAGCTCCACCGCATTGCCGATGTCATGAGACTCGAGTTGTCTTTACACACGATCATATGTGGACGGACACGCAAGAACATTCGATTAATTGAGTCTGCTTCGAACACTGCGATTTACTTCCCTCCCCCATTTCCTCGAATCTACGGCTACATCCCACCCGGGGCTCACAGAAGAGGTGAAGATGAAGTCTTCATAACTGGCGACAATCAAGAATGCATCAACATGGCAAAGAAGAAGCTTCACGAGCTGGTCATGAATACAAAATGTTACGTCAAGGATGTGGCGGTCTCCGCGCAAAAGATCGATAGTATATTACTCGATCGACTTGACAAGGTCCGGAAAGTCATGGAGACTAATGGTTCATACGTGCTATTTCCGTCACTTGGGAGTAATCGCGGCATGATAAGAGTTCAAGGCACTGAGATCCTGCATGTGGAACGGACTTTGCGAGAAATCATGGCTTTGGTGCGTATACTTTCAGAGGAAATATAAAGTGTGCTAACCGTATGTAGGCCGGTCAATTCTATGGTGCTTCATGGTGGCTCATGCTGCCCGAGTCTGCACAGACCAATGCTATGAGAGCGCCATCCCCAGCCGACATACGCACTATGCTTTCAGACATTTGCCTCAATTCTGCAGCTGAGGTTGGCTTCGACAAGCTCACTTTCTCCATCAACGGTTCCGACGACGCTGTTAAAGCTGCCATGATGGTCATTCACCAGATCCCTTTTGTTAAGCGGGCTCAGTATCAGATACGTGTCAAAATTGAGCTTGCAAATGAGCATAAAGAGTTCGTCAGTGGCAAGAAGAATGGCAAGATCAACAAGATCATGGGACAGAGTATGTCATTCGTCCGGTTGTTTCAGGGCAAGCTATTGACTTACGATATTAGGCAATGTCCAGATCATCTTTGACGGCTTTAATGAATACAACTTCTACATTGACGTTTGTGGGGCTCAGTACGATGCTACCAAGAACGGACTGGACCTTGTGGAACAGGAAATGCCAGCCTCGATATCTTTCCATGTACCTGACCAATACCACAAACGCATAATTGGCATAGGTGGTCAGCATATCCAACGCATTATGAAAAAATACTCGGTCTTCGTTAAGTTCTCAAATGCCATGGACCGTGGCGGTATTGGCAAGGAAGACGATGATATCAAGGTCGACAATGTCATTTGCCGAACGCCGGCACGCAACGCTCAAAGCCTGGATCTAGTCAAGCAGGAAATCATGGACATGGTGGAGAAAGTGGTAGGTGAACCCGAAGATCCAGAAGAAGAAGAGCCCGTAGACCTCTTCGTATGAGCAAATAACACCAGACTGACATGGCTGGTGTTTCTTGAAGGACGCGGAATTCGTCTCCGAAACCGTCGTCATCAATCGCTTGTACCATAGAGAACTCATTGCTCGTATGAACGAGATCGACGAACTTGAAAAGAAATGGAACTGCAAAATCGATTTCCCAAGCACCGAAATGGCAAGCGATGTAGTCACTATTTCGGGCCCCGAGTATCAAGTGCCACAAGCCGTTGATGAATTCCTAGTTCGTGAACCCCTCTTACGCACGTAAAGATTTTCAGTGCTGATATCGCGTAGGGCATGGTTCCTGAAAGTCACGAGATCGTCCTCCCTGCAACTTCCCAACTCCGGGAGTTCTTTAAATCGAGTGAGTTCCAAACAGAAGTGCGGCAAAAGCTGAAGAGCCAATATGAAGTGGACTTACTCGTGCGCAATGAATCAAAACCTGCGGAAGAGACGGAGACAAGCGAAGCGAGAATTCTCCTTGCTTACACTCGCAACAACGCTGGCGGGTTGAAGGATGCTATTGACTTCCTGGTATCACGTTTGATACCGTACGGCTTAGACGCGACTACTGTCAAGGGTGCAATACCGCGGCCAAAGTCCGATTCCTTCGAGGACTCTCTACCCTTCTTTGACTCTAAACTCCTCCAAAACGCTCCCGCACCACTTGGGACCGATTCTCCCACACGGTCCACTTTCGGAGATGATGCGAGTGATCGCGGTTCTCTCTTTGGAAAGATCCGTAAACCCGGCAGCATCTCCTCCATCTCCTCCTTCTTAGACCGCCGCAAGAACCAATCCTCCTCTCCTGGTACCGGTTCCTTGTTCAAGCACGCCTCCTCAAACGCCTCCCGCGCATCTCTCGTGTCCATGGAGTCCCGTGACAGCGGCTACCGCAATCCATGGAATGATAGCGGCGTCAACCTCCCTGAAGAAGACGGCCACAACGGCTGGCCTCTTCGTTTTGAGAACAAGTCCGAACACAAACTCCCTTTTGGCATTGTACCTATTTCGGCGTCACCAGGCGACATGACTCCCCGTCACGACCCCCGCGCATCCTTCGATAGCGGACGCCCTTCTACTTCTCATTCTACAAACGGATACCCGGCCCCCATTGGGCCACCACGTTAGAGTTTCATTATTGAATACCCAAGGGTCGACACCGAAAGGTGGCCCCGTTGCTATTTACGTTGTTTTACCCAAAAGATTTCGCGCGATTGGAATTGGCTTTGTTATTCTGTTCGGATACCACGACTGGCTATGATATGAGTCGAGTTCTGTCTGATTTTTGCAAAACAAAAATACCCCCTGAAGCGAATGAGTAATATCATGGCAAAGGCGCTCTCTCCTTTAGCTGCGAAACGATACCACAATACCAATTTGTTATGCTTTCAAAGGCGTTGGGAATTTGCATTCCATTCGAATATCATTCTACCGCTATGATCTATTGGAAATTTTGGAATCTTAGTTGTATGCTGTCGTTCGAATTAGATACCACAGATAGACGCGGGCTGGGGCCAATGAAAGTGCATTAATGATTCAATTGGAAACACCTACCAACTAAAAAGCCCTCTTAGAGATACCCCCAAAATAGGTTTCCTAAGCTTAGTCCCCGGAACCATATATCTTTGGCCTAAATCGTGTTTCCTACCTCAGGTAAGGTAAGGAACCAGCCTTAGGGCCTTTTAGGCATCAGCCCTACAGGGCTTATCAGCTGATTGTTGAACACTTCTGTTGCAAGATGACTATGATATTTCCATCCTTGCTAGCTGCCTCCACGAACACTATCTCATCTCCATGTCTTCTTACCATTCTAGGGTTTTCCCTATTCCACCGCATCTGCCCCGCAGAGCATCACGTATATAGAAGCTGCCCCAGATAGCTCCTACTCAGGCAGGCAATGCAATGTTTGCCATTCCTAGCATTGCGACAACCTATAATGGGGCTCCAAACCACCTAGGTGGGCGATGTTGTGACGGATCGAAGACTACGTCGTCTACGTTCCCTTCACACCTTTGGAAGCCGACCTGAGATTGCATCGGAATAGTTGTAATTGAGAGGAGGCACCTCATATTGAAGGTGTTCCAGGTACTGATTCAGTGGCTTTGAAACATTTTCCGTGGCTATGGCAGAAAGAGCCTCAATATCCCATGGTTTCAATGCAGAAACGGACATTCGTTTGTTCAGAGTTCGAACTTCATTTTTGCACCGAAGTAAAATAAGGCTTGGGCACCGAAGTAAAATAAAGCTTGACTTTTGTGTGACCAGCTTGAGCGACCCAGGTCCATATATTGCCATATCGTACGAGTGGGGTAGCGACGAGATCCGCAGCAGGATTGAGCGACCTGATGGCTTCCAAATCGGACTCACCCAATCTGCCACCGCAATCATCGACTTTGTACTCGGAAAGAGGCGACGAAAGTCATGGGTGTGGATGGACGCTATTTGCATCGACCAGAAAAATGAGACAGAGAAAAGACACCAAATCGCACTCATGGGAAAGATCTATAGCTCTGCTTCGCAAGTCCTTGCGTGTGTTGGGCCTCACCTCAGAGGCGGTGACGAGGCCCTCAAGTTCGCGCCTAAGGTATATAATATTCTAAGAGAGTATCAGCACAGCGGGTACAAGCCTACGTGGACTATTGCGAGGAGGCTCGTAGATTTGGACCCGGGAATGATACGATGGGCAGCGCTTTGGAGTCTCCTCAGATCGTCCTTCTTCGAGCGCATGTGGATTACCCAAGAGATGGTAATGGCACCTTGCACGTCTCCGTCGCTGGAAGAAGATGAAGGTCTCATGATCACTTGTCGTGAAGAAGACTTACCCTTCATGATTATCGCCATTGTTGCCCAAGAATTGGGAAAGCTCGGAACATGGCTTTCAGAAACTATCCCTGATGACAAACCTGTGCCACGAACGCTCATTTGTGTACAGAATATGGGTGGTTTTCGGCAGTCGCGCTTGAGTGGTGAAGCTATACGCTTCTCCAACGCACTAAGAGCTTGTATGTACTACAAAGCCAAATATGGGGTGGATAAAATCTATGCGGTTATGAACTTTGTACAAGATCCCTTGAAAGACGACCTGCGATCAGACATCACAGAGCTATTCAGCAATGAAGCAGACTCGGTTCATCGTGCTGGTGCAGTGGAAGATCCTGTCCCAACATCACGGGAAGAAGACGCTATCAGTACGAGACTTCGCGAACGAAAGGATTCTGAGCGTTGGACTCGTGAGGTAAGCATAATTTGGAAACTTTTCGCCCTGTCCTTAGTCTACAGAGCCTTTTGGTGGGCTTTCACTAGAAGTCCACTGACCCAAATCATCTTCAGGAAGTTCGCCTATTTACACTCGTTGCTACAGTTTTCCTGAAAGGGGAGTTGCCGTTTCAACTCTTGAGTATGGCTGGTATAGGATGGCCAGTGCGGTTATCTCATTTGCCATCCTGGGTTCCGGATTGGAATCGAGAGGACGTATTGCTCACTTTTGGAAGTTATACAAGGCCGAGATTGTTCAAAACATCACTAGACCAACGACAATTACCATTCGTCAATTCAGAGACCGGTGAATTGTCAGTGGAGCTTATCATGATTGATCATGTACAACGCATCTTCGCGCACCCTACGGATTACCGAAAGCGCTCTACTAATAGAAAAGTATACGACCCAGACCGCACAATCGTTACGCCTGCGAGCGGTCTACCACCGAGCTGGCTCACTCCCATAGAACTCTCTGAGATCGAGGCATTCCCTGCGGATGAGCAGGGCTATGTTCACCCCATCAGTGAAGCCCGTCAATTTGCGTCTCAGTCATCGTACTACAAAGCATGGCGCGACAGCATTGAAAGTGCAGTCATGGGCCCCTTCCTCGTCGGTGATGGATTACAAGAGGAAAATATAGACATGGCACGCACTTTCAACACATGGCTTCGCTGGGCCGAGGAATTGCGTTACAGTCCTCCTCGGGACATCGAACTCGAGAACTTTAATAATGCCTTCGTGACTATTGCGGGTGGCTTCAAAGTTATATTCGGTACTTCAACACAGGGATTCCTAGGCTGGGGTCCATCATCAACGCACAAAAATGATGTCCTGTGTATCATCGTCGGAGCTCTTACTCCGTTCTTGCTTCGTCCGGTGGACAAGCATGGGCTCGATGAAACTTCAACAACGCAGAAATATCAGCTTGTTGGAGAATGCTATGTTCAGGGGCTGATGAACGGAGAAGGATTGACCATGGGTGAAAGGCAAAGGTGCGTGCTGATTTAGGTTGCTGTGCGATGTGAAACGAGCTTCCGTGTATTTAAATGTTTATGATATGATTTCAAGACCAGCCAAATGACAAGGGCAATCAACGCCTACGCAAAAGTTGTCAATGTCTAGCCAGGCTCTCTCTCTCTCTCTCTCTCTCTCTCTCTCTCTCTCTCTCTCTCTCTCTCTCTCTCTCTCTCTCAAATCTCTCAGCTGCCAAATGAAACCCCAGCCTGAGGCTTCGTAGGTTTATTCATTCAGATGTGCTCTACAACCTGCATCGGAACTTTTTAATGAAGAGCGCTTGCAGGATCAATCTAAGGACGCCATAATGTACATTTCTTCCAACATGCTTGATCAGTGTTGCACGGCTATTTCGTCATCGCAAGCCAGACCATCAACAGCACAAAAGCCTCGATCGTCCAATTTAGATGAAAAATCCCACAGACCTTTCCCCCTTACCCCTTCACAATAATCAGATGTCGGGTGATCAGGCCCACGTCTGGCTGATTATAGAGTAAAGTTTTCTCCATAGATGTTGAGAAGCATTTCCTATATATCAGCCAGCTTCAAGCATCCCAGCGCCCTTCGTAAATATCATAGAATACTCTAATCACTGGTTTTGTGCCTTGTCCTTACTCTGTCACAATGCGATTGCTGCACGACCTAGTATGCATAGACTAGAAACTGTTTCCCTGCACCGTTGGATTTTTCAAATCAGAGATTCAGCCATGTATGGCCGTTTTCTCATGATGACATGCTGTCGGACGGCGGGGTAAAACACTTGGATCATATCTGTTGATCGATGATTGTGCTCAGTCTCGACACAGCCTACAGATATTGCGGGTTCTCTCCAATGAAGCTGCTGCTACTGCGGAACACATTTCGACAAAATATCCAAGTGATCCTTCAGGCGTTGCAAGGATTCCATGACTGGGGATCTAAATAAACAGTGAGTGACCATGTTCTGATAGAATCAATTCATTATCCGTCCGAGCTACTTGTGTTATGCAGAAATAGGAGTGACCATGTTCACTGCAGGGTTCGGTGAACAGTCAGCTTATTCATCCAATCTTGTGTCTTGGCGCAGATCTACCTTTTTCCACACAGCTACCATCATCAGATACATAGTCGTCGCATCGAACTTATTTCCTACAATTTTCATTCAATAAGAGGTTACACGCTTCTCAGCATTGTGCTAGATAGTGCCGCGCATTTTCATCCACGGGTGTTGCGGCGTTCTCACCATTCAGCTCCTAGCTAAATGTGCGTTTGACTTGACTCACACTTATTTGACTCACGGTACACTTTGGAAGGAAAGCGTGAAATCTAAAAAAGTGGCGTAAATCTTCGTCGATATAACATTTACTGTGCAATAGTGCAAAACCTCAATTGCTCAACAGCTCAATATGGACAGACCAGCTCATGATATTGACCTGGATGACTGTCTAGATATTCTCGGACAACAGCCTGGACTCAGTAGGTTATATACTCAGATATGCCTTTGCTTTTCAATGTCCGATGCTTGCTCACATTCTATCATTACCGATACATTGACCACCGGCCTTGAACAACTGCTCGCGAGCTTTCCATGGCTCGCAGGCCAGGTTGTTAACGAAGGTTCAGGTGAGGGAAATTCTGGTATTTTCAAGATCAAACCATGGGAGAGATCTTCGCGTCTGGTCATCAAGGATTGTAGACATGACCTATCAATATCAACAATGGACGCCCTTAGACAAGCCAACTTCCCCTTCAGCATGCTAGATGAAAGCATCATTGCACCGCGTAAAACCCTCCCAGGAAGCCCCGACGAACCCCTATCAGACCCAGCACCAGTCTTCCTCATCCAAGCTACCTTCGTTACTGGCGGCCTTCTGCTTACCTTCGTCGGTAACCACCAAACTATGGACATGACGGGCCAAGGTCAGGTCATCGATCTTTTTTCAAAAGCTTGCCACAATGAGCATTTCACAGGCGAGGAACTGTCCAGCGGCAACCTGACCCGCCGCAACCTCATTCCCTTCCTCGACGACTCCTACGAACAAGGCTCCGAGATCGCTCACCAAATTGCTAAACCTACGCCATCTGAAGCTACCCTCGGCGGCACCAATGACCAACTTGCACGACCTGCCTCTCCAGAATGCACCTGGGCCTACTTCAGCTTCGAATTCTCTTCGCTCACCATACTAAAGGCACTCGCCACAAGAACCATGACCCTTTTCTCAGGCCACATTTCCACTGACGACACCCTCACCGCCTTTATCTGGCAATCCGTATTGCGCGCTCGCTCTCCCCGCTTAAGTCCCACAGTTGAAGCAACACTCGCCCGCGCTGTCGATGTACGGCGCTATCTGGACATTTCACCAACCTATCCAGGAGTAGTGAACAATATGAGTTACCACACGTACACGCTTAAAAAGCTTCTCGAGGAGCCACTAGGTGCTGTCACTTCACAACTTCGTTCGGCTATAGACCCCAAAACGTCGAATTTAGGGTACAACACCCGCGCTCTCGCAACATTGCTAAACCGCACACAAGACAAAAGTAATATTGAGGTTACAGCGACGCTTAATTTATCGGTGGATATTATGGTCAGCTCGTGGGCGAAATTAGATTGTTATGATCTCGACTTCAACCTGGGATTGGGTAAACCGGACTGTGTGCGGAGACCGCAATTTCCGCCGTGCGAGAGTTTGATATATCTAATGCCAAAGAGGCTAGATGGCGAGAGCGCGGTTGGGATATGTTTAAGTGTTGAAGATATGGAGAGATTGAGGGCGGATGAGCAGTTTGCGAGGTTTGGGAGATATATCGGGTGATGTATTACCTGGTTGCCTGCATATAGAGGTAGTTCTAAATAGATGTTCCTGGCGGACCATTCATCCGATCTCGGCCGTGAGTGAGGACAAGTCTCCACCATTCTGGGATAACAGCCAGCGACGTTAACTACACGGATGAATCTAATGCTGCCATATTCTCGTCCATTTTCGTCGAGCAATTGTCGAATGAACAGGCTTGTTATACAATTGCCGTTTGCGTCTCGTGATTGCCGGTAAATTACTGTGAAGCCGAGACTAACCGATGCAAGGAACCGGAAACCTTTTGGTGTGAGGGGCAACTGCCACTCACTCGTACGCTATCTACGAGAACGTCAGCCTTCAAGAAGTAAACATGATCGTCTATTCTTATTCAAGCAGCTCGCAGGCTGTTCAAAACTGCTTCGTTATTCTTATCCTCTATTCAATTGCTCATGTGGAGAGAGACCTACTTACTTTATTATTACTGAAGCCGCCCTGAGAATATCTCACATTCAACATGTATGATTGTCTCTTGAATTTCCACTCTTATAATATCCCCATGGTCTCAATGCTACACGTGCGGCAACAGCTAACATTATGCAAGGTACACCGCCTCCGACGCCTTCTTCGAAGCTATCTGGGAACTTGGCATAACCCATTGCTTCGTCAACCTCGGCTCCGACCACCCTTCCATAATCGAAGCAATAGTGAAAGGGCAGAATGATAAGAAAGGCCAATTTCCTCGGATCATAACATGCCCCAATGAAATGGTGGCTCTGTCCATGGCCGATGGATACGCGCGCCTAACTAACAAGCCCCAATGTGTGATAATTCACGTGGATGTTGGGACGCAAGGCTTGGGGGCAGCCGTCCACAATGCGTCTTGTGGTAGAGCACCGGTGCTCATATTTGCCGGTCTGAGCCCATACACATGTGATGGGGAGCTGAGAGGATCCCGGACGGAATATATCCACTGGATTCAAGATGTACCGGATCAGAAGCAGATAGTCGCGCAGTATTGTCGATATACGGGGGAGATTAAGAGAGGGGTAAATGTTAAGCAGATGGTAGGGCGGGCGTTGCAATTTGCGACGTCTGCACCTCAGGGACCCGTGTACCTTGTTGGTTCGAGAGAGGCAATGGAGGAGGAAATACCTGAGTATTCCTTGAAGGTGGAGCATTGGGGACCGGTAGGGCCTGCCGCGCTGCCAGAGAGCGCGGTCAAGATGATTGCGGAAGTCTTGGTACATGCGAAAGAGCCATTGTTGATTACGGGCTATTCAGGCCGGAGTCACAATGCGCCAGGGGAGCTTGTGAAGTTGGCTGATACGGTAAAAGGCATGAGGGTTCTCGATACAGGAGGCTCGGACATGTGTTTTCCATCTGATCACAGAGCCAGCGTTGGATTAAGATACGGTGTAGAGGACAGCATCACGACTGCGGACGTGATACTAGTGGTTGACTGCGACGTGCCTTGGATACCAACGTTATGCAAACCAAAGGAAACAACGAGAATAATGCATCTAGATTCGGACCCACTAAAGCAACAAATGCCAGTCTTTTACTACCCAGCAGAGGCCCGTTACAAAGTCGACAGTTTCACCGCTATACAACAGATTCATAGGTACATTAACGCAAACCATCACCACTTCAAACAAAAACTCTCGACCTACTCGGATCGTTGGTCCAAGCTTCATGAAGTCCACAGCAAGCGCCTCAACACCATCCGCGAGCTTGCAGTACCAGGCAAAGATGGTAACTACAATGCCTCCTATCTCTGCGCCGCCATTCGCAAGGCTGTACCTGAAGACACAATCTTCGCCATCGAAGCAGTCACAAGCACAGGCTTCGTAGCCGATCAAATCCAGCCCCATATCCCCGGCACTTGGATCAACTGCGGAGGTGGAGGTCTGGGCTGGTCCGGTGGAGGAGCCTTGGGTATAAAGCTCGCAGCGGGCGAGAAAAGATTCGTATGCCAAATCGTAGGGGACGGGACATTCCTATTCTCCGTCCCAGGCGCCGTCTACTGGATCAGCCAGCGCTACAAACTCCCCGTCCTCACAATCGTCCTGAACAATCAAGGTAACCCTCTCTCCCCCAAAACCCCCACCATACCCTCCTATTAACCCCCTCTCTAACCATCTAATCAGGCTGGAACGCACCCAAACGCTCCCTCCTCCTCGTCCACCCCTCCGGCGCCGGCTCCAAAGCCACAAACGAAGACCTAAACATTTCCTTCGCGCCCTCCCCAAATTATGCCGGCATAGCGAAAGCAGCAGCGGGTGGGAACCTGTGGGCGGGACAGGCTAGTACGACGGAGGAATTGGATGAGTTGTTGCCGAAGGCGATTGAGAGTGTGAAGAGGGGGGTGGGGGCGGTGTTGGATGCTCATTTGGAGGGGAAGCAGGGGAAGTTTGGGGGGGGGAAGAGTGTTACGCTGGGGTAGAGGTGGGTGCTGAGGGAACTGTGCTGGGGAATGTGCATATAGGTGATGACTCCTATAAATAAGCGCGCAACAAAAGAGAACGTCCTTCTTGCTGAGTACATCAGCCAATTCAGTCACTCTGGCACTGCTAGGAACACAAGGAAGTTAGGAGAAGGAACCTAGTTTCATTTATTCCATTCATCCATTTGGATAACTGATATACTAGCCTTCCTTTCTCCTACCACTGCTCCTTTTACAACTATCCATCGCACTTACGCATGGCCTTGTCATCCATTGGGAGATTGAAATGTATAACCAGCATTGATGTGAGCTAGATCAGGTGTGATAGGCAATAGCATCAAACAAGGAGAAGCTCAATCTTATTCATTTATTTCGTCCATTCAAATAGCTAATATGATAGTAGGTAGGTAGACTTTCTAATGCTCCTGCTCCTTCTACAAGGGACACTGCTACCTAATCCATCACCCATTATTCACCACATCCATCCAAGAACTCGTAAGCAATTCCTATCTCACCATCTAATTGGGCTCCGTTCGTGCTAAGCTAGGAGGGTGATATGCTGGAATTAAGAACGTTCGGGATCGAGGGGCTCGATGTTCCAGACTGTGACAGAGATGTCAGTAGGAAGTTACTCAAAAAGCAGGAACAAATAGAAAAGAGGAAAAAAGGTAAGGATCTCAACTCACTCATATCCGCATACTCCTGAATACACCTATCACTACTAAAGAAACCCATTCTTGCCACACTTGTAATACATTTCTCCAACCAAGCCGTCTGGTCCTTATACGCCTCATCCACCAACTCATGCGTCTTAATATAAGAATTAAAATCATCAGACACAAGATAATAATCCCCATGGTCGGTAATGGAGTTGCATAAAGCGGAGAAACGCGATGCGTCGCCAAAGGTGTTGGATTTGATGGCGGAGAAAACGCGAGCAAGGTCGGAGTCGAGGTGGAAGGAGCCGTATGTGTGGGCGTGGCGGAGGTCTTCGACGTCTTCGGCGAGGTTGCCGAAGAGGAAGATGTTGTCGGTGGAGATTTCGCGGGTTATTTCGATCTGAGGGGAAAGGGAGGGTTAGTTGGGTGGGTTCTTGGGTGGGAGGAGGGGTGGGAAATAGGGGGCTTACGTTTGCACCATCGCAGGTTCCGATGATGAGACCGCCGTTGAGAACGAATTTCATGTTGCTAGTTCCGCTGGCTTCGGTGCCGGCGGTGGAGATGTGCTCGCTGATATCGGAGGCTGGGACGATGATTTCGGCTTTGCTGACATTGTAGTCTTCAATGTAGATGACCTTGAGAAGATCACCAACGTCTTTGTCGTTGTTGACGACTTCACCGACACTGCAGACTAGGTGGATTATAGTCTTTGCCATCCAGTAGCCTGGGGCAGCTTTGCCTCCGAAAATGGACACGCGTGGCTGGAGCTTCTTACGCTCTTCGGGGCTCATGGCTTTGATGGAGAGATAGCGGTGGATGACGCCCAGGATATTGAGTTGCTGACGCTTGTACTCATGTATACGCTTGACTTGAATGTCAAAGAGCGCTTTAGGGTTGACGGTGACACCTGTGGTTTCCTTGATGTGCCGAGCCAAGCGGACCTTGTTATCATACTTAATCGCTTGCCATTCCTTCTTGAACTTTTCGTCATCAAGGAAGTTCTCTAGCTTGTTCAATTTCGTGAGATCTGTAAGGAAGTCGTATCCTCCGAGCTTGGAGGCAATTAATTCGCTCAGCTTGGGATTTGCTTGATGAAGCCATCTCCGAGGAGTGATACCGTTGGTCACATTAGTGAACTTGTCGGGTCCGTAAATGGTGACAAAGTCTTTGAAGATGGTAGTTTTGATCAGGTCCGAATGAAGCTCGGCCACACCGTTGACTTTGTGACTACCAATCGTAGCCAAGTAAGCCATCCTCACCATTTTCGGGTTTGATTCTTCAATTATAGAAACACGGGAAAGCATGTCGCGGTCCTTAGGAAACGTCTTCTCGACATATGTGAGGAATTGCATATTGACCTCATAGATTATTTGCAGGTGTCGTGGGAGTAAGTTCTGCATCAAAGGGACGGACCATTTCTCCAAAGCCTCGGGCATGACGGTGTGATTCGCATAGCTGAAGGTGGCCTGAACGATGCTCCAAGCTTCATTCCATTCCAGTCCTTCACTGTCGACCAAGATACGCTGTAGCTCGACTATAGCAAGGGTTGGATGTGTGTCATTGAGCTGAATAGCAACCTTTTCTGGGAACTGAGAGAAAGGTTTCTTCGATTTCTTGAACCGGCGTACGATGTCGTACAGCGAGGCAGCACACCAAAAGTATTGTTGTTTGAGACGGAGCTCTTTACCACGGTCCAGATTGTCGTTGGGATAGAGCACTGCAGAGATCGTCTCTGCGCGTTGTTGATCACCAACGGAGGCCTCGTATTCTCCGGAATTGAACTTTTGGAAATCGAACTCTCCTTTCGAAGCTTTAGAAGACCAAAGTCGGAGGTTGTTTGTGGTAGAGGTGCCATAGCCTGGAATTGGGACGTCATAAGCCACTGCATCAACGATCTCTCCACCTTCCCAGATTGCAACGGTCTTGCCATCTTCATTTCTGCAAATTCGTTAGAGTCTTAGGCGCAAACCCGAAAATAAGGCTTACATTTCCTTACGGACATAACCGTAGAACTGGATGTCGACGGTGATATCATGTCTAGGGAACTCCCATGGGTTGAAGTCCAGCCAGTAATCAGGAATTTCGACCTGATATCCATCCACGATTTCTTGCTTGAAGATACCGTATCTGTACCGAAGTCCATATCCCCATGCAGGATAATTCAAAGTAGCCATACTGTCAAGGAAGCACGCCGCAAGTCTGCCAAGACCACCGTTTCCGAGAGCAGCATCGTGCTCTTGTGAGATGACATCCTCAATCCTAAAGCCCAATTCCTTGAGACCATCTACAAAATATCATCAGTGATAGCTTCCAAGAGATCCAAGGCGAAGCGAGGTACCTCTAGCTACGTCTTTCAACCCAACGTTTAGCATAGCATTGTCAAGAGCACGTCCCATCAAGAATTCCAGGGAGAGATCTGGAGACGTATCAACCCTGGATCTAGCATTCCTGAAGTCGTGACATACAGTATACGCGCTTTTGGTCAGCGAATGTCTGTCGTTGTTGAGTCTTATTCCACTCGATCACAAGTCGATCGCGGAACGCCAGAGCCGCACCGGAGTAGGCAGCTCTAATGTGCTGTGTCAGAGTGCCATTCTAGTACACGAGGGGGCGAAACACGCCGCGCTTACAGCTCATCGCAATTGAAGAGGGATCGTGCAAGTGTAGTCTCAATATGTCTCACAGTCTCGTTCTACAACGGCGTCAACTGTTGTCCCACTCATGACCGTTCAAAGGTGATCTTGCTCACCTCGAATTGCTCCTTCGTCGTGAAGCCGTGAATAGACTAGAAGCATTCTTAACATATCTCTTGAAGCGTTTGATTGGTATAGCACACATGTTTCTTCCACCTGCACAGAGCTCTAGTCAGCACTTGTTATTTGCAAAAGGGTCCGAAAACTCACGCTTCCCGTTGTCCCTCTGGTATACTGGCCTCGAAACTCTTGATATCTTGAGCTCCAAACCCGGTCACGGTGCGCTTGTGCTTCGGACGGCTCATGCCCTCGGGGGCAATTGGGCCTTTGAGGTCAGAGACCGGGGCGCTCGAGGACAAGGTCCTCTGGCGAGTTTTGGTCGCCATTGTTGCTGGTGAGAAAAGGCGGAGTGATCAGCTAAGAGCTGAAAAGGTAGGGGAAGTAGGAGCAGGATTGTTTGGAGGAGGACAAAGAAGACGGATAGAGCTGGAAGGTGACAAAGTGTTGAGACCCGCCGAAGGTTAGCCTACTCGCGGCACGATAAATATCTGCATTTTGCCAGGGTCTAGAGGCCTCCACCAATCGATAAGCGCGGGGCACTTCGTGGGGTGGCTCCGGGGTGCTAACGACCAATCCAACGACCAATGTTTACTAATTTTAGTGCCCGCAGCGACGGTGCCTTCTTCCCACGCATTTTCAAACTCTTCAGTGTCTGTACTGTGGTACTTGCTAGGTAACAGTGCCCATTCACTGAGCTCATATTACTTCTCGTATGCGTGACATCTCTTCACTGCTTCTAGATTCTGTGTTATTCTTGCGCCTTTCCTACACTGTCATTCTGTTCTTCTGATGGCCCGTTGGCCGATGAGTTGGCCTCGTACGGGTAGGAATGCTGCATGTTGGCATCCCACCATCACCCAAAATGTCCCTACGACCTGATTGATCCATCTCACGCCACTTCCTTGTTCGTGCAGCTTATCGCAGCTTACTAATACATCGGACACGTATCAGTCGAATTATCGACATGAGGCTGCATCCTCTGTTTATCTTTTGGCCCGCGCCGCGTTTGAGTATTGCTTGTACATGACGAGTGCAGAAGACATTGCGCTTGAGCGCTTGGCAGTGAACACTGCACATCATGATCAGTCAATCTGGCAAAACGTTGACCGAGACACCTTTCGCAGGCATATCATTAGCCTCCAGCAAGCCTCTAATGAAGTTCCCAGTGATCCTGTCGTATACTCGGCTAGTGAATGGCTGGCAACCCACGGAACAGGACATGGTCTTGGTTATTCGCTGCCAATGGATGTTGAGCAACGGCTGGCTGACGATCTTGCCTTCATTGCAGCTGCTGAGGAAGGGCCAAAGGAGGTGTCTGCCATTGCGCTAGAAGAACAGGTTGACCCTCCTGGCCTGCTTATTCTGCTAGCAGCAAATGAGAAGTTTCCAGTTGGCGTGGAGGATATGTTGAAAGCATGTTTTAGGTTGCTATCTCAATGTGCGAGTCGGAGTACGTTAAAAGGACATTGCCATCAATTAGAGCTTGACTAAGCGTCGATCTGATCTTCTATTTCAGAGGTGTCCCGGGATAGCTGTGCTCGATATTTATTCGACCTGGTCATCGAAGTAAACAGAAACCGTATTCACGGTCGACTTCAGTCACTGCATTGGAAGAAGCCCAGAAGCCGTAGGGGTTCTAAGGCACGAGACCCTCTACATAGGGACCTTCGAAAAGTCGCAGAAAGGCTAGAGCAACGTCATAATCCTGGCTATAGTGATTCAATATCGCTTGCACAACAGATCAAGCACCTTTGCGACTTGATGCATGACGTTGACCAAGTCGGAGCGAAAACTGATGAGGGAGAGCGACTACTAAAGGAGGTCATTATACAAAGCTATGGTATCTGCACCTCAGAGGGTACTCAGACTCTCGAAGAGACCGTTACCCGACACGGCTTCGATCCGGGCGAAGTCACTTTTAATAAGCACATCAGACAACTTAATAAGATTGGCCGATATTGGGGTTTATGCACATCCATGACAGACGATTCTAGGAGATATCCATTACTTTTTGCAAATGCTCAACTCAGACCACTTCGACCTTATCAGGGAATGAAATCATACATATCTTTTATTGACGGACAGCGAGCTCGATGTCTTGTCCATGCCGAGATGCAGATTGTTGCATATTATGGAAACACAAGCAATAACAGCGCCTTAGTCCCTCGGGTCATTGGCGCTAGCAAGTCTGCATGTTACCTTTGTAATATGTTCATACAACTCCACGGTCAATTTTTCATCACGAAGACCCACGGCCACCTTTACGAACGCTGGAATTTTCCCGACTTGGCGGATTTCAAACCAGTGGAACGAGTGAATTACCGTCGAGTGCTCTCCACGATGGATAACGAGCTTCAAGCTGCATATAAAAGAGAGATAAGGGCCAATCGCAGACGAGGGCATCCAATGGGAAGTTGGTTAACGTTGCCGCTAGCTCGATTACTCTCGCCAGCGCCTTCTACCATCTCAAATCCCCTATCAGGAGAGAACAGGGACGGTTCTGCCGCAGATGGCTCCATTATAATAATGGCTAAAAGCGCCTTGCAAGGGGAAGAGGATCTCAATACGGGGTTCGGCACCGTTGCGGCAATTTCGTCTACAGGACGAGGCATGCGACCTATCCAAGCAACATCCCTTACACCTCCTACCAATCCTCCTTACAACGCTCGATCATATTCCCAGATACCGCCAGATCCGCCTCCCCAGTCCCAGTCTACAGAACCTGCAATTACTCAATCAAGAGCGCAAGCCGTGCCTCTAGGAGCCTCGAATCCCGCGCTATCGATCAAAAACACTCAAAAAGTACCAGGCACTCCGGATGACCCCCTTACGTTTCCAGCTTCTGAACCATATCTCGCCACTCAAGAACATCCCCAGACTCTGCCACCTCCTCTCTCCCCATCACTCCTCTCACCACCCTCCACCAGTCTATCCCAGAAGTTTCCCACCTACCACAACGTCCTCCCCACTAGACCAATCCATATTCTTATAGGCAAGCTATCTCTTACAATAGAAATTGAAGAGCCGGCTCGAGGCATCGCAGCGATAATGCGAAAAGACTCCAGCAGCAGTACGAGTAGGGATAGGGTACCTCTCGTGGATGTAAAAGAGATGAAGGAGGGAGAGGTGAGGGACTTGAAGTGTAATAGGGATGGAGAAGTGGTGAGCTTTAGTCTACGGTACGGAAAAGAGGCGGTGGGTATTGAGCTGGGGTGGGTTTGACCCTACTATCGTATTACAGGAATGCTCTACCTACTGCTGGAGGTTAGGAAAAGTGAGGTACGCGAGCCCGTCAGTCTTGGTATGAGACCCCAACATATACAACTTAATAACTTCTGTACGATCGGCTATTACGAGAGGCCTTATATCACAAACTTATAGATAAGTATACAATCTATAACATTGGTCATATAAATCTATCGCTTGGAGAGAGCAAGGTTGAGATTCTTGTTTTTACTCTTCCCACTACTTGATGCTATCTGCAGGGTCTAAAATCCTTCAGCCAATCGATAAGCGCGGGGCTTCGCGTGCAACGGGCGCTATTTAGGGCAGGTACCCCGGCTTGTGGGGGACAAAAATATTGGCACCCCTACCCAAAAACCTACCCGTTGCGCGGCGCTTCTGGGGGGGGGGGGGCCAATATTTTTGTCCCCCACGAGCCCGGGAGAGACTATTTTATAAGTCTTTCGCGAGATTCTCATTTTGCACCTTCTCGATACTTTTCGTATTGCCAATAAAAAGAAAACCAAGTCCGGATGCCCAATGCACTATACACCATGCTATGCTCTTGATGGCTGTTCATCTAGACTCACATGAACAGGGATCGAGTGCTGCCAGGGTCCTGAAGGATTAGAATCTTCTCCAAGACCTTGCGAGACTTAGGACAGCGAAACTGCTCCTACAGCTCCACGCATTTGATAGGATCACATCAACTTTCTTCTGCCGACTTACAGATGATGGCATCCTATAATGGTATTCTCATAAACTCAACTGAATGGTACTTTTCACCGTTCGCTTTAGATGTCGGATTTGGTGGAGCAGTGTGACAGAAAATATTGTCCCAGATAAGGTCGGCTACCTGGAACCTGCATTGCCGAGGAGTCTGTATCCTCGCTTTCTCATTGATCAGCTGCAGCCTTACGTTCGGTTGCTTGCATATGTGACTAGCCATGAATGGGTTTTTGGGATTACTTTGTTCCATCTTCCACCAGGACTCGGTCATGATACTGACCATTCATTATTCTTCTCGTATTTACTCTCGGTTATATATACCTTCATTCTACCTCAATTCCACCTCAATTCTACTTCCCTGTCAGATGTCCAATGGTGGATCATTGCCTGTGCAGACAGCCTCTAGAAAGCAGTCGATATGGCAAGGTACAAACTTGAATACATTTCGAACAAACGTCGTTACCCTTCAAGATGTATCTAGCAGAGTCCCTTCTGATCCAGAGGACAATTCTGCCCGCTCATGGTTAGCTCAGGGTACAACAGCAGTCAATTCGGTTCATTTACTGCCCTTCGACGTTGAGCAGCGAGTTGCAGATGATTTGGCCTTCATTGCTGCGGCTGAAGAAGGCGTCAAGTCAGTCTCTGCAGTTGCTCTAGAACAGCATGTGGGTGCGGCCGGCGTTACCATCCGGCTAGCCGCCAACGAGATTATACCCAAGGACGTTCCTAGCAGCTTCAGACAGTTGTTTGACCTAATGAGTCAATGCGCCACTGATAGAAGTCCGTACCCTTCAATCGGCACACTGTCGGATACTGATAATATCATTCTCGAACAGAATTTCCAAGAGAGGTTTGTGCAGAGAATATATTTGACCAGGTCATCATATTGAGCCAAAATCGCATTCACGGTCGGCTCCAGTCTGCATTTTGGCAACGTCCAGGACACCGCAAACGAGAACCTCGCAAACCTCTCTATTCAACTCTTCGGGAGGTCTCACTTCTTATTGAGAAACTACCATCTCGGAATGGCATGAAGGCCCGTACGCTTCTGCAAAAGCTGAATGATCTCTGCGAGCTCTTCCAACGCCTTGATACCCAGCCTGGAGCCTCAAGTAATCTACCAGCCCTACTCAAAAATATTGTAAAACAGTGCTATGCTGTGTCTACATCTGGAGGAGCGTGTACCTTCGACGAGACTGTGACCAGCTACGGCTACGAACCTAAAGCCGTAATGAAGAACAAACACATTGAACAAGTTTACAAATTAGGTCGCTATTGGGGATTATGCGTGTACTTAGCGACAGCCTCAAGGAAGTACTGGAACATCTTCCAAAGCATAGACCTGGCGACCATTCGCCCGTACGAGCCGATTACCTCGCGCATTTCTTGCAAGCGAAGCCTTGTTGAGTGCTATGTGCACGCTGAGATCCAGCTAATCATCTTCTATGACTCTAACCCAGATGTCTCCATCCCTAAGCCTCGAGTCCTGGGTGTGAGCAAAGCCGCATGCTACCTGTGCAATCTTTTCACCAAGAAACATGCAGAATTCTTCCTCAGTCAGACACATGGGCAGCTCTATGATCAATGGAACGTTCCCGACCTGGCCCGATTTGACAACGCCCAAAGGTTGAAATATCGCAGCATCCTGAAATCAATGGATACAGAACTACGGATCACCATAAAACGGGAACGTGCCAGACACCGCAGCCAAAAGCGTCGAGAACCACTGAACAGCCGACTAAATTTAACAACGGCTTTCCCAATGTCTCCGCTGGCCTCTGATGCTGGCACAGTGCGGTCTGAAGTAGAGCAAGTTCCCCAGCACTCATCTCCATCACGCCTAACGCCGCCAGTAGATGACCCGTCTATAGCACTCGCATCTCACACAAATTCACCTCGAAATCAGAGCCAAGCCGGAGCAGGATTGCAGTCATATAACCACCATCACAACCTTAGTTCTAGCTCTCAAATGCCGCCAGCGCCAATGCCACCACAGTATCACCCTACACAGGCGATAAATCAACCTCAAAGCACCATTTCAGGTATTCCAGTGGCTCCCGATCATCGAGGCGGATCTCCGGAACTGGTAACGACCAGATCCATGCTGGATGAGCCTGTCCCATCATTAGATCAGCCGCAAGCTCCCATTACACCATCCACAATCCTACCAAAGCCTTCTTCGCCCTCACACCTCCCGGGGCTGGGCACCCACCACGCGGTTTACCATTCTCCAGTCCCCACCATTTCATCCTGGGAACTCCCCACCAGCCAGCACGTGACACCAACCAATCCGCTTCATCTCTTAGTAGGCAAACTATCTCTCACGATTGAGATAGAAGAACCTGCACGTGGTACCGTGGCGATAACACGAATGAAAATGGACGGGATCAGTAATAGGGGTGAGGGTGCCATAGTGGACGTAGGAGGAATGAATGAGGGGGAGGAGAGGATATTGGAATGCCCGGGCAAAGGGGGAGAGTTAAATTTGGGGTTAAGGTATGGAGGGGCGGGTGTGGAGGTTTTGCTAGGTTGGACTTGAGCTCAGTGGAGGGTTGCAACCTGTTCACACCTTGTACTTTCACATTTGGATGGAAAATGTAACTGTCTGGGCAGATACCAGCGTGACTTGCCCAGGCTCTAGCATCACTATCGCGAAATAAAGACATAAGTTATTTTAGCCAATGCGAGGGCCCAGCTTTGGGGATTCGATTGTGGGATTGTAATCCTAAATACCTTGAAACGAAATCTTGCCTGCTCGCTCAACGTCGTCGTAACGACCCTTGCAGTAGTAGCTCTACTGAGGATTCAACTTAGACTCATCGACTCAGTTCGTAAAGTTCTCCGGACTCTCTTTAATCATTTCCTGCTCCACCATGAGTTGCCCACGAATCGGGCTACATCTCCCGGGGGAATCAACCCTGCGCCGACTCAATCCCTTATTTCGTACGTCCCCATGGACCCAATTCCCAACAGGAGTATACCATTTCTCATGCAGAAGGATTTTGTCTATCCCTTTATCGATTCAACCCCTGCCTCTTCCTCTCCCACGTGCACCTCCCCTTCCTCCACCGCGTCCTCGGTCCCCCCTCCCACCATGATCGCCTCTCGGCGCGCCTCCACCTCTACCCCGGCCCGAAGGCTGGTTCTGCTGTTGATCCTTAACCAAATCAATAATCTCGTCCGGGACGCGCAGATATTTGATCTACCGAATTGTTAATAAGTGGAGCTACACTTGGTAATCAAGGTATTATTGTACATTGTTTCCTCGTACGTAGACTTCAGGTAACCTGAAGAATTTGTCTCCTTCGGGGCTCGTCTGCACGACTTCTTTCAAGGTAAGGTTCATCCAGGTATCCCAGTTACTGAGGTGGCCGTTGAGCGTTTCTCCGTTCTTGAGCTCGACGAGCATGGGATGCCCTTGAGCGGCGTTTAGGAGACCGAGTGGTAACTATGTATTTGCAGTCAGTTTAGATGCACTTCTCTCCTAGCATAAGCTTCACTTACCATGATGAATATCCGAGTGATAGATCTAATAAACACTAAAGTTTGCAGTATTGACGTCCAAGCTGTCGGAGTCGGAGGTTATAACTTGCCGTTGATACGCGCTATCTACTAGCGCGCGGTGCCCGGCAGGATGATGGCTCAGCCCCAGCTCCAGGCACCAACATCCTCCCCATTTCCCTTTCCCTTCTGCTTCCGTCATCATGTGAGCAGGATATAATCTCGAGTCCAGGTGGCGACTTTGAGTTGTAAAGGCCGCATCAATGCGCGGCTTCACCAAGGCGGCAGCTTTGCTGTTTGCCCATAGCGTTGTTTCCCTTGTAATTCCCGACCATGCTGCCTTGGATCAGCCTATTACCAATGAGGGTGTGGATCACCGTAAGCTTCTTGGTAGTGAATGAAGTCAATCTGTTCTGAATGCTTACACAATAGTAGGCTCTGATGAAGCAATCTTGTCTTTCTCTCTACCTGTTGATACTCTTGAGCCAAATGAAGCCCCTCCAGTATTGCATCCTCCATCTCCCTGTCGTGATTCTTTGCTCATTGAAATCAGATCCTCACGTTCCATGTTGAAGGTACTGAGAAGGCATGTGGAGAAAGCGATGTCCTACTCAGTGGCCAAAAGCTTGAGTCCCACTGGGATGGTACAGCTGCCCACGGTCACGACTACCTGGATGTTCTGGGAGGGAGGGAAGCCGAATGGCACATTCAATGTCTCTACGACGTAATTCCAACAGATGGAAGCAATTCCAACGGAGAAGACGTCGTCCATGTCCTCAGTCTCCGCGTCCGTGACGGGCCAAGTCAACCTGGCTTCACTGTTTCCTACAAACAGTTGAGCACACCCTCGATCCTCCGCTTCACACCAACATACACCGCTCAAGACTTCGCGACTCTTCCTTCCCTATCCAAGCTATGGCGCACACCATCTATAGGTTCTAACCTTGATGTAACAGCAAACAAGAAAGAGGATGGATCTACAGCCCTTTTCGAGACTCTTCATAGCGGCCAGAAGAGTCTTGGAAACAAGATAGCAACGATCAAGAGCTCGCTGAAAGCAGGCCTTAAGAAGGTCGGCAATATGATATGTCCCAAACCAACGGGAGGTTTCAGAGGTCACGAAGTGAAAATGCCTTTCGGTGCGAGGCCTCACAAGATCGCCTCAGACAAGCTACTTAAGCCTGCCCCCAAATCTTTTCAAGAAGCCGCCTCCACAACCAAGGACTCCGACACAACAAGTACATTCAATGTACATTCCGCAGCGACATCCCGGTCGCTCTCCCATGTGGAGGCTCTTGATCCTACCGCTACCTCGACGTTGTCATCTTTACCCTCCTCACAATCAGAACAAAATATTCACCTCATTAAAATCTTTGGCCTAGTTTTTGTTCTCTCCTCGTTGCTGGTATGGACTTTCATTCAGTGTCGAGACCCGCGCCGTCGAGCCGAGTGTTTAGCTTGGAGAGAGGAGCGGCGCAACAGAAAATTATATCGACGCGCTGCTAGACTGCATAGGTGGAAAACGTGGTTCTGGAACCGGCAGCAAGAAGTTATTACGTTCTGGAATAACCGGATGAGATATTGTCT
This sequence comes from Cladonia macilenta KoLRI003786, assembly GCA_000444155.1. NCBI lineage: Eukaryota > Fungi > Ascomycota > Lecanoromycetes > Lecanorales > Cladoniaceae > Cladonia > Cladonia macilenta. Next base: position 190,374 of record KE598567.1, read on the forward strand.
CGTACGAAAAGCCGCTGTAATCTGGGATGAAAAGATGGAAAGAGACAACGAACAAGAAGCTAACCTTGAAGACGCTATGACAAACGACATTCGAGCTCTTAGACACGCTCACAGAATCGTGAGCGACATAACGTTCGCCGAGGAAGGGAGATCCGGTCAAGTCTACGAATCCGAAGATTCTGAGCGTAGGAGGAGTGTATCCACCCTCCCCGGGTATGAGAGCGAGGGTAGTCAGCCACCATCTTATGACGAAGTCGGCGATGTGATCAGTAACGCTGCAGTGGACGCCTTCACCTACACAACTTTTGAGACCGAATTCCGATCCGATAGCAGCGTCATCTCGACTAGTCCACGTATCAGTCGAGATGGGACGAACAGCGATTTCGATGAGAAATTCGAGCCAATCTCTTTGGAAGCCAGCGTGCCTGCTGGTTTGGGTGCCTAATGCAAGCAAGGGTAACGCTGATTCCCACCTCAACATGTTCCGTTTTCATTCGTCTAGGGTAGGTCATGGGGGACGGATGTAATTATATATGGGTACAGGAACAGGTCGGAGGATTTTGTATCGGCGTTGATTCGAAATATAACCTCATGTTCTCTACGAAAGTTCATCTCATTTGTAGGCCTTGATCATTAAATCAAATCAAAGCTCAATCATACATACAAAATTAAGCCTTATATATTGCAGCATTCGGCTTTCGCGGCCTCTCGATACTGACTGAGGCTGAGGATCGGAATGATAGACTTTGCCATAACGAGCTTGGTCTTGAGCTAGCACTGCACAGCCTGATAAGACGAGGTTGTCGCAAGCTGACAAGACTTACGCTACATAGTTCCCATTTGGTGTACAGTAAGCCTACGAAGACCGAATGGAGTATGAAAATGTGCCAGGATGTCAGCCATATGTGTGTGGATAGCAGTGAGTCGATGAAGAGGACTTAGGCTGCTGGACAGGTAGACAAGAAAAGTCTTCCCTTTATATGAACTTTAAGTGGCTGAATTATGTCCACCTTCCCGGGGGAATATTGGTGCCCTTATAGCTTAAAGGTAGTCTTTATAAGGCCATAACTGCTGCTTTATGATAAACGTATACTTATAATTAAATCAAAACTCAGAAAAATCACTATATTTTAGGGATTTTAAGTTAATATTCTTAGTTAGATCTACTTATTATAGGTCTCTTCTATACTAAAAGGACTAGCCTTTCACCACCTAACCAGCGTAATTACGGATTTTTCTTCTGAAAGTTGGACGCCAGCCATTTAAGGGATAGCTAGACGACCCGTCTATGGCTCTTGGAGGAGGATAACAACAGTATGCTCCCTCAGCAGTATAGCCTACGTGGGAAGTCAGAACTTGTAGGCATTACTCCTCTGTTAGGCGCATCAAGAAGAAGGTGACGGTTGTGTCGTAAACTTCCGTCTAGGATTAGAGCTTGTACTAGTCCTGGTAGCCAAATCCTCAGCGAAATCCTTAGCATGGAGGAAGTCCGTGAGATCGAGGGTCTCTTGTGGCTGCGAGACGGCATTTTCCCAGGATTGCCCCTGATCATGCTGTCGGAGGTAATGCAACGCCCCCCTGCTGAAAGTGGCGTGAAGAAGCAGAGCCTACAAATGACTCCCAGGGGAAGTATGATCTCCTAGGTATGAGTCTCTTAAGGAATCCCACATCGATCATTGATCCTTGAAAGACCGGCGGTCAGGTTCGGCATATTCTGCTTTGTGCACCCAAAGGCTTGAATGTCCTCGGGGGAACTGATTTAGTAGGGTAGAACCAAAATCCACCCAGTGTGCGATTTGCAATTTTGCCCACCCAGATAGAGTGTCCCTTGCGAGTGAGGCATTATCACGCTTCGTCACATCCATCCTTCTGCCTCCCAAGGCTTGCGGACCACTCCATACGGAGACCTTGGTTTCTTTCACCCTGTTCCCGCTCTGTTTTCAACGTCAACCAACAGTCCCTCCACACCCTCCAACTTCTCCTGTCCTTGCTCCATGCCTAGATCATCAGGCACCCACACCCTCCCATCTACCATTAGTACGACCTCTTTCCACCACGCACCCTTTCCCTTTACTGTATCAGGTATATATCTAACACCCGCCCCTACACCGCCACCTACCATCCTTCCAACCTTCTCATTCCAGAGAATCTGCTTGATACGTCCGACCCTCCCCCCATGCACTCCATCAACCTTCTCACTTTTCATCCTTGACCTCTCCTCTTCCTCTCCTTTTTCGTTTCCCACGATACCACTCTCAGAAACCTCATGAGAATCCTCAATCATAACCCAGATAACCCCTCTCCTACACCTCCTCACCGCCTCCCTCACCCCCGCTGTTGCTTCCCTCTTCGCACACAATACCCCCACTACCCCCTCCTTCTCCCTCTCAGCACCAGCCATCGCCCCTTCCAGCTCTCGAATCATATCCGGGCTAGGCTTGCGCGCGTGGGCTTTGCATTGGATCAACGCCTTGATCACCCTATTCTGAGCCCTTATATCTTTTTGAGACTGCAGTGTATTCTGGGCGCCAGAAGGGAGGGTCCAGTGAGCGAGGAGATCGATGCCCCGGTCTGATCGGCCGCCAGTGCGAATTAGAGATGTGAAACCCAGGAGGGGCAGGGTGCGCGCACAGAGGTATTCGTAGGATGTGCCGGCGTGGAGGGAGGAAGGGGCTATTATGTTCGGTTCCGGAACAAGCATGGGAAGATCAGAGTGGTTCGAGGATGATGGTGTAGGCTCAGTCTGGGAGAACTGGGGGGCAGAGGTTGAGAGTGGCCGAATGTACCGGCTCTTATATAAAGCCCTACATCTTGGTAATCTGATAGGATGGGACTTTAGCATGCTGGGTGTTGGGTCATGCTGAGAGAATGATGTACTGATTGTACGACAAAGTTTTGTGGTATTACCGGAAGCGGTTAGGACTAGTTCTAGCGTCTATATGGTCCATTAGAAGTACAGTTCATACTGTAAGAATTTGAAGGACTCCACGAATCCTATTCTCTGCAATATCTCTGCTACAGCAACGCCGTACAGTACTAAGGTTGAGTCCACGCCGGCGTAGAACTAAAGAGATTTGCGGTCGAGAAGGCTAGTAGCTGCCGTTCCAGATTTTAGTGCCTGACGAAGCGTAGTACGTGATGGAAATCTGAGATATGATTGCACTCCAGGGGTCACTGATGGTATATCTCGGGCATAGAAATGACGCATAAACCGTGATTGAATGCTTAAGTTTGCAATAAAACATGTCATTTTCAGAAGCAGAGGCTTCAGGATGGTTGAGAATCCTTGGCATGTCAGTCCATATCATTCAATCTCTATAGGTATGCAATAGGTCAGACACGCTAAATCACCAATCTATGCTCGACATACAGAAACATAACTCAAGCCTCCCGGCCCCTATCTCTTTCTTTCCGCTTCTTCACTTTCTCAATCCAATCATGATGTATACTCCAGAGACTCACACCCACCCCGGCCAAACTAGCTGCCATGGTTACGAAATATGCATTACGATAACAATTGATCCCATCTCTACAGTCGCGCGTCCCATCCGGTAATATGATCGAATGTTGATCGTAAATGTGTCCATATATGAGGTTGAAGATGTTGCCGAAAACGATAGGTGCGAGTGTCATGCAGCCCCAATTCTGACTCAGGCCGCCTACACCAAAAGTCTCGGCGACCAGGGAGGGATATACTCCAAACAGGAACCCATAGGCTAAGCCGGTGAAACCAGAAAGGAAACCAAGTACATGGGGATTATCGATGCGGGTGCCACAGATCTGGGCGACCAGAAAGATTGAGCTGGACACGAAGAGGCACCAGAAACGGGACATGCCGAGCTTCTGTACGATGAGGTCTGATCCGATACCTAAGCAGGAAACTTAGCTCTGCTTAGAAGACAACGTATAGAAGAACATTACCACTGAGGAGTCGGCCACAGAAACTCATGAAAGAGAGAATTTCGACGTGCATTAACTGTCGCTCTTGTATGAACTCGGGAGGAGCGCTATCATCGTAGTGATGCCATAGTGCTCTAGCCTGTAGCATAATTAGACACCTCATAGAATGACCAGGGCTCAGCTCATCTCACATCGCCTCCAATATTACTATGAAGTGGTTAGTACGGCTTCGAGTGGTACACGACTAAACTTACTTGATAGTCATTAAGCCAATACCGGTTAGCAAGCCCATCATCAACCACAGCTGATAGAACTTCATCCTCGAAAGCAGAGCAAGACCTCGTATATCTGCATGATGTGAGTCTCGATTGGTTTTAGGCCCCGCATTCCCATCTTGGTACGGAACATCTCCTGGGCCCGAAACAGAAGATTTTGAAAGCAAAGACGATGTCTCTTCTGTGCCCCCATCAGGCCCTTCAGGTTCACTGAACACTGTAGGATCCTTGGGCGTATCATCACCATAGGAGATGGTTTCAGGCTGCGTACCTGGTTCATGAGACAGACGCCCAGMGCTATATTTACTGTCTGTAGATCTGGTACGCTTCAGTAGCGTTGACGAATCCGACCCGCTCCGTTCCTCCTTGGGTATGGGAGCGTAGGGTGGAGTGGTTGGAATGACACGGAGGAAGAAGGTCCCGATGAAGGTCATCAGGAATGTAGCGATCGATAGGAGGAGTAGTAGATCTGAAGTATTATCTGGGAAGGCCAGGGATGATATTGCCGAAAAGAATAGGGCACTCAAGCCAAATGCAGCTAAGGGAAAGGCTGTTGCTGTACCACGAGAATTTGGCCAATTCAGTGCGGCTGGATCTTGATCAATTTCTGGACAGGTTGACAGCACGGAGACCCTCACATGTCTTGATCGCACCTGCGAACGCACCACAGCCTCCAATGCCTGTCATAAATGCGAACAGACAAAGCCATGGTAATCCAATTGAGCCAGGCCCATTCTCGTATGCTGATCAAGTCAGGAATTAAATCGTCAAACCAGTCCCAATGACTGACCTCTGTATATCATGAAGTAGCCAGCTCCTAAAGAGACGGAGCCCAGTAAAGCGCTTGGCCTGGGCCCCTTGTTGTCGACGAGCAATCCCACTGGTATACCTGCAATATACATTCCCAAATTGCCAAATGTCCCCTAACATGCCTTAAGCATCCATCCAAATATGATTGCGTGAATATAGCCTACTATAATATTGCTCTGAGTCGAGGAAAGTTTCATTCTTTCAGCAAATGCCGGTGCCCATGCGGAGTAGGCATACTGGCCTCTTGCTTAGATTCGATTATCCAATCGCTGCTGGAAGGCTCTTACATTGGTCCCACATGCCAGGGATATTACTGTAGCAGCAACGACAGACACCACCCGCGCCGTCTGAAGCTTGTCCCCAGCCATCGGAATCCTGCCGCGGTGATATTGACGGTGCTGGTTATGTTGTCATTGAGACATCGTTGAGGTCTTGACGATGAGCCCCAGGACGTTAGAGATGGATCTCGTCGTACAAGGCCTTAATTGAAAGAGAATGAAACCGTATTGAACAAAGTGAGGTTCCCGTAAGGTACAATTTTCTTATCGGCAGTCGACAGCCTGTGAGATCATGCCCACCTTACCTTAGGGCACGGGTCTGCCAAGAACCCAAGCCACAGCGGAAAGGCCGCATCCATGATCGCCACTCCCAGCGCCTGCAATGAGATCTCACAACTGTACCATCGTACAGACTTAAAGAAACATACTTATAACCTACCTTATTGGCTACAATGGGTGCGCTCCTGTCCTTGCCTCTGTTGGCGATCCCTTCTATGGGGACGGTAAGTTGCTTTGATTACTGCCACCACGTTCACTCTGTGACTGACAACTCTCTAGCTGATGACGTTCGGTGCTTCATGTTGCGGAGCTGCCACATGCTCTGCAGTATGCAGTGCTTGCGGGAAGTTTCAAAGCAGGTGAGAGCCTATGGAAACGCTGAGATGAGCGTCTACTGATGGTGCCATAGCATGGCTACTCGAATCGCCTACGCCCTCATTCTCCTCGTCAACTCCATAATATCATGGCTGATGCTCACACCATGGGCGCTTAAGAAGCTCGAACATCTCACCCTGGATTACATGACGATAAGTTGCGAGGGAAAGCAATGTTATGGCTTCGTTGCTGTGCAGCGCGTCAACTTTGCGCTGGGTCTCTTCCACTTCGTTCTGGCAATCCTTCTACTTGGCGTCAAATCTACAAGGAATGGCCGGGCTGCGCTACAGAATKGCTATTGGGGACCCAAGATCATCCTCTGGTTGATCTTCATCGTCCTTACATTTCTTATACCTGAGACATTCTTTCAGGTTTGGGGCAAATACTTCGCCTTAGCTGGGGCCATGCTGTTTGTGCTTCTGGGTCTCATCCTCTTGGTCGACCTTGCGCATACCTGGGCTGAATACTGCTTGGAGAAGATTGAGAATTACGATTCAAAGGCATGGAGAAGCATCCTCATCGGGTCCACCCTAGGAATGTACACCGTATCCTTCGCCATGACCATAGTAATGTACATCTTCTTCGCCAACAGCGGCTGCGCCATGAACCAAGCCGCCATAACCGTCAACCTCCTCGTCCTCCTCATCATCTCCGCCATCTCCGTCCACCCCACCATCCAAGAATACAACCCACAAGCCGGCCTCGCCCAATCCGCCATGGTAGCCATCTACTGCACCTACCTAACCATGTCCGCCGTCTCCATGGAACCCGACGACCAGCACTGCAACCCCCTCATCCGCGCCTCCGGCACCCGCACCGCCTCGGTCGTCATCGGCGCCATCGTCACCATGCTCACAATCGCCTACACCACCACCCGCGCCGCTACCCAAGGCATCGCCCTCGGCTCCCAAACCTCCCACTCCTACAGCAAACTCGGCCCCGAAGAAGAAAGCCACTCCGAACACGACCTCGTCTCCACCCAACCCTCCTCCTCCCGCCGCGAAATGCGCGCCGAAGCCCTCCGCGCCGCCGTCGAAGCCGGCTCCCTCCCCGCCAACGCCCTCGATGACGACGATGATTCCTCCCAATACAGCGACGGCCACGGCAGCAAAGATGACGAAAGACAAGGCACGCAATACAACTACTCCCTCTTCCACGTCATTTTCCTCCTCGCTACATGCTGGGTCGCCACCTTGTTGACGCAAAATATTGATTTTGAAAATACGGGGGATTTCGCGGCTGTGGGGAGGACGTATTGGGCTAGTTGGGTTAAGATTGTGAGTGCGTGGTTGGCGTATGGGATTTATACGTGGAGTTTGGTGGCGCCGGTTGTGATGCCGGAGCGGTTTGGGAATTGAGATGTGAAGGATGGGGGGGATGGATGGATGATGGGGAGGGAGTTATAGGGAGGGGGGTTTCGTGTATTGTTAGATGATGTATTTTACATGATATCGCGCTCGTGGATTAGGCACGATGTCAGCATTGGAGTAACTGCGACTGGCGTTTGGGATTGATACCAGCAGTTTTGTAGTTTAGTACAGCATGTACACTCAATAAGCAAAAATTTCCCCAAACTCGACACTGTGAACATTTACGATCAACTCCAATAGTATTGATAAGATAAGACATCGCTATCTACCGCCCAAAACACAGGCCTACCAAGCCGCCCTCCCTTCCCTTTCCATAATAGAAATACAATATATCCGCACCGCAAGCAAGACATGAGGGTATTAAGACTAAACTTTTCTAACCGAAAATGGTTGATAACTGGGTTTCTTGTGTGAGTTTTGCACGCTGGAAAATTTCCGTGATAATAGTAGTACAAGAGACCACCGCCTTGTCCTGTCCTGTCCTGTCCACTCTATTCCTAGAAAAGTTGGTAAGAAAGAGAGGTGATAGCATGGTATTAGCATTAAGGTGTAATAAGCGATGCGACGATAATATGGTGAAAGTCCCATTGCATGATGTTGGTTGTTGTATTGTGGTAGAATGTCGTGGTGCAGGCATCGTAACGTTAAAGATCGGTCTATGCGTGTAGCCCGTTTGTGAAAGTGCTGGGGGGCTCGGGGTAACTATTGGCGGTATTGTCGGAGAGGCGGGTTCGCTTTAAGGGAGGTTGTTCGCCTCGCAACTCGGCATTTTCGCGCTCGAGGTCTTCAACTTGTCGTTTTAAGGCTTCTTCGCGGCGGAGGGCTTGGTCGAGGGCTTGCTTGAGTTGGCTTTCGGGGGGTTGGGGGACCATTTCCGCTTGAGGGGCGCCGCCTTGTTCGTATTGGTTTACGGTGCCGCGGTAGAGGTCGTTGATTACTTCTAGCTCTGTGACGCGGGTCTTGAGAGAGGAGTTGTCTTGGAGGAGTCTTTCGTATGTTTGTGGGGGCTCGAGGTTCCGGTCGTTGAAGGATGAGGTGGAGCCTGGAGATGGATGGCGAAGGTGGAGGGAAGGTAGAGCGGGGGATTGGAAGGTGTGGTCATTGAGGGAGACTCCGTCGAAGAGATGTTGGGGAGCGATGTTCGAAGGATGGTGCAGTGCGGGGGTTTCAGTACGTGAGACTGGAGAATGGGATCGATCGGAGCCACCAGATGATGTTTTGTGTGAGACTCGACGATTGTTCATCTGATTCGGGGGTGGTGTTCCCGTTTCTGACTGTGAAGCTGGCAGGCCATTGCCGTCGAAGAGTGACTGTAAGGCCAGGCGTTAGCACGCTCATCAGAAGGTTCTTGGTCAATTACCTTTCTCTTCTGTCCTTGACCAGCAGTCTTTACACGATTGCGCGACTTGATCACATCTGTTTTGAGAGAGATGGGCCGAGGGGTGCCGTGAAGCTTTAGGAAGAGACCACATGCGTTGCACAGGACCGAGCCCATCTCGTCGCGACGCCAGAGCGGCGTTGTTGAGGTAGTGCAATTCTGACATACTGGCTGTATATGATTACCATGATCAGTCAGTGTCGCCATTGTGTTTTCGAAATTAGACTTCCGCGATATGATAAAAAATGAGGGAGTGTTCGATAAGAATTCTCGATAAGGGTCGGGGCGGGAGAAGGCGCTAGGGTGGGGTTGCTGAGCTGGGAAAGGTGAAGGGCCAACTTACTGGAACTTGTCCTTGACCACCACTGGTCGCCGCGGGTGATGAAGTGGCATAGGTCATATTTGTCATATTGTGCCCTACATCATTGAATGTCCTGAATGCGAAATAAGCGGTCAGCCTCTTATCTGCGAAACGTGTAATCACGCGTATAACTCGACTTAGCGCAATCAACAGGGTCTTGAGGCCAGCAGGTAGGTAGGCAGCGAGGACCAGTCATGATTGATGCTCAACACACTCCGACGAAGCCCTGGACTCGCTCGTTGTGACATTGAGGAGCACACTTTGGTCTCCGGCCGTCCCAGTGCAGCTAGTAACGCTCCACTTCTTCCGCATCAACCTCATCTTTGTGCCCTCCTAGCATCCTGACCTTTGTCGGACTGCTGCTCATTCTGCCCCCTTGCCTGCTTGCCTCAACCTGATATAATTCGACGTACCTGAGATGCGGAGCCGGTGCGGATGCGACTGAAGCCAGCGTGACAGAGTTTGAGGTGTTGAGCTAGGATGGGGTTGCGGATAGGGTCCAATGAAGAAGTCGAAGACCGTGGAGGATGTACTGACTCTGGGAGAAGCCCGATTACCTGCCAATGGCCACCAAAGAAGCCGCTGTAAAGGCTGCGTTGACTGTGATTAATAAGCTGGATGGCCGAGGATACAACGTTGAGTGACGAAGCTGATGCGATGAAGACGGAGATATTGGACAATGACCGGAGGTACTGTTGTGCGGTAGGTATGTATGACACGAAAGGACCGACTTTGGATAGTGGATAGTGTTATAGAGAGCGTGTTGTAGGCTTTTCACGAAAAAGACGCGGTAGGAAGGGATCCAGTGGAGGAGCGATGGGTCAATTCGTGATGATTATCCAAACTAGAACGATGATAATTAAATGAGTAAAGCAGCACAAGTAGAATTACAAGTTGAAGGAAGGACTGGTGTTGTAAGAGTCCAGTATTTTTGAGAGACTGATAAAGGGATAGATATCTGGTAGCGTGTGTAGCAATAGCTCCGTACCGTAATTTGGAGCCGCCCTAACGCTCCTCTCCCCTGCATCACATAAAATTGTGCACGACTCTAATTTTAGGCCTTCCAGTCAAACCCTCCGCTGTCTCCAAGCCATACGATCTTCCTGACCTTTGGAATTGATAGGTAGATATGTGTGGTCTGATTAAAATAGCCAAGATGCAAAGGTAATGCACAACATACAATTCTCCGCTGACCAAGTGCGTCCACAACTACGTGTAGTAGCTACCAACCAGCAATGTACCACTGAATGCACAGAATAATTCGTATTTCCCGGATATACAACAAAAAGCCTCACGATCCTTAAGGATAGTGTAGGCGCCTTGTCCAATAGTTTTGGCGGGTAATAATTCGAACCTTACCCCGGTATCTCTACCCTGTGTTGATTATGCGAAATGATATGCTACCTAGCGTGTCGAAGTCAATTTCTACCAGCCTCTTCTGTTTCGCTTACTCTATTATTCTCTTAGTAACCTTAGGTGGATCTCCCTCAATTGAGATATCATGCAGAAGATGAATTGCTCCAGGCGTTGTCGGCTTCTTAGGCGATACCGAAATCAGATCAGCCCAAACAATGCTTTTCTCAATTGGATTGCACAGGCTTGAGCTGCGTGCAGATGAGGAGTCTGAGAGCAACAGATAGTCTTATCTGGAGATTTTTAAAAGCGAGCTGTTGCATAACCAGGGACAAGGACTCCCCATGATCTCAATGATTGTCCGTCGTTGGCCCACCGATAAGGTGCATTGGATCCATGTATGCGTATCATTAGCACATCATTCCTACATTTCTCTACACGTGAAATTATGGCCGAATCAACGCATCTGCACTTCCCTCGTCCCATGTCAAACTGCAGTAACAATACTACTATTCTTCAAGATTCTTTTCGTTAGGTGATGCTCTGGCTCAAAGCAATGAATGCCTTGAGCTACACAGGAATGACAAAGGTCGAAATCGGCAAGATTGCAGATGTTGCAATGGTAGTGGACGTCCGTCGTCAAAGCACCGCATTCGTCGCAATTTACAGAGAAGCGAACACAATTAGTAATAGGGTATTTCGCGCCCAACTTAGCCATTTCGGCTGGAATACTGGTTTTATCTGCTCCTTTGGGGAATAATGCGAGGAGGTCGCGAGCGGGAAGCCTTGCTTTCGGGTCAGAAGCTCGACATCCATTTATTTTGTCGTTGAAGTATGCTGGTATTCCTTTCAAGCACGAAGGCAGGCCTATAGGGTTGGTATGATCTGCGGTACAGGAATAGCGGGGGATTGTCGTACAGCCATTTCTTATGCAGTAGTATCCACAGACCGTTGATTTGTGCTCTGCAAGAAGCCAAAGTATGAACCCTAGCTGAAAGATGTCCGTCCGAAAGGTCATTTTCTTCGGTGAAGGCGCGTCTCCGGACTGTAGCCGTAGCTCTGGAGGTACATAACCCCTGCGATTTGGCAAATGCCGTCCAGAGGCCTTCAAAGCAGTCAATACAGCGCTTCCGTCTGCTCTAATACCAATAGAATCGAGTTGAAGCACGCCCATAACGAAGCCTCTGCTATGAACTTCGGAGATAGCTGTCACGATCTGCTTTGCCCAAGTTTCTCTTACAGCCCACGGTATTTGCTCAGCTTTTGCTTCTGCGGTCTCCAAGATCTGTTGGACTGTGCCAAGCGTAGGTGATTCGTAAAGATAACCTTTTAAATGCTGTCTGTTATCATCCAACACAACCCCAATAAAACGCACTATGCAGGCGCAGCCCCGCAAGCTGTATAACAGCCTAAGGTCATCAAAATATTCCTCAATCCCATTTTGGCCCGGCAAGCCTGTACCAGCAAAAGGAAGCTTTCGTTCAATGCAGCTTTGGGATTCAACCAGGACAATATAGGCAGATGAGGATATGCGAGATCGAACGATGATCTCGCTCTCTAGATACTGAGCACAACCCAGGTCCTCGATGTCTTGCAGTTGATCCACTTCGTTACACATCTCGCTCTCTTCAACGTCCTCGCTAAATAGCACGGCTGAGTCGTCAAATGAGCATTGACCTCGGTCATCTTCTGTTACGCGGATTGAGACCCTCGTGATTGTTTCGAGCAGTTTTCTACTGTGGAAGATTTTTTCAAGCTGAGATTGAAATTCCGCTGGAAGCGTTTTGCAAGAATGCTCAAGGAAGTCTGGTGCTGATAAGCGCGAGAATGCTGAGTGCTTAGAGTTGCAATTGATTTCGGCAAGCACAGTCACCCTTTGCCATCGTCTTGGAGTCTCGGCATGAATAAGATAATACTTATGGAGGCGACTATTCTTTGTATAACCCAATTCCACCATAGCAATTACGGCTGTAGGTTCATTAAACAGGCCTTCTGTAGTATACTGCTCAGGGAAGTAGGTGGACGCTGCTTCAAAGATGTAGTCGGGCGAGTCAGAGAACATGGAATGCAGCCGATCAATTGACCCCTCTGACCCTTGCGAGAATCTAGATACACAATCCAGGAATATGTCCGCAGCATCAGAATGGCAATCCTCTGAGAGGTTAGATTGATCATCACTGGCTGAGACATTATCTCCAGCATCATTCAAGACCGTCAAAGTGTTTGGTAGTTGTGTACTCTTCCCGCCTTGGGATTGCGCGAGTGCTTCAGTCAGTAGCTGTATCTGAGTGCGATTCTCGCCGAGTTCCCTGTAAATCTGGGCAAGGTACTAGTAGAGGACCCGATCGTACGTAATAATGGCATGCTGTGTTTTGTCCACAATGGAAGCCATCAGGCTTGCAGTCTGTTTTCCGATCGCTGGGTCCTTTCCTCTTGGGGCTTCATGACTGGCAGGTGGGCTGACAATAGTAGTCAGCTCTGGAGACACTTCCTCAATACTTGCAACTTGTTCGACTTCCGCCTTGGTTGAGCGTGGGAGTTCTTGGGATGGCGATGAATCCGAACCAGACAGTACGGTCTGGTGTCCATGTCGTATACCCAAATCCACAGGCTGGTGAAGGGATCGTCCATCCTCCCCTATCTGCGTTTGTATGCGACACACGGAAGATCTCAAAATTGTACTCAGTGAACATCCGCGTGGAAATGGGCTCATATCGACCAGACTTACAGATTCAAGATCGCCACACAGTCGACAAGGCGAGCTCTGATACCTTTCAAGTCTCCCGTAAATACCTTTAGATGTGATTACTGCCTAATCAAAGCTCTGCGTGAGATCCTCGGGACCTTTCCAGGCTTAGATGCGGAATTGGAGCCTGCCCGGTGTAACCGATTCTCGATGAAAACATGCACATCCCCAAGTTTGGTCTGGGCCTCATTCAGGTTTTTGAGAATACTGGGGCTTGAGGATCCTACCAATAACAGGCCCTTGATATCTTGAACCACGCTTTCTAGGTGGTCTAGCTCGGCCATCAAAAGTTCTAGTTCCTGTGGTGCATCACTGATAGATCGGACAAATTTGATGCTGTTGGAACATGCTCCAAGGATGGTAAGGATGCCTACGCTGATCGACAGTGGATCCATAGCAGAAAGGTCGCGAGTGCACTCGTTCTGGCCGAAGGAACAACCGCATAATCTTTGGAAGAGTGGTCGATATTGCGTAGAGGAGGATGCGCCTGATCTCTGCGATCATCTCAGCCTCACCAGCGGCATCCTCGGCGTACACAGATGATCTTTAAGCAGCTAGAGGGGAGGATAACCCATTAAGGGCTAGGTAGGGCGTCCTGGTTCCTTGATCTAAGGTAGTCCCTGAAGCGGAAGGGCCGGAAACTTCCAGGGGCTAAATGAGCTGTCTTCAAACAGGCATGGAAAGCCGTGCGTATAGACATGCCAGCTGATCAACTAGAAGGCTAACCGAGACGAAGGTTTGAGTCGTGACTACACGGTGCCTAGAATGTGAATTTCACTGTAAAACCGACGGCAGGATTAAATGCTTAAAATCTCTTTCAAAAGACAAGCGTCGTCCCATAAAATCATTTAGAAAAGCGATTGAGTGCAGCACTACCCTTCTAAAAGCGGCTTTTGGAAGTGAGTGCAGCAGTGATCATTCGCACAGGACTAAAATGTTCAGCCTTTGCTAACGTAGAGGTTCTATCCGGTCCGCAGCTTCCTCTCATTTATGAATAAGGTACTCATGAGGTTATTACCTTTAAATTTTAGGAACGGCATCAATACGTACCTTGTTTTTGTAATATATGGTCTACGAAGAACATTTTAATGTAGGTAAGCTGTATCACGGACTGTAGCCAAGGCGTAATGGTCTTCGACTGCAGTCCTAGGTTGGAGATTTTTCTGGATCTCAGAATCTCAACCGGCGACAGCTGGTCGAGAGAGAATGGATACAATTTATTGCCGTACAGCTTTTGATTGCCTTCTGAGTATAACTCGTATGCTGAAGCCCGACTTATAAATAAAAGTCCACAGGACGACCACTTCCTCAGTAACGAAGATAATTCGTCAAATCCGAGAATGGTTCAGCAAAGAGCATGGTAACCTTGAAATTAAGAAATAACCTAAGGTCCCCTACGAAGAAAAACACCGAAAGTCGCGCTACAGGCTTTAGCGTGCCAGGACCAGCACCACGAATTCCGTCCCTAGAAGGGTGCTTAGGGAGACAACAGCCGCTCATGCGCTTTTGATAGGGCGTCTTGAGCTATCAAAAGCCCCCTAGATTTTCCACTGGGGTCGGCGTTTCCACCCTAAAGTAACCGCTGTGAGTTTGGTGTAGGGCAAAGTCATTTAGGGCTAGGGTTCTTTAGCAGAGGACGCGACCAAAACTCACAAAGGGAAGTGACGAGGGGTTAACGCTGAGAGCGACTTGGTTCCTTGATATCAGCTCCCGGGGGACGCGCGCTTCACTTGTCCCCACGTGTCAGCAGTAGCTTGCCATAGCAATCCGTTTCTGGTAGAGATGGCGTGAAATGGCCACCGTGAAAGCCCTTGAGGGTCGCACAGTCCATCAAATCCAATCTGGGCAGGTCATTGTTGACTTATGTTCTGTGGTGAAGGAGCTGGTCGAGAACAGTTTAGATGCTGAAGCCACAGCTATCGAAGTTCGCTTCAAAAACAATGGCCTTGATTCCATCGAGGTGCAAGATAATGGCATTGGTATCGCTAGCGAAAATTACGAAACAATTGCGTTAAAACACTACACATCAAAGTTGGCAAACTACGATGATCTCTCCTCTCTACAGACCTTTGGATTCCGAGGCGAGGCTCTCTCTTCTCTTTGCGCCTTGTCTAATTTTCATATCACCACGGCGCGCGGGGACGAAGCTCCGAAAGGCACCAGGCTTGATTTCGAGACCTCTGGTAGATTAAAGGGCACACAAGTGATAGCGAGCCAGAGAGGCACTACTGTTTTCGTCGAGGATCTCTTCAGAAATTTGCCTGTGAGGCGTCGGGAGCTCGAGAAGAACATTAAGAGAGAGTATGGCAAAGTTCTTGGAGTACTCCAGGCCTATGCTTGTATTAGTACTCAAGCCAGAATCTCTGTTAGCAACGTGATGGCCAAAGGCAAGAAAGCAGTGGTTTTTGCGACAAAATCGAGTCAAAGCACACGAGAAAATATCGCCAATGTCTTTGGAGCAAAGACTCTTCCCGGATTAGTTGCTCTGGATCTGAGCTTTGAAATGCAACCAACAAAGACCTACAGCCAACTTTCTGAGCCAGAGTGAGCCACGAGTGTTCGGATTCCAAGCCTTCCGATGCTAACTTGCAAGGAACAAGCAGGTCCGTGTACTCGGCCACATCTCCAGACCAATTTTCGGGGAAGGGAGACATGCACCAGACCGTCAGATGTTCTTTGTCAACTCAAGGCCTTGTGGCCTACCTCAAGTTGTTAAAGTCTTTAACGAAGTTTACAAATCTTATAATATTTCACAGTCACCGTTCATTTTCGCAAATATTGTGCTAGATACTAGTATGTGGCATCCATGAACCTCTATCTGCATGCTGACACTACGAGATGCTTATGATGTAAACGTTTCTCCCGACAAACGAACAATTCTTCTACATGAGCAGAATGCGTTGCTGGAGGCTTTGAGGGTTCGTCCACTGTTAAGCATTGCGCGAGCTCACTAACAATATCAGGTGTCTCTTATCGAGCTTTTTGAAAAGCAAGGTCAGACTGTACCGCAATCCCAAAATCCCATACAAAAGCTGCCATCTTTTAAACCTCTCAATGTACATCGAGAAAACTCGGATTTTAGCGAAACGAGCGAGAAATCGTTACCTAAAGACAGTCCGTCGACGCCACATGTGGAAAGCATTGAGCCTGGTGCCGGCGCAAAGGAGCCTCCGGTTGAACGCGGTGAACTGACGCGCGAAGGCAATGGTACTAGTCTCATCGAAAGCTTTGCAAGTAGGGATAGTAAAGAGCGTGTCACCAACCCAATTTCTAATGACCCCTCGGATTCTGGGGGAAAGGCTTTGTCAAAAGACAAGCAGAAGCTGATCAGGAAACTTGGCAAAGACAGTGGAACAATGAACCGGCCAGACGACTACGATGATGCCCTTGAAGTAGCACAATCCGATGCCCTACTAAGAGGTGCTTCGAAAGCTGTTGAGGACTTCAACCAGAGGATCGCAGAGCAGCAACCTGGTCCCGAATCGGACACAGATCCATCAGCTGGGGATCAGCATCACAAAGACGTACTAGTGGAGAGCATCGCCCCGACTGCATTGTCTTCGGGTGTAGTGCCGAATGCCTTTGACCGAATGCGTCCAAGACGTATCAGCCCTGAAATTGCAACGATCACAATCGGTTCAAAGACAACGACGTCTGTGCTTGGATCTATGCCCTTATCCAAAAGACGTAAGATAGACCAGGGGCTATCTACCCCAGCCAGACAGGACCGTTCGGCAGACGAGTCTACAAGGGATAAATTCAGTAGTAGCATGAGGTCCTTTGCTGCTCCTGGTAGTCAATTACTCAAGACTGTTGGAAAAGCACAGAGTAAGGCCCGCATGTCTATAGATTACTATGATAACTCCAGCCAGGATGAAGTATTTGCACATGCCTCGCATACCGGGTCTGTAGTATCAGATGCTGAAGCTATCGAACAAGACCAAGCATCCGTCGCCTCTGAAGTTGAGGAGGGTTTTGCAGATGAGGAGCCAGGATCACAGCAATTGGACGCCAAGTCTGGATCTGACGTCGAATTTCTAGACGAGGAGGACAAGAAGTCTAGAGAAGATGCAAAGGTTGCTGAATTGATCAGACAAGCTGAAGAAAGCTCAGTGATTACGAACCAGGACAACAAGGGACGTGACCACCAGACATTGAAAGCAACAGGCCAGAAAGACTCCACCATCTCTCTAATTCAAATAATTGCTACATCAGTCCAAAAGATCCAAGAGCAGCTAAGTATGTTGGAAGCAGCAATACGACAGTCCCTGAACGCGAGCGAAACAGCAAGACCCTCAACCACACCCTTAACAGAGGCCACCACCCCTGAAGAGCGCCTCTCCCTCACAGTGTCCAAAACCGACTTCTTAACAATGCACATAGCCGGTCAATTCAACCTTGGCTTCATTCTCGCCACCCGCGGATCCTCCGATCTCTTCATAATAGACCAACACGCCTCCGACGAAAAATACAACTTCGAGCGCCTCCAAGCCACCACCGTTGTACAAAACCAGCGCCTAGTCCATCCCCACCCCTTGCAGCTCACAGCCATAGAAGAAGAAATCGTGCTCGAAAACCACGACGCCTTGCTCAACAATGGCTTCGTAGTCGACATAGACACCAGCGGCGACTTACCCGTCGGTCAGCGCTGCCACCTCATCTCCCTCCCCATGAGCAAGGAAGTCACCTTCTCCACCGCCGACCTCGAAGAACTCCTCACCCTCCTCGCTGAATCACCCACCACCACCCACAATCTCTCTACCTCCAACGCATCATCGATCCCCCGCCCCAGCAAAGTCCGCCGCATGTTCGCCATGCGCGCGTGCCGCAGCTCTATTATGATAGGTAAGACGCTGACGATGAAGCAGATGGAAGCGTTGGTAAGGAGAATGGGAGGGGTGGATAAGCCGTGGAATTGTCCGCATGGGAGACCTACTATGAGACATGTTTGTGGGTTGGAGGGGTGGAGGGGGTGGAGGGAGG
>KE598567.1:208576-250301 GCA_000444155.1 Cladonia macilenta KoLRI003786
GAGGGGGGGGTGGATTGGAAGGAGTGGGTGGAGGAGAGGATGGGGGAAGCGGGAAGTGGGGAGATAGGGGAGGAGGAGGAGGAATTGGGGGAAGGGGGGGAGGAGAGTATTGGTGATGGAGAGGAAGCGGAAGAGGTGGAATCCATGGAAGGGAGTGGGGAAGGCACTGATTATGGGGAGGAAGAGGAAGAATCAGATGAGTGAATATGCTTTCATCGCGTTATACCTATACTCCGCATTTACTCCAAGACTCGCCGTTCGCTATGTATTTTGTTTCGTTCCCACATCCATTTCTTACAAATTGGTATATCACCCAGAAATCAAAATCTCCAAATTACCTGTCCCCTCACAACCATCCACCCCCCCTCCCCCTTCCCTCCTCCATAACTTTGCCACTCACTTCCCTCGCCCTCACACCACCACTCGGCAAGATCCCTTCGTCCCTAACTTCCACTCCACTCCGACTAACCACCCTGCCACCCCCTCCCATTCCCCCACCACTCCTCCCCATCCCACCCCACGCTCTCGCCTTCCCAAGCCCCACATTCCCCGATCCCCAACTCCCTTGCGCGCCCAAATTGCCCGTTCCGGGTGTCAGAGCGCGCTGGTCGGGCCTCTGTTGTCGCCGCTTCTGCTGCTGGAGTGGTGGAGTGGGTGGATTCATTGCCAAGGGATGAGGAATAATATCTTCGATTTGGCTTGTGTATTCGAAGGGAGATGTTTGAGAGAGAGGTTGGTAGGATGATTTGTTGCGGAGGTGTTTGAATTCTTTAGGTGGAGATGGTGAGGGGGAGGGAGAAGGGTGTGTGATCCAATTGCTGTCTGGGATGGAGGGGGCGGCGGCCGAGCGGGGACGACTTGAGGTTATGGTGCTGATTGTGCTGGAGGAGTAGACGGAAGATGATTTGGTGGGGGAACGGGTGATGCTTGTATTGGCGACGGGGTTGGGAGGGATTTGGTCGAGGGAAACATCGTGGAAGTTATGGCGGGAGGAAGGGAGGGAGGGTTGCTGGTCGAGATACTGGCTCTGGAGCTTGATGTGTGAGGAGCGCTGAGAGACGGGTTGGTCGTAAAAGGGTTTCTGAATGTCTATTTGGGACGACCGATGAGACTGGGGTTGGTCGTAGAATGGTTTCTGAATATCTACACGAGACGATCGGTGAGATTGAGGTTGGTCATAGAATGGAGTCGAGAGATTTGTTCGTGAGACTCTAGGACTGGAGTTCGGATGCGGTACATTGGTGATGTTGTCGTGGGAGCTGTTGCGAGTATGCATGAAAGGCATAGTACGTGGAGGCGACATCAGTGGATCTTCCGTTTTGGCGTCTTTCCGACTATTTGCTGTTGCTGTGGTGGCCTGGCTCATGCGATTGTCGAGTAGGGAGGACTTGTTGCGTTTGTGTCTCGAGGTAAGATTATCCTCTAGAGGGTTCATATCTGGTGGAAGCTGTGAGATCTTGCGGAAAATAACCCCCAGGTATATGGATATGACTAGCGACACGAGGTGCATGCATCCGTTGACCAAGCTCAGCAGGAACGTTGAATATACAATTTTTGTCGTGGCTTCATCACCACCGAAAAGAGTCCCCCAATGACCTGGCGCGTTATTTGGCTCAATAGATTGCGTGTGCGACATCAAACTGCTGAATACGAGGAAAGGAATGAGGCCGGTATCGAGTATGGCGGCGAATAGCATATAACTAGCGGACGAAGCAGGGGTCCGGCCTTTCGCTGATCGTGACAGATGATAAACAGCGTAAATCGTATGCACCATTGCAATGCCAGGCTATTCAGAGAGTTTGATCAGCACAAATACATTATTTATGGCTTTCAATGCGTACTGGTAGTCTGACGATCCATCCAGTCGTGGGTTCCATTCCCGTGAGACATATCCCACAAAACAATAGCCCAACAGCTCCCAATAACTCGCAAGTTCGCAGAAAAAGCTGAACTAAGCGTGTCCACTTGACCTTCGACTTGGTTCGTGGGCTCATGGGCTTCCAGTCTAGATTGCCATAGGGCCTGAGATTGTGTAAGCAGAGAGCGCTCCCAGCAGTAGTATGAAATCCTCACACGACGAAGTACGAGTCTGGATGTCTGTTGAATTCCTTGGATTGTATCAAGGGGCCATCAATCTTTGGCTTTGATCTTGGTGGAGACCAGCTTGCCTGGGTCACTGCTTTTGGGTTGAACCCTTGATCTGTTGGGCCGACGAAGGAGTACTTGGATGGATGATCATATAAGAAGGGCGGGTCCACACCCATGATTAGCGAGAGACAATGGATATAGCGAGTGACTGTGTAAGCTCATATGCCAATAATATGTACTGCGAGTTACAATGTACAAGAAGCTTCCCTGAGAGACCTGACAGGGAATAGCAGGCTGAAATCGGTAGATAAACCTTATTCTGTTTGCGCTGGCGCTAAATATCTGTCGGCAGGGGCAACTATCGCCGATAAGATCTCGCCAGAAAACGCGTATTTTCGGTAAGCTAAGCGTCGCCTCATATATATCAAGTTGAGATGAATGTTGCTCATCGAGCTATATGTATCTCGGGAAACACCCTGAAGTCTCTTTATTCATTCATAAGATCGTCTACTAATCCGTATCGTCTACCTCAGCGACGGAGCAACAGCTACGTCGTTAAAGATGGCCGGCCTTTCCGAATGGCTGTACTTGGATCTGGACCAGCAGGCTTTTACACCGCTTACAAGGTGATGTCAAGTATCGAGAATGCAATTGTGGATATGTATGAATATCTTCCTGTACCATTTGGATTAGTTCGGTTTGGTGTTGCACCCGATCATCCGGAAGTCAAGGTATTGAATTAAAGCTTTTCACATACCGTATACTCATTGTGACATGGTTTGACGTTATTGGCCACCCCAGTTGATAGAGTCTTCTATGCCTAACTTTTCAAATCTAGAATTGCCAGGATAAGTTCGAAGAAGTTGCTTCTTCGCCACGCTTCAATTTCGTGGGCAATGTTGAAGTAGGCAAAGGGGTGCCATTATCCGCTTTCAGAGAGCATTACCATGCTATAGTGTTCGCCTACGGCGCTACGAAGGATCGCAAGCTCGGTATACCGGGCGAAGATACTTTGAAAGGCATTTACTCAGCCCGCGACTTCGTTGGCTGGTACAATGGCTTACCTGAACACGCCGATCTGGAGCCAGACCTAGAGTCTGGAGAGGATGCAATCATTATTGGGCAAGGAAATGTGGCTTTAGATGTTGCCCGTACGTTATTGACCGATGTCGATACATTACGGAAGACAGACATGACGGATTACGCTCTGGCTACCCTCGCGAAGAGCAGAGTTAAACGCGTCCGAGTTGTCGGCAGAAGGGGACCAATGCAGGTATGCTGCCTCCTCTGGCCATTCACCCGGAAGTAGCGGTGCCGTTGATCTCTTGGCTAGGCTGCGTTTACGATACGAGAAGTTCGGGAGCTTCTAACACTGCCATCGGTTTATTTTGAGCCAATAGATCCTACTCTGCTTCCCTCAGATGTCGATAAATTCCCGCGAACACCAAAGCGACTTACGAAATTGCTAGCCAAAGGCTCATCAATACCAGCTTCTGAAGCAGAAAAAACCTGGTCTCTAGACTTTCTGCTCTCCCCAGTTCAATTCTCTGCTTCTGAAACAACGCTTCAGAAACTAGATACCGTTAACTTCTCGAAGAATTCGCTGACCGGCAACCCCTATGAATCATCGGCGAAGGCCGAACCCACTGGTGAGACAGCTACGCTTCATGCCGATCTGGCATTTCGCAGCATTGGCTACAAGTCCGAACCTATAGATGGCATGAAAGACCTAGGCATAGATTTTGACGAAAGACGCGGAATAATCCCAAACGATGGAAACGGGCGTGTGACTAGTCTTTCATCTGATGGAACAGGCATTCCAGGCCTATATTGCTCAGGCTGGGTCAAACGGGGGCCCGCGGGTGTTATTGCAAACACCATGGAAGATGCCTTCGCCACAGCAGAGGCTATTGCGATGGACTGGAAGAGCCAACAACCCTTCATGGCTGGTGGGCAGGGTTGGGACACTATGAAATCAGAAGCTGATCGAAGAGGGCTTAGAAGTGTCAGTTGGAGCGATTGGAAAAGAATCGACGCTGCAGAGATCGAGAGGGGCAAAGCGAAGGGGAAGCCGAGAGAAAAATTTGCTAGTGTGAGCGATATGTTAAGCGTACTGGACTGAATGGACAGCTCGAACCAGGTAGCCACAAGAACTCTTGTTCCGCAGGGCTATAGTTAGTGTCACTGGTAAAGCGTGGAGGACACGGTTCGGCCAGGAAACCTGCTGGAGGGAGGTAGCTGAGTCTCAATCTTCGAGAGAGCCGGTTTCCACAGGACGCAATGATGGTCTAGTCTCTCATGGTGCCTAACACTTGGATTATCTCAATGGAATGACAATAGGTACACCGTTCCGGCATTCGACTCCTTTAAGGGGCTGAAGGGAGATTGACGAGGGCATGAACCAACCATGGCAGCCATCCGGATCAGGACTGGGGAGGATTCGGGGACGGAAATTCACAACTGCAACCTGCCAATTTGCCATTTCAGTAACTCACAGAGCACCGAATCGTGGTCATCGAGATCGGATGTAGCTACTTCATATCAATCGTGGGGTATTGCATCCCCCAACATTTGATCTTTATCCTTTCTTAAATCCTCGCCTCAGTATCCCCCCTCTCCCCTCATCCATACAACAACCCCTCCACCATCTCCCCAATCGCCAAACTACTAGTCAACCCCGGACTCTCAATCCCCAACAAATTCACAAACCCCTCCAACCCCTCCTCCCTCCTGATCACAAAATCCGCAAACCCCTCCCCCCCCTCCCTCCACACCGCCCCCCCCTTCCCCAATTTCGGTCTAATCCCAGCATAATCACACTGCACCTTCTCCCTCCGTATACCCGGTAAATACGCCTGAATCTCATCCAGCGCGGCTGGGAGTCGGGATTCGTTGACTGAGAGATCGTCGGGAGAGGATACCCATTCGACGTCGGGGCCGAAACGGATCGCGCCCGTCATGTCCATGGTGAGATGGGTGCCGAGGCCTGCGGCGCCGCTTGTGGGGGCGGGATAGATGAGGGTGGTGGGGCGGGGGGTGGGGGAGGTGTAGGAGTAGTAGGAGCCTTTGGCGTAGTAGGGTGTGAGGTGTCTTTCAGGGGGGAGGATGGTGTTTGAGAGGGGGACGGCGGCGAGACCGGCGCTGTTGATTATGGTTTCGGTTGTTATTGTTGTTAGCTCGGATGAGGAAAGGGAGGTGGTTTTGATTCTCCAGCCTTGAGAACCAGACGATAGGGGTTCAACGGATTGCACGTTTGTGTGACAGGCTAGGTCGCCGCCTTTGGATTGGAAATCGGACTCCAGGTATGACATGTAGGCGTGCGAGTCCACAATTCCAGTGGTTGGGCTTTCGAGAACGGCTTCTCTGGCGAGTACATCTGGCTCACGGGTACGGGCTTCTGATAGGGAAATGAACTGCATGGGCACACCGATTGACTTTGCAAAGTCATGAGTCTTGACCAGTTCCTCATGCTGCTGGGCATCCTGTGCCAAGATCCACTTTTTGGAATTGCGGTAGGGGATGTTTTGCTTCTCGCAGAGATCGTACATCATCTGCTTGCCGCGGAGACATAGTTTCGTTTTGAGAGAAGTGGGACCGTAGTAAATGCCAGCATGGATGACCTGGGTGATTATATGAGATCAGAAGATAGATTCGAAATGGGAGGTAGTGCGAGATATACCTCAGAGTTGCGACTGCTCGTCTCTGTGCCGACTGCTCCATGTCGCTCGAGAAGCAGAGTCGAGGTGCCTTCCCGCTCAGCGAGCTTCCGCGCAATGGCAAGGCCCACGGCACCAGCACCGATTACCTGATATGTGAATTATGTTCGACTAAGGAGTGAAGGAAGGAGGGGTACCTACAACATGTGTGAAGTCGGCTCTCCGCACAGAGGAGCTCGAGAATGCCCTTGGAGCGCATGGCTTGGTCAATTGGCGTCGTAAGGCTCCTCCGAACATGTCAAGGACCTTTTACACGGTTTAGATGTAACATGATGGAGCAATGCTGAAAACACATCGAAAGACCTCAAGCTTAGCCCATACTATGCGTTGATCTGGCCTATGACGTTAGAGATGGCTTAAAGATAGATGTGAAAGTCCTTTAGCGTAGGACAAACCTATCCTAAATTTTAAATGAAGGACATGTATATATTGATTGATATATATTGCAAATTGCATGCTGCTTCATTGTACGCCGCGATCAAGGTGAAGGCGTCTATATTAACTTTGTTGCATATACATACGACAGCGTGTATTGGTTCTCCACGTCTCATCTCAATTAGAAAGACGAAGAGTACATACAAATGAGATCGCATTAGTGGCTACACGAAGCCATCTGTATAGCATAATGGAAAAATAGCAGCACTCCTTCGTTTCACCAGAAGATATTACCCAATCCCAGCGCCCACCGCGCTTGCTGATATTTGTTGAACACCTACAAAATATATGCCCACGCATAGCCATCCACCAAATCAAAAACTCCGCTCAATAATCCTCACTAACCTGACTCCCCACCTCCGTCCAGCTCCCCGGCGTATTAAGACCCCTCCCATCCTCGCTCACAACATCTAAATCCTCGCTCCCCATCTGACTAGCATGCTCCCCACTACCAGCCTGCTCATCCCCTCCCCTAAGTTCTCCCATCCTCTGCACCTCACTCGCAGGCGGCGAATAAAAAGGCGTAGCACGGGCATTATTCTCCGCCCACTCGTTAACAGACCAGTAACTTGACTGTGCGGGCTGTTGCTGGATATTAGGATCCTTGAGCTCAGCGAGATCAGTGTTGAAGGAGGAGGCGGAGGTGGTGGGTGTGAGATCGAGGAGTTGTTCGGATGGGTGGTGCGAGAGGTTGTCGGTGTCGATGAGGAGGCGGGGGGTTTGTGGGGAAGAAGAGGGGTTGGCGGGAAGGGTGGAGGTGTCGATGAGGTTGCGTTGGGGTTGGTATGCAGCTGGTTTGGGGGGGATGGGTGGGGAGGCGGGGGAGATGATGGGGAGGGTGGGGGTTTGAGAGCGGGAGGGGGGAGAGGAGATGGTGTCATTGTGGATTGTGGGAGGGGATGAGATGTCGTACATTGAGTCATGAGATGGGGATTGAGGGTCGATGTGCATTTCGTCCGAGAAGGGATTTGCGAAGCTTGATCCTAGGGCAGCAGCCTGGGCTTCAATGTGTCGGTGACGGAGACCTGAATCCTCTTCTCGTGGCTCTGCGGCTGTCGTGGTTGCAGATGTCTCTTCGGTCTTCAAGGTACCATCTCCATCTACAAGATCGTCGAAGCTCTTAGCCCTGGAACTTCCTGGTTGCTTGGATTTTCGCCTCTCCTCTAATATTCTTCCTCGCTCTAGTATCTCCTGTCGAGCTTTTCGTCGGCGTTCAACAGCTTCAGGGTCTTCTGATTCGCGAGTGGACGCATCAGGCGAGGCGTCTCTGGACTGAGAAGGTGGAGCTACTTCGTCGCCCAGACTGTGTAAAGCCATGGCGACCTTCCTTCTCGATTCGTCGATCCATTGGCGGACATGAGGATTTTCATAAGCGGCGAGCCCGGCAGCGAAGAGGAATGAGATGGATATAAGGAGGCCTATAAGATGTAAGTATCTTGTAAAGTTTGGCGCCCGAAGAAGGAGGTGAGACACCCCGTAGGCAGCTGTGGCGTACTCGGGTGGATGCCTCGGACTAGAACGGGGTATAGATGACTGACCTTTAGCCAACGGAGCTGGCATCGTGAATATCTATCAACGATAACAAGAAAAGCTCTGGATCCTCTTGGGTTGAGGTTTTGGTGCCTGGGGAGGTCAGTCTGAAGTACAACGTTCCAAGGCTGTGTGCCTGAACTGCACTCGTCATGGCCCCTCTGCTGAGCCACAATGGCGCTAGCCTTTTATCAATAAGCTCCCCACGGCGCGTCAAATCCCCGACGCGCCATCACAATTCATGCACCATCTCCATCAGGTCAATATTCAGCTCGGTGGCAGATATCCAACTGCGGTCTCAATCAATCAATCCATAATTCCTGGCAAATATGTCGCGTCCAAGCGTGGCAGCGCAGCGCAATCTCACACTGACAGAAGAGCTAGAGAAGCTGGAGCAATCCATCACCTTGACCCTCCAGGGTAAGTGAAGCACAGCGAGATGGGACAGAATATAAAGTAACAATATTGCTAGAAATTGATCACAACTTCAGCCGAGCCCATCGCATAGTAACCACCAGCATCCTTCCAATTGTGGAAAATTACGCTGAGCACTCCAAGAACGTGTGGGAAGGCTCCAAAGTAACCCCCCAATCCCGGACGTTAACACACCAAATACTGACGTACCCCAGTTCTGGAAACAATTCTTCGAAGCCTCCGCCAACGTCTCTCTCTCCGGCTACGAAGAACCCCCAGCCGAGGACGAAACCGTCACAGAAGAAGACCTAACCTCCACCGCAACACCCTCAACCTCAACCTACAACTCCCCGAACCAACCCACCCAAACCCCCGCCACCAACCGCGCCTACCCCCCCAACGAAGACGACTCCCTCCTCTCCCCCTCTCCCATCCACAGAACCCCCCGCCCCTCCAAACCTCCCAAACCCCACCCAACAACAGCCCCCTACTCCTCCCCCTACGAAGCCCTCAAGCGCGAAAACTTCCCCCCAACCACAACCAACAACCAAGACAACACATCCTCCACCCTCCCCTCCACCCCCCGCCAACCCATCTCCCCGGACCCACAATCTTCCCCCTTCGCTCCCCCTTCCACTTCCCACCACACTCACACCGCCCGCCGCACCCCAGCCGCCCAGGACATCCTCCTCCACCGCGTCCTCGACAAGAATTACCGCTTACAAGCTACCCCCCACTCCACCGCTCGGCTCCCTCAGCGGAGTAAATCCTTGTCCGAACAAACGCCAAAACCCTCCACCGCTAAAACAGGAAAGGCGGGATTATCCTCCAAAGACGACAGCGATCTCGACTCCTCCCCGCTCGCAGCGCCGGAACTGCATGCCGAGATTTTTGGAACGCCTGCTGCGAGGAAAGGTGGGAGGGTGCCGGGTGTTAGTGTATTGACGCCTAAGCGGGGAAGGGAGGGGGGCAGTGCGTCCGCGCGTGGTGGTGGTGGTGGGAAAGGGAAGACGCCACAGCAGAAGGATTTGGGGTGGGATAGTGAGAGTGATGAAGGAGAAGGGGATGATGGGGGGATGGGATTTAGTCCGCCGAAGACGATGCAGTTTCATATTCCGCAGGGAAGGTTGATGAGGACGCCTGGTATGTTCCTAACCTCTAACCCTCCCTCCCCCTCCATTCCTCTCTCTTGAACAACCTTTATCATAGTCGTTTCATGCGACTTTCATATCTGTTTTACGTTGCGGCGCGTTGCTAATTCCCGTGTTCTATTCGTATAGCAAGGGAAGCATCCAAACGCATCGTCGAAGACCTATTGCTGACGGCGGGCGGGAACGTGACGGATGATTTGGAAGAGGATAGTCCGAGTGTGGTGAGGAGGGTGGGGGTGGAGGAGGAGGATACGTTTTAAAATACCATTTTCGCAATTATGAATATCAACTTTGCTGTGCACAGGTAGGGGGATTTGTACCTACTTTTTTAAACTTGTAATCATATGGTAGAGTATGATCCAGCTTTAGCTTTAGCTTTAGCTAATACTAATTTATATCTTACTTCCATGGCAATTGGAGAAAAAATATTCCCATCCATCCACCCATCCATTCTACTTGAGTCCCCTCTGCAGTTCAAGATAAGGAGGGAGGGAGGGAGGAGCAGTGGCTGGGGGAAGTGATGGGAGGAATTAGTTAGGTGGATGTGAAAGGGATGATGTTGAAGACATGTATACATAGGAATCTGATCTTCTTTATACATTGCCCTATTTGTCGATTGGGTTTTGCCTGTAAGGGATCCATGACAGGCGGATATGAAGGGGGTCTGCGGGGATATTGATGGGAAAGACTTTGTTGCAGGAAAAAGATTGATTGAAATTCAAGATACGTATACCTGATCGATCTTCATCATTCAGTTTTCTATTTGCCACTCGGGTTTCCTCTGTAGTTCCATGAAGGGGAGCGGGTGGAAGCGGTCTGGTTGCTCAGATAATGATGGGGAAGGCTATGTTGCGTGAGAAAGATTGATCAATGTTCAAGATATGTATATTTGATCGATCTTCTTCATTTATTTTCCTATTCGCGAACCTGGATTTCCCTGCAACAGTACGATGATAGGGGAGGATGAAGGCGGGTTACTGAGAAGGTGATGTAAAGAATCTGTTGCACGAAAAAGACATAAAATTTGTGTAAAGCCCACCTTCATCATTCATTTGTCTTCTTGCGATTTCTTTTAGGGATACCTACCCGTGGTATTTAATTGCGAACCATTCGGTGCAATCGCCTTAGCTCGCATCAAGGTAAGACGAAACGTCTCAGCCCAGCGATATTTGGCGTGATGGAGTATTTTTTGGCCCGCCCTGCTCTATTATATGGAGAGGCACTTTGGTGCTATTTACGATTCTCGCGAGACAGTCGTAGGTGTTCTGAAGAGCTTATCCTGGGCCACCTCGGCACAGCAGCGCCTTGCTGATGTGGGGATGATACATCTGTCCCGCCCATTCTTTATTTGTAGTTGCCAGATCATGCTCGTAAAAACAGAAGCCTAGCCTCGCTCTCTGAACTGTCTCAGGATTTCGAATATTTTCCGTCGTCTCGTGGCAGTAATCAGATCTATTGCGAGTCACCCTCATAGTACGACTAGCTGACATAGACATGCAACGGCCGGGAACTATTCATCATTCGGAGCTTGAGATTACGCTGCCCACCGATCTCCAGCAAAGGGCTCGTCCTAGAAGTAGTTTTCAGGATAAATATTACCATAGTGGACCACATCAACTACCAGTCGATTTCCATAGCGGACCGCTTCAACTACCAGTCGAGTACCCTGGGCAACGCTACAACTCAGAGCAATCAAGTCTGTCGATTAAAGATGATCAGCGAAGATGGTGCAATAAGCCGACTTTTGGTCTTTTGACGCTTTTCATTGCCATATGCCTGGCTGCTGCACTAGGTGGAGGGTTAGGTGGAGGGCTGGTGGCCCATCGGAAATGGTCGCCTGCAAAGTAGGTGGTTCTTTTGGTCCGCTTGCTATATAGTAGAGTAAGACCTTGAGGTACTGATATGTAGGGAGAACAGCTGCACCACAGGGTCGATAAATAATACCTTGACCCGATTACCTGCGTATACAACACTACCAGGAGGAACTGCGTTGCCGACACCACCCACCTCAGCAAGCTCAACCCCGACTAGCTTTGTTGCTTGTCCCTCCCCAGGGGCAAATGGTGCCGTTTATACCGCCACAAATCGACCGCTCCCATTTCTTCCTGGCTTACAGACCAACCTTACCTCTCTCCACTTCTTGATAAATTGCAACACCAACTGGATCCCTTACTCCGGTGACTCAGTCTTGCAGACTCAAGGGAATATAAGCTCGCTTCAGGAGTGCATTGACGCGTGTGCAACATACACTTGGCTGGTAAATATCAGCAATCCGGGCCTTGAGTGCTCCGGAGTTGAGTGGGAAAATGGACGTGTTGGCGCGAGTCAATGGCAGAACGTTTGTTTCTTGAAGGCCAACCTCACCCAAACGTGTGCGAATGTCACTTCCCAGTTGCCTGGGTACGACGGTGCTGTTCTATTGTCTCCATAGGTTAGGGACAATCAAGTCCGGTGTGCTCAGATAGCACGAAGATCCTCGCTCTAGACTATTGTGTACACAGATAAAGTATCCTTGCCCTTGACTTCTGATGGTTATAGATGATGTGGTTGGCGGAAACCTTCGGCCAATTTTGACTTTAGACGAGGCCAACAGTCGAGTAATCTTTGCAAAACATTTGTAAGAAGCGTCTGCTCTTTAGGTGCACTTCAGCCACGATTAGTTATGTATTGTAAAACTCATTTATAGTGATTTCCTGTCAAACGATGAAGGAATGGAATTCAAAGCGTATAGTGAACAATAGTATCCGCGGATCAACGGACATAGCATGCAACAGGCAGTGAACGTCCGTTCTGAATATAGGACATGGCAACAAAGTTTGTTGCGGAGGAACTACTACTGGGGCTGCAGTTGGTCAAATGCCTCCAACTGTGAGACGTGTTGTTGCTTGTCTAGATGTTAGAGCCAGGCATTCCACAAAGACAGACAAGACTCGAATTTAACGTTCGTTGACACATCGTAGTCGTCTGTGCATTATCCTTTTAGTGTTGCGTTGCTGGGAAGTCGGAGATTAACAAAACCTTCACGAATCTCGAGCCTCGTTAATTTTCGTGTTGCACGGCTGGTTACATATGGTTATCTGGTCAATAGATGCTTGCCGTCCATCAAACGTCTCGCTAACTAAGCCACGGTCCGGACTTTACATACCGAGCCAGTTTCTGCCTACCTGTCAGTCTGCCTGTATCAGCAGGCGCGCTTCTGTTGTTGTTCTGCGGCAGTCGCATAATCTCTCTGTTGGTAACAGAACAGTACCAGTTGGGGAATGTTTGCGGCTCCCATTACCAAGGTTGCTCACAAGTTCTTCGTCATTGTCGAGGTGCCTTGTCCAAGTTTGTTGATCCTGTGTCAGAGCCATTTGGGGGCCAGATTGACGATCAATCATAGGCATGAAAGCGAGTTTCAGAATAAAAATAGGGCGAGAATACGATGGTAGAAGATGAGGGTGTTTCTGCAGAGCGGTGAGGGTTGAAACCATCTTACGCCGATGTGCAAGGTTACGAGACGGCTTCTTGTTAATGAGGCTCAAGAACGGAGACAATGGTGATTTCCGTCTGTGGGGAACCCGTATACATTGACTTAGTAGGGGTGTTTAGGGGTGGTTAGGGGTAGCGGAGAATAATTTGAGTGCTAACGCGGTGACAGGGGTGGCGGGAGGCCGCCGTAGGTACTCTACCGTTCGCCCGTCCGAGTCTGAGCTTTTAGGCCCTGAGCCCTACTGGAGTAAGCCGTAAGCCCCGTCTCTGCTATCCGACTCCCCAACTGGATGGCAGCTGGAGCAGGGAGAGGGGAGAGGTTTCATCCCTCAGGCCCAAGCGGCTAACTACTCTAGTTTCTTGCCTAACTCCGCCTCTGCAAGGGCGCAATCCATATCAGAGGCCAATGACAACAATCTCACGCTTTCCTAAGAAAAGCCTTCGTGTCATTCTTATTATTATTCTTATTCTTTCCACCATGACAATAGCCATGCGATACACATGAGCGAATGATGATCAGCAGTCCTAGTAGAGAGTAGCGAGATGCATTCTTTTGTGAGATTGCGATAGACGTGGTGGCGTGCGCACAGTCGTAATCAGCGTGTGTCGTGCATCCAGGACCACTGAGATGGGTTGGATGTTCGAAGTGTGTTTCAGGCTCACTGCGCACTTTTGAGCCCGGTTTCGGCGGTGAAGAGAACGATCATGCAGCATTGCGGTGGCCCTGCTGTACTGTAGCTGTACGAGGTACATAGATGATAAGCTGCGTCTGTGGTAGATTGACGGTACCGTTCATGATATATCTGTTAGGGGGGGATTGGTCACTGGCTGTGGAGTGGCTGCGGACTGGTGCGACCGCTCCAAGGGCCTTCGTTTGCTCAATCCCGCCTAGCGTAGTTGTACCAAAAAGCTTCCATTCACATCTCGACTTCCAATCGATCGTCACCAGGACTTCACCTCCCTATCGTCACGCTTACACTGTCTGCTTGAGCTTCAATTCACTTTCGCTGTTCTTCACTGCATGATCACTATATGAGACGAAAGTGCTTCACTCGCCTCGTCGGAATTTTGAAACGCGGCGAAGCCAAAACAACGGGGTAAAGCCTCGATTTCCCCGACCACTACATTAACACCCTTGCAGCTGAACACCTATTGTATCCAGATCTTCTTACGACATAAGTTCATCAACTACCCATTGAGGGCCAGTGTGGGTGGTACTTTGCTTGACTGGACGCTACGTGGCCGCCTCGAGGCTTGTATGCTGCAACTGTCCTGGTCAGAGCTTAGGCTATCCACTCGTTTTTCTCCGCTTGTCGCTCGCGGTTATCTATCTGGTGCCTGCCTTCCAACGCGAAATCATTGCATCGCGTACATTTTACCGAACCGGCAGTCGATTAAGGTTGCCTTACGGGGGGAAGAGCCAGCTCCACAACGCCTGGGGAGAAAACAAGCCTGCCAGTCCCCAAGGGGAATCCATTTTTAGTAGGGTGGATGTGGGCAAGTCTGGCCAATGTGTCTGAGTCGAGGCTAGTGGAAAGAGCTTGAAACGTTCTATCGATACGTTGGCCCTGACGTCTGCTGTCGATTGCCACAGCAGACTTGGGTTCTGGCAACCCAGGACCATATCATGATGGAGTCCGCTGGTCTTCCGGAATCTCCTTTGGAACAGGACGACATTGCATATCTGTGCAAAGGTTGTGGCGAGGTATGTCATAATCAGCCCGCTCCGAACTCAGCTACCTTTGCTATGCCGCCCCCTGAATCAAGCTTGCATGCTAACGACGTCAATCCATCTAATAGATTCTCGAGGAAGGGAAGGCTTTCGAACTTGGTATGTCCCACAGACAGTAATGGTGACCTGCCGAGACCGATATACTGATTCGCTACCAGCTGGCAATCGATGGCACATAGACTGCTTCCGCTGCAATACCTGTGGCACCATCCTCGACTCAGATGCAAACCTCCTCCTCCTCGGCGATGGCTCACTCATTTGCAATAATTGTACCTACAGCTGCAGTGTCTGTAATAACAAGATCGAGGATCTGGCCATCCTTACCGGCGATCAAGCCTTCTGCGCCAACTGCTTCAAATGTCGGAACTGCAAGAAGAAGATCGAAAATCTCAAATACGCTAGGACGTCACAGGGAATATTTTGCATGGAATGTCATGAATCGTTGATGCAAAGGCGACGGAAGAAGTCGCAAAAGAACAGCTCGACCCGTCACAAGCATTCTCAGCAGCCAGCGAATAATACCATGCTCCTGGACAAATCGTTGCCATCTCTACCACCGAATGCAGTCAACCAGAGCGCATTTTCCCAGGCCACTGAAAGTCCTCCATCAGAAACCTATTCAGAAACACCCACAGAGCTTAATCATCCCACACGCAAGAGACCATCGACGTCGAGATCTAGGTCTGAGACTGGAGGCCCCGGCGAGGGACCTCGTGGCTCGCAGAAACGGCCCCCCAATCAAAGGTCTCGGTCATCAAGAAGTGACAAACGTGACATGTCTCCAGCGGGCCTCGAAGACGACCGCAAAGGCAAGACCAAATCATCAACTATACATATATTCAATGCTGACATTCACCAGAAAACCTTACTCTACCGTCCTCCACCTATCATAATAACAGAAGTTCAACTCATTCACAAATGTCTGAAGCGTCTGCTAATGGCGAAGGCTTCTTCATACCCATGGCCCTAGACCCGAATCCAGCGCCTGGGCCCTCCCCTCTATCAAGGCGGGATAACAACACACAATGGGATACAACTAGCTCTCAGCAGAGTGAAAGCAAACCCAACGCAAGAGATTATTTCCAAGCCATAAATGCCGCTTCTCGCAAAGCTCCGATCGAACACGACAAGGAGAATGCCGTTGATTCGCCAGCGGATTCTCGGCATTCGTCCCAACCCAACAGCCCTCATATAGCCCATCAGTATCAGGAAAGAGGGCGTCAAATCTCTTCGGAGCTCACAGAACAGCTACGGAAGAAAAAGGAGAATGGGAGCAAATCGATCAATGCCATTGCAAATGAGACGCGTGAAAAGCCTGGGAACGAATTGCGCCGACGCAATGGTGAAAATCAGAATGGCAAATTCATGCTACAAGAAGCACCCAAAAAGAAAAGGAACTCAAAATCTGACCCTGTGGGCCCTTCCTTGGACATGATTGTGCCAGCTCCGACATCCAATCCAGCACCTGTACCTGCGAGTGCTGAAGTCAAGGAGCAGCAGGTCACCGTCCCATCTCACGAGTCCCCTTCATCTTCACGGTTCGAGGCGACTTTGAGTGGTTCACCAGAAGACTCCCATGGTTCGAGAAGTCATGTCTCGACAGACTCCCCAAGTACCCATTCTTCACCTCTCACAACGCAGTTGAAGACTCTCCCGGAAAGGGGTGATTCACTAGCACGGGGCAAGCAAACTATTCCAAGGAAAGAGGTCGATTCGGGAGCGGCTAGCAAGCTCACGAATGTGTCTACTAAGGACGACGATTTCGATAAACCGGCATCTGCACCTCCAACCACGACAACTCAGCCCCAGACGAATGCCGGATCCAACCGGGGCGTCACTCGAGCTCAAGACTCTCCGGCAACCAGCAAATTCACCGACGCCCCCCCTCCTCCTCTTCGTGCTCGTGAGCGTCTGGCACTTCAAGATGGCTCATCAAGTGACTCCTTCACCTCGCCTAGAGCTCCCCCTAACCCTCCTAACACCGCAGTGCCTAAGCAGAAGAATGAATCAGTCAGCTCGATGAAATCAGAGCTTCTTCGAAACGAGTCCTCGCGCAATGGAGATGTGCCTGTGTCGCCCAAAATAACACGGACTAATCATGCACCTGACTCAAGCGTGGACGACGATATCTCTCGAGCTGGCTCGAATGACGGGCAGCAGGATCAAGGCAGTTTCTTACGCCGCGTCTCTCATTCCGTTCGCCATGCACGAAGCATGAGCGACAGAGGTTCTAGAATGTCTAAGGAACAGAAATGGCCAAAGTCACCTCTTATACCTTCTGGATCGCATAGCCCGGCCTTTGGCTATGAAGTTAGTAGCCCTATGGCATCATCGCCCGAGAACAAGGAAGAAGTCCTGTTTTTCAAAAACGAATTGCGCAGAGAGAGACAGAAGGGTATGGAAAGGGATCAAAGGCTTGCAGAGTTGGAGGCTGCATTGGAAGCAAAGACCAGCATCAAACAAATGAACACTGAGCTGAGAGAGAAGAGGTCTACTATGGTGGTCCTTGACACACAGAAAGAAATTGTTGTTCGAGAATTAGAGGTCCTAACAGAACACATCGCAGCAGCTAAGAAAAGCGGAGAGCCTCTCGATTTGGGTAAATTAAGCAATGCCGTCTTACGAGAGTTTGCAGAAAGCCTGCAGAAATTGAAAGACTCATTCGCGCCGCAAATAGAGGATCTCACTCAGCGAAGGAACGATATCATCGACGAAACCGCCAATCTCACCCAGCTGAAAGATAAAAGCTTCCAGGAATTCGAACAATTGTCTTTGAAAAATGCACAATTAGCAGATCTCAACAATCAGCTTGTACATCAGATTCAAGAGCTTTACAAAGCAAACGCGGCTCCCTCTTTGGAGACGGTGAAACCCCCACCGAACGGTCTTGGTATATATACCCCACAACACCATAAGGAAAGGTCGAACGTATCCGTGGAATCCCGAGAGCCACGACCCTCGCTCGCAGATAGTAATATGACAGGGTCTACTGTTGTACAGGAACACGAAGCTGACCCGGCGACATACTTGACAGCACCGCAAGTAGTCAACATTCGGAAAGCCCAGCCTAAGAAGTTCAACTGGAAGAAAGGTGGCCATAACGTTGCTAAAGGGGTGACTAAAGGTCTTAAGGCGGCCTTCAATGAAAGAGATAGAGGTCAAAGGGACGGCCAGTACACAGAAGGGATGTCTTATAATCAGATGCAACAGCAGGAGTATCCTACTAGCAGCCTTCCGAGGAGTCTAAGTCAGGATCCACGTCAGGGATTTGGGGGTTTCTTCGGAAAGGAGAAAGGCAAGCCTCAACAATGGAAAAACTCACCTAACGGTAGCATGCCTGCTGTGAATGCATACGGTGGTCCAGGTATGGACGTTTTGAACTTCGATTGATGTCCACCTACTAATTTTCTCGTCTAGCTCTATTTGGTTCCGAACTCGAGCAGCGCGCGGAGTACGAAAGGGTCAACATCCCTGGTATCGTGATGCGCTGTATCCAAGAAGTGGACGCCAGAGGTAAGCTTTCCCAATTCGGTATTCTTTATATTCCTCATGATTTAATCATCGACTTCTAGGCATGGACATCGAAGGCATCTACCGCAAATCCGGAGGCAACTCACAGATAGAAGCTATCAAAGAAGGATTTGAGCGTAGCAACGATTACGACATTTCGGATCCCGACCTTGATATCAACGCAGTCACCAGCACCCTCAAGCAATACTTCCGCAAACTTCCCACCCCACTTATTACCTACGAGGTTTATGACAAACTCCTGGAGGCTGCACCAAATCCCTCTCAAGACATTGACCCCTCCCATCCCGCCCATCCTGCGAACCCCAACAACCACTCGTACCGCGTAAGCAGTATGAGACACGCAATCAACGAACTACCATCTCACCACCGGGATACCTTGGAGGTATTGGTATTCCATTTGGCGAGGGTTGTGGAGCTACAAGCGGAGAATTTGATGACCAGTGCGAACGTGGCTGTTGTGTTTGCGCCTACGGTGATGAGACCGGAAAGTCTGGCACGGGAGATGCAGGACACGCAGGCAAAGAATGCTGCGGTGCAATTTATGATTGAGAACTGTCAGGGTGTCTTCTTCCGTGAGGACCGAAGGGAGGAGTGAGTCTTGTGCTGGGCAACGGTCGAAAAGAAAGAAGGAACGAGAAAGAGGAGAGGATAAAATAATTATATTTGGGAATGGAGTTATGGTCTGAATGATATACAATCTTGGCTATAAGGGGAAATTTCAGGAAGGTGTTGACAGGACAGGGAAATTGGATACTGTCCTGTGTCAACATCACAAAACCGTCGGGAGAGATTCAATAACAACCCTCGCCATCAGAGCAAAGGGATAGGGAGACCACCCAACCCTATTTGGAAACCATCTCGAATTTTGAAAACCGGGACATTGCTATACATCACCTTAATCTGTTGGTCCTGATTTGCAACATCCACAGCACTTCTAGCGGGCGTACGTTATCATCATTTATCATATTGATTGCTATATACACACCTCTGAACTTCTCGAAAACTCAAGGATATCCCTCGGAGATGATACTTTTCAAAGTTTCCTCCACGTACCGCAGCGTTTTGGGTCTGGGCTAATTGATTGGATTGGAAAGGCATAGCTAGCTACTGGGTATACCTGATGATGGTTATTGGGTTGGGAACTTGGCGTTGGT
Organism: Cladonia macilenta KoLRI003786; assembly: GCA_000444155.1. Lineage (NCBI taxonomy): Eukaryota > Fungi > Ascomycota > Lecanoromycetes > Lecanorales > Cladoniaceae > Cladonia > Cladonia macilenta. The sequence goes on from KE598567.1 coordinate 227,799, forward strand.
GGTTTTCTTGTTTTTGATTGGGGGGGGGGGAAGATGAGGAAGAAAAGAAAGAGAGGGAGGGAGAGAGATCATGTATTTAGTGCATAAGTGGAGTAAGATCTTTTGGGGTGTTGGCTTTTATATAAGAGAGATTTCACCCGATGGAAATATTATGACGAATTGAACGTACCTCTCTCGAGTCTGTCCAAAGTCTAAGTAGACCCACAGTTGATGCATGCAATGAAACAGAATGGCGAAAGATTCCATCAGAGGACCCCTTTCCGTGTCCCGGTGATGATCAGAATCGAAAGCACACGAGAAGGCATACAAATGCATCAAACCAGCGAGATACTTAGCATATAACCCCTCATAACTCTCACTCCGTGTCCCTGTGCTATAGAAAATTCCAACCATACCATATTTGCCTCGCAACCATAAGCCCAAAGATCTGAGACGAAAAACATGGGACAACATATGGGACGGAAAACATGGGACGAATAACTCTCAAATGAAAAGATGGGACGAAAACGAGAAAACACGGGACGACAAACATAGAAAGAAAACAAGAAGATTAGATGGAATAAAGACATAGGACGAAAAGCATGAGACACAAGCAAAAACATAGGACGAAAACAGAAACAAGGGACGATGAAATTAGAAATATATGACAGAAATAAATTATGGGACGAAAACAAGAACAAGCGATGAGAAAGGATGCCTAAGCGCCCCTCCCCGTCCATCGGATCACTCATTTTGAATTCTGTACGATTGGTGGAAAGGGTGTTTTAAAGCGGGGAGACAGGGGGTGAAGGCAAAGAGTGGGAAAGGAAAAGGGGGGGAGGTGGTGAAGAGGTTAAGAGGTGGGGTGTGGGAGGTGGTGGTATAAATGGCATCTAAGAATTTCGAACAATTGTATGGTACGTACGGACAGGAGGATGGTTGCTGCATAGATGCAGTAAATGGGAAATCTGGCAAGTAAAAGGAGTCCCTATGCAGCATCCATTCACATAAACATATCAGGAGTGTAGCCATTCCGTCGTCCATTCAATATACTCGAGCACACATGCAAGGTCATGGCAAAGCAAGCTTCACACTCACAATCTTGCTTAACCGACCTCATCACATTAATACATTTATCATCATACCGGCACCCCGCTCAGTGTCCAGACACCTCGCTATCACAAAACATACAAGAACCAAACAAACACCATAATCCAAGCGTTCGAACGTCAGGTCATATAGGCGCATACACTTCATCTCTTTTCACTTTTCTTCACTTTCGTCTCTCTTCTTCGCTTTCATCCTACTTTCCTTTACTCGCTCTCCATTCCTTCAGCCATGTATGTTATTGCATACCAATAGCCCTCTTCCTCGCCAAATAATACGTAATCAAGCTCCTATGATCATCCCTCCCCTTCGCCACCAGTCCCCAAAACCGCTCTTTCTCCACCTTATCGTGCAACTCAACCACAAACTCCATCACCGCGCGGCGGACATCAGGATTCGTATCCGCCAAACAACTCGCGCCCATCCTGCCCAGTCGTTGTTCCTGCTCCATGCTTAATTGGAAACTGCTGCCTTTTTCTTGGCCGCGGTGCAGGAGGCCTGCTAGGACGTATAAGCCCATGAACATGGTGTCAGTGTTGGGGTTAGATCCAGGGCCTTGTGTGCGCTCGATTTCTAGGAGGTCTAGAACGGAGTCAATGCATGGTAAGGGATCGCAGCGGTGGACGATGGATTCGGCTGTCTCTTCGAGACCCGAGACGATGTGGGAGGTGCTGCTGTAGTGTTTACGAGCGGAGAGGACGGCGGTGAGGGCACGGGGGTAATAGCTGAAGAAGTATTTTGGTTGGTATTGCAGTAGTAGTCGTACTGTGACTAAGACTTGCGTTTTCAGATCATGGGCCTTTCCAGAGCGAGGTGCGGAGTCGTCATTTGGGGTCTCAAGATAATCGAGCAGCGGAGGAAGTAGCTCGTCGAATTTATACCCGTCCTCCCATATGGTGTCTCCCGATGACCGGATCAGGGTCTGGAGTTTTCGGAAGCCATGAACATCTAAGGATCTTGCACGCACTCGTTCGATTCCGCTACCTAGGATCTTTCGTGCAAGAATGGGATTTTCGATGTTTTCGGAAGTGCTCGTACGTTGCCGTTCTCTTGCTTCCACAGCTAACCATTTCTGGTGATAGCCAGGGCTCTTGGGCTCCTCAGCTAAGAACTGAGGTTCAAACAGGCCACGCTGCTTGGTGGGCTCGTTTACAGGAAGCTCTTCCAGAGCCCCGACTGTATGGGCGAGAGGCGACGGGTACACATTTCCGTTATTGGAGGATCGTATAGGATCCTCGTAAACCTGGAGAGGTTTTTGTTCCTGTATGTTAGAATGCTTGGGCGTCAAATTTTCCTTTCTTGAGCCAATAGCTCTTGGGCTCATTGAAATTCTTTGATTCTTATCTTCGTCCATTGACAGACGGCCAAAGCTGCTTGCTAATTTAGATGGACTTAACCGCGGTATACCACCTCCCCTGTTATTCGGTGATGTCTGTGCACGTGTTTTAAAAGTTCTATCAGGACTCGCCGATCCCACTATTTCGCCAGATTCTCCTCTCATGAATGGGTCCTCGACATTAGCTGGTTGCGATGATAGATTGTATTCAGACTTCGACGACTTGAGGTTTGGCATTACCATGGTGAAATCTTCTGCAGCTTTCGTGGGGCTCGGTTGTGGGTGTGCAATAGCACTGTTGAATTGGTAATGGCTCAGACCCTCGGCAACGCTGTTTTTCCTTGGTGAGTTCGCCCTGCTGCTGGCGGGACTCTCGACCTTTCTAAGGGCAAGCTTAGCACTGCTCGCAGGTGGTGCAGGTGTCTTGACTCTCTTAACTGGGCTAACCCCAGGGCTCCTTGGAGGAGTTTCGGTCCTTGTAGGCTTCCTGCTAGAGTAGGGATCTGCAGTAGCAGGCCTCGCTACGTCTGCCCTTCTTCGGGGCCGCACTGGGGCAGAAGATAATGTACCAACAGAGGTATTGGAGATATTCCGAGAAGTTGAAGACATAGCAGCTCCCGGTCTTCCTGCGGTAGGCTGTGTAGTAGATTTCTTGGGAGATGTGGATGGTTCAGCAGATGAGGGACGCTCAGGAAAATTCCTGCCTGCTGCTTTCGCTTTCTTTTGTGCCGCAATGGTCTCTTTGATGGAAGGCCTTGTAGAGGCTGCGCTTGTACTTTTCKAGAAAGCAGGTTTTCCTCCTGTTGTGGCAACTTGATATGACGCCTTTTGAGGATTTGGATTGGACGAGTCTTCAATCAACAGCTTCTGCTGTGAAGCCTCCAAAGTGGACAATAGGCTTTAGACAGCATTAGCGTTGACATCGCAGGAAATGGGTAGTCTGATTAACTTACGTAACCGATCGTTCAGGCCATCGACGAGCATACGCCCAGTAAGTTGGTCGCATACCATCTCGGACATTCTTATCTCTATCTGCTAAGCCCAGCTTAAGAGACTTTTCAATCAGGTCAAGGCCCCCCGAATGTTCTATGGCACTCTTGTGGTTCCCGTGCTTGTTTATGATAGTTTTAAGCCATCCACACGCGAAATTCCTGGGTTGAACGTTCTTGTCCTGGCAAGCGCCGTGGATGTGTTGCATAATTCGGACGTGGCAAGACACATTAGCCATGATCGCAGCAACAGTCTCGTTGGCCTTGGCTGCAGTGATTTTCTTAGTGTTCGCACAAAGCTTGATCAAATTCTGCAGCAGTATCTCCACCATGTTATCAAGACCAGGTCCTGCGACTCTGGCTATGTCCTGGACCAAGTGGCAGCCGATAGTAGAGACAGTCGTTCGCAAAGAATTGACTGTTTTCAAAATGCCGTCAAGCAGCGCTTTGATACCGGAAAGGTAAAGCGTGGTGAAGTCCTGAGGTGCATTGCCCTTTGTGATCTTCCTTAGCTTCAGTATACTCTTCTCTCGCTTTAACCAGTTGCCTTCAGATTCCTTGCCTTCGAACCAAGGATGCATCTCACGAAAAACCTCTTCAAGATCCCTGGCACTTTCTATGTAGACAGGGTCCAATTGCACGGCTTCTTGTTCGGATACTGACATTGTCGGAGTATTAAGTGGTGGATCATTCGCAGCGCTATTGTTCAGGCTTAGCGTGTGCTTCGGTAAACCGCCAACAGGTGTGTTTGTTTCTGGCGCCACCTCCGGCTCAACTGAAGCAGCTACGCCAAGTTCAGATTGGATATGGTCGATAATTGTTCTGCGTACGTTGCGTTGTTGAAGGTGCTTCTGAAGATCATTCATACCCCTGAGTCCAGCATTCCTGCTTGCTCGTTAGAAGTGAGCATGAAGCACATTGCAGTCTATTCAACGCTGATACTCACTGAAACAATTCAACTATAGTTTCCTGCGCTGTTTTTCGCACGTTGCCGTCTGCATCTTCTAAACAGTCGACGATGTTGGGTACGAAGGCTCGAAAAGCTATGTTCCTTTCTTTGCGAGTCTGCAACCCATCAGCGGTGCGTCTCACGAATGAGGGGCTGTCACCTACACTAGCGACCCATTGCATGCCAACCTCTTTAGCTTTTGGATTTTTGCAAGTCAACACCTTGTCGCGTACGAATTGCTCCACGTCCGGCGCCGTAATAGCGTGAAAATCAGTGAGTGCTTGAGCGGCCCGACTGCGAATTCGGTCCCTCGAATCTGCGAGACGCTCCAGGAGACATGGGTAGGTCTTGACACCCTGGGTTTGTAGCACCAAAATCTGATCCTGCCCGATGAGTCGTTTCGTAAGATGACTCAGTATCGAGAACCCAGCATCGGCGAGGTGGGGGGTCGAAATTGATGCTCTGACCACGTCGAATAAAGGAGCAACAGCTGATTCGGGACATTGACGATGCTTAATTTCAGCTTTGAGCTCCGTCAGTAGCTTGAGCTTGGTATCAGTAGGAACTCCCCCTTTGAGAGCGGCAAGGGCATTGAAAGCTAAACCATCCATAATGCCAGGAACAAAGACAGTTGAGCTCGGGTATTGGTGTGTTCAATGTTCTTTCTCTGGTTTGTTTTGGTAATCGCGTTTACCTGATACCCGCACACTAGCGTCGACGCCCAGGCAATGAAACAAGCGCCCCGCTACGGGTACCTAAACCACCAAATCTTTTTCCAGCTTTAGCTCTACTGAATACTTTAATCTCACTTACTATACAAGCTCTTCTATTATTAACTCCTATTATATATATATATCCTTAATAGTACCCTAGCACTTTAGTATAGGTATAATCTTCTATTATAATTCTTATTAATGTAATAGTACTTTATATGTCGTGGAGCTGTCGCAGAGCTCAGGGCTAGGGCATAGGGCTAGGGCATGCCTGGCGCTACTAAGTAGATAACCAAGCAATCATGCGCACCGTAGCTCTATCATCCTTATTATATTTAATAAATCCATTGCTTCAAGTTAATAGCATTACCACTTACTATTCATCCTACTACTAGTAGATGCATGTCAATTACATGACATTATAAGAGCTACCCTGCTCTGCATAGAATGGGCATAGAATACCGGTATCATCAGGGTGGCTCTTTATAGTGATAATGAACATCGGGCCGACCGGTGATCCCCATCCATTCCCACTAAATAGGCCTCCGAGGACCCTAAAGTAATGCGCCCGGGCCCCAAGAGACAAGCCCTAGCCGGCCCAATGATCGTTATTAACAACCTTCTACTTTTTATCATACAGTATACTCGAAAGCGTCTGGTTCATGGGTAACATCCGCCTCCTACAACCAGCAGAATTCTTCAACGGTAACTCAACCAATGTGTGAGGACTGATTTAGCTGGTTATCATATATCTACTTGTAAGGATTAGAACTAGGTACAGGCAAAGCGGTCCCCTTCTTTGCTTTTCCAAAGGCCGAGGAGGGGATGCCAAGCGGTCATACGTTTGTGCACGCCTCGTGCCTCAATGTCTCAACAAACGTCAGATGATAGAGACCATCTGGTCTGTCGCCGGTTGATGTCTAACATAGGAGGAGAAGATGATGATGGTGAGCTCTACCGTATCTTACTTCAACCCTCCCCTTCTTGCCTTCTTTCTACCCGCACCCTTCGTCCCGCCGACCATGGCGAATGTTCGTCGATATGGCTCGACTGACTGCGACTCAGACAGCAACCTCAACGGCTCTGACCGTCCCGTTGCCCCGGATCAATTTGATGAGAGGTACGAGACGGGCAAGTATGAAATTTGGGCATACTACGCGTACTTTATCGGCAACAGTGGTCTAACGCTTTTCAATTTCGCCCCGACTGCCTTTCAGAATCTTTTGTCTCAGGCCGCTGGCGATAAGGGTGTATTGCACTTTGCTGGCGAGTAAATTTACCCCTTGATAGCGCTTTCCTTGACTGGGTTTGAGTGCTCACGAGTCGTTAGAGACCGCACGGTCAATAGCATCGTTCTGCTTTCAAATGGCATTTCATTCACCATTCAAATCTTCATATTCCTAATCTTGGGGAGTTTAGCAGGTAAGTTCAACTGATGCGGTTAGCGAGACGCCCCACTAAGTCTGCAAACCAAAGATTTTGGATCATGGAGACCGAATATTCTAGTCGTTGAGACATTGATTGCAATAGCCATTGGCTTCGGATGGCTCGGTATTCATACGCCAGATAAATGGAAAATTGCTACAGTAATGTATATTATCGGCCGTGAGTGGGGACTTTTTAACAGCCCGTCATGGGACTTGATTCGGGTTTTGACCATTTCACAGTCATTGTATATCAGCTATCGTACACCTTTTGGAATGCGGCGTAGGAATGCCACTCTTTCCATCGAATATAATCTGACCGGTCTTCCAGCTTTCCCGGACTCGCACGCAACACCATCGCCCTCCGAACAAAAGCTCACGAGTACAATGCCGGCATCATTTCCCGGGAAGAATATGATACAGCTGACAGCATGAAGCGAAACGAAATATCAAACATGGCCCTATACATCTCCGGCATTGGCGAGATTGTGATTATTGCCATAAGCATAGGTATCCTCTATGCCATTCACAGCAATTCAAGCGCTGAGCAAAATAACTGGGGCCTCTCGATCCTGATCGCTTGGGGCTCCGCCGCATGGTTGGCGCTCGCAATACCCTGGTTTGTGTTGGAGAAGCGGAGGCCCGGCCAACTCGTGCCCGCTGGTAAGAATCTCTTGACGGCGGGTTTATGGCAGTTGCAGAGAGCCACTAGGGAGGTTTGGAGATTGAAGCAAAGTCTGGCGTACCTGATCGGTATATCCTAATGTATCTGTTCCCTGTTTAAATAGGGCGTCTGACACAAATAGGCTACTTCTTCCTGGGCGATAGTCTCAACACCACCGTCACCATCGTTCAGACGTTACAGAATGAAGTCCAAGCCTACAACACTATTCAGCTTGCCTTTCTGCTCATGACTGGTCTTGCGGCCCAAACCATGGGTGTCTACACATTCTGGTCTATTCAACGTAGCCGAAGCATTAGCACCCGAACGATGTTCAACGTAGTTGTGATTGCCATCATCTTGTTGGACTTTTGGGGCATGCTCGGCATCTGGACTCAAACAATTGGTTTCCATCATCGTTGGGAGTTTTGGATATATCAAGTATTCTACGGCTTTTTCGTATGCCCTTGGTACTCATACTCCTTCACCATGATATCCGAAGTTACCCCTCGCGGCAAGGAGTATCTATTCTTCAGCTTGTTCAGCATTATCGGCAAAGCCTCATCCTTTATCGGTCCGATCATCTCAAGCACAATCATCGACGCATCCTCTACACATAATAAATCGACGCCTTTTTACTTTCTTACTGCTGTTAGCGTTGCTAGTTTTGTGGGATTGTTGCTCTTTGTTGATTTGGCTAAAAGTCGGAAGGAGCAGGAAGAATTCTTAGAGGAGGAGAAGAGGGCAAGGAGGGTATTAGAGAGGGAATTTAGGGACAGCCCTCGGAGCTGAGATAGTCATGAGGCTTGTTGGTAACTTGAAACGGCTGGTTTCTAACAAGCCGACCGAAGTGCCTTTCAGTCTCACATTATAGAATATTCTTCCGGACATCCAATATGATGCGTGAGAATTGCATTCTTCACCTGCTATCTAAATAGAGGACAACATTGTTGGCTATGTACATAATCATCCCGCGGTGACCCACCCTTTTCCCCAACTCTTCCTTACCCTTCTTTACCCTTCTTTCAACTTTCCTTTGCCCATCCGCGCAAAATCCCCCTCCCATTTCCGTCCAACATCCACCTCACTTCCCCCCTCATACCTCTTCCGCAACCCTTCAACCTCACCCGCCCACATAGTCCCGCAAACCCGATCCCAAAACGTCGTATACAGCTGGCTATAATTCGTCTTGATGCCCCAACTCTGGTGATGAATATCATGATACAGTGCGCCCTGCCTCGTGCATAGCTCAAATGGGTGCCAGGGGATACTGTACCCGCAGTGGTCGTGTGCGGCTTTGAGGGTGGAGAGCGTGGTGAAGAGGATTGATTGGCGGGTGGAGAGGCGGGGGAGTTGGAGGGCAAGGTAGGTCCCCAATACGTCGACGAGGAATTGTTCGTATATGTTACTATAGAAGGCGCCGAAGGCGTAGGGGACGTAGATCTTGATTTTGGAGGGAGTTATCAGCAGATAGCTTTTCAATCGGACGTTTGGAAGAAGTCTGAGGTTGTGGCCACATGGAAGGAAGGGACCTGTAGACTTACTCGATGGTGGACAGAGTGGAAATTTGCTGTGGGCGAGGTTTAAAGGGTTATGAAAAGCTCCCAAGTATTATGAGGAAGAGATGGACTGACTCACTATAAAGGTATTGATTCATATGCACCAATCTGTGCTCGAAGTATTGCCATGAATCCGCGACGAAGATGGCAACTGCAAATTGGAACACAGGAAACCCACAGTAGTACAATACCCTCGCAGCAAAATGCTCCCATGATGCCGTCGACATGTGAAAGTCCTCATTGAATGGAGTATTCACGATACCGAGGCCTTTTCTGACACTCCGGATCTGCGTTGTCCATATAGCAATATCGCAGTCCTGATTCCAAAAAGAATCAGGCTCTGCACCATGCATCACCCATAGTCCTAGGAGAGTAGTAACGAGCTGGTAGAATAGGATGCTGTAGATGACTTGCGACATTGGAATTCTGTTCCGTTTTTGGAGCTCAGAGGGTGTGTGGAGACGGAATTTGGAGAGATAGCCATTGCGATCGATCCAAAAGAAGAGGAGGCCGTAGGCCCAGTAGGCAAGTGTGGGGAGAAGCAAAAGGAGGTGGTGGTCGGAGATGAAGGATAGGAGTGGCGGGGTTGGATGGAGAATGCATGACGCTGAAGACGGTTCAGCTTCATTGTGTGTGGCATTCGCCATCGATTTCTTTGCGTGAAGAGAGGCAAGATAAGAATTTAACATACAGAAAAGTCGTTCGCACCTGAGAGCACGAGGTAATCATCTCATGGCGATACAATGAACTAGCTGATACATTTGATACGAAATCGACGATTTGTGACCATGGTAATTGAATTATGAAGACAACTCCACAATCTTCGTACCACCCGAACGATTGAGGAAAAGCACTAGCGTCAAAGCAACATAAAGCGGGGGCACCACTGAGTCGGTATCCACTGATCTAGTATGCTCCTAAAAGAACGAGATGATAAGCATTTAATATGCAGCGCAGGAGACTAGCGAGTTACGTTCTGCAGCAAGTGAATCCATTGGACCGAGAAGATGAAAAGAAGGTTTCATAAGTGTCACTAAATTTTGTTGTGGTTTTTGTGAGAAGCCTAACGTGAGGACCCGGATATCCTTCTAGTCCAGGTATACTACGTGATCATCACGCTGCACTGCATCGAGCATACAGAGTCGTGCATCCTTCTAATCCAATTATGCTAGGTGAGGTGATCATCACGCTGCACTGCATTGAGCATATAGAGTCGTGCATCGTTTGAGCAGAAATCAATTACCAAAGTGTAGGGCAATAAGCTGATACGGTGACCGTTTGGAAAATGTAAGGATAGCATAACGATGACAATACGTAGAACACCCGTCAATACAATAAGGATGGATTGATATACGTTAGAATTCCAGACAAGGAAGTCAGGGCCAGCTGAAAGGATGATTCTAGATCTGTAGAAGTTCCGGGTTCACAGGTCTAGCGCCAGGTTTCGAGAGCTCTTCGAGGTAATGTGTTGCAACACTCGCAACCTGGGTGTCAAAGTCCATCAACTTGAATCCAAGAACATCCTCAGTCTTACTGGAGTCAAAATGCAGCTTTACATTTGGCTGACTTCCATTGGCCGGGAAAATTCCCTCCTTGACTGCCAGGGGGAAGTTTCTCTTCACAATGCCAAGTGCTTCGGACCAATCGCTATCGAAGCACACCCCAAAGTTCTGATTCCCTTGCAATCTTGAGTCCAAAGCCAGAATATGAGCTCGGGCAACATCATCGACGTGACCCACTATCGGAGCAGTAGCTCGCGTAGACTCGCGACCCAAAACGTGACCCAATGCCGCCCAATTACTGCCTGATACAGTGCCTGTTGGATCTTTTGCCAAATCATTCCTTCCAATCACCCATCCAGGGAAGATGTTTATCACGTCGAAGCTTGGCTTCTCTTGCTCCATGAATCTTGCTATTGCCTCCAAAGCCATTGCCTTGCTAGCATTGTAGGCTTGCACTACGTTCTCGTAAGGACCTCGATCGATGGGGATTCGGTCGTTGGCGGTCCAGACTCTATCGGTACTGTCACCGTACGTGAGGACTTCGTAGGGAACGATGCCAGCGACCGAAGAAGTGATGATAACCCGCTTGATGCTGGATATCCCTTTTGCTGATGTCAGAAGTCCAGTCGTTCCTTTTACTGCAGGCTCGATCAGGTCTCGCTGCCAGACTGTTTTCGTGGGCCCCGGGATTGGAGAAGCTACGTGGATGATGTGAGAGAGACCTTCGATGCATAAATCGAAAGCTTCATGGGCGGTGAAATCAGGCACAATAGCGAAGCATAGCGAATGGGGTGCTGCCAATTGCTTGATGATGGGATGGGCAAGCAATTCATTTGCCTTTGATTGAGAGCGAACCACACATCGAACAGCGTAGCCGGCTTCCAAAGCCTGGACGAGGACGCGAAAGCCAACGTAGCCAGTAGCACCAGTGATCAAGACTAGGCCTCGACATAGTCGTTCATCCATCTTCACACCTCCGGAAGAATGATGGGCTTTGGTTTATGAAACTTGGAGACGGGAGACAGACCGCCCGCTGCATTCGATCCACATCTGCAGCCTCTTACGAGAGGTATGGAGCGCATCTCGCATGACAAGCTTCTCGCAGTCATATTAGGCATGATTGGGTTTTGCGAGGGGCCGAACCTGTGAGGTATCAGTAACTGGGCGCGGGGAGAATTTTGGAACATGAGGGTTTCACGGCTAATGTTAAAAACCACTAGTTCCATACTTACACTAGTTCTACGTTTGTATAATTACTGTCCAATTTGTATCTTGCTCGACCCCCATGCATGTTAATGCACTTTCTTTCGGCATCATATTCCAGACCTGAACCTTTATGCATCGGTCTCACTTCCGTCGATGTTTTCCCTGCATCTTCTGGCTGGGCCGGTTCTGGTTCTGTTTAGCAATACCTATTGCCGATGAAGGTGGAGCCCCGGAAATGGTACTGTACATGCTACTGGATCAAATCAATTGCCCAGAAGCTCTGACGGTAAGCTATGCACTAGATCCTATAGACCCCAGAATGGATTGCAATGCTCTCGCCCACTCTACTTGTCTCTCACTTCTCATTATCACCAGAATCAAGTGTTTCAACTGTCCTCACACCATGCTGAATGCGACCTCTCATTGTGATAATGCATCGTTTCTCCCCTCCTATGCGCTCAAGCCTGCTCCGCCCCTGCTCCCTTTCTTATCCGACGTCAGTCTATCGCTCTGGCTTCCATTCATCGCATACTGGGCTTTTTCAGCCATCTTCCAAGCCATTGAGTCCTCTAGCCTCGGATCCCGACTCCATCCCTTCAACACACCCACCGAGTTGCTCATGCGCAACCGTGTCTCCAAAACCTACGCGCTCTTTTATATTCTACTTAACTTCGCTATCCAAGGTACAATTGCGTGGGCACTCTCAAAGCTCGGAGGAGAAGAATTCATTGGTAGGGAAGAATACGACATTGCGGTATGGGCGTTAAGAATGCGTACTGTGTATACATGGATACCGAGGCTACTCGGCGTTGTCGGCGTTGATAGCTTGAAGCTAGCGGCGAATGTAGTTGACACCGCCCCTGCTGTCGCAGCTGTCTTCGCTGGCGGAAAATTCCGGACGCCGCTTGTCTCTGCGGAAAGGACCAGTTGTTCAGGCCTGACAAGCTGGGAGTTGTCGTTGGCGAGCAATATCTATTACTACTTCATACCTGCCATACAGTTCTTTCTAGCCTTCAACATAACGGACGTCTGGCAATACTTCGGCCACCGCCTCCTCCATGAATGGAGATGGCTCTACCGTACAGCCCCCAACCACCCTCTTTTCGTCCCCTCCACCCCCTTGCTCCATGCGTTCATGGTCAATGCAAAACCGCTGACAATCCTCCTAGGCCATGTCCACTCCGTTCACCACCAGCTGTACGTGCCCTGGTCCTGGGCAGCCTTCTACATGCACCCTGTCGAGTCGATCCTTCTAGACGGCATTTCTGTCGCTCTTGCCTTCCCAGCCGCCCAGCTCACACTAAGACAGGGTATGTGCTTTACCACCATTGTGACGTTCAAGGCGTTATGCGACCACGCAGGATACGACATCCCCTGGAACCCGGTATACGCGTTTCCTTACGCGAATGATGTAAATTTTCACAACTTGCATCATCAGAGCTGGGGGCTTAAGGTAAGTTTATCCTTTTGCTCTTATTTCTTACGTGAGCCTATTTGGCTATTTCAATCGCATGGATTTAGTTCTGACCTGTGCTGTTTTATCCAGCACAATTTCGGGATCTATTCACTCTTCTGGGACTGGCTTCTTGGGACGCTGTGGCTGGACCAGGCGTCTGCGAAGCAAAAATACCTTAACCATCAGCGCTTAGCCGAGGAGCAGTATAAGCTGAAGATGTCAAAGTCCACCACCAGCACGCGTTCCTTTACGGCAGACAGGCCGGGAAAAGTGGGCGAAGGGGTTGTTGGAGAGAAAGTATACGGGATATCGAATCATACTGTTCAAAGCTAGCGATATTGGAGCCTGAAGCAAAGTCATGGAGTATCTGCGGAGCTAGTTAGCAGGCTGAGATACGAAACTTGAGAAATGGGAATCAAAACGTAGAAAATGGACGTCTTCAGAAGGTTTTGCTACGGTTGAGCACTTCTCAAGGTCATCCATCCCGTTATCGGATTTCAAACCCTTAGTTTACATGTATGCAGTCCCCCCACTTACGCCTATCGTATCCCCATTCACCCAACTGCTTCCCTCCCCGCTCAAGAATGCCACCACCTCGCTTACCTCCTCCACTTTCCCAAACCGCTTTCCTGCACTCGGAAGCTCGATAAGTCCACTCCTCTCCTCCTCTGAGAGCAGAGCAGTGGATTCGGTGTCAATCCAGCCAAGCGCGACGCTATTGGAGGTACAATGATGGGATTTGCCAAATTCGAGGGCCCAGTGCCGGGAGAGGCATTCGAGGGCGGACTTGGACGCGGAGTAGAGGGCGAGGGACTCACCGGGAACGCGGGCGAGAGTAGAGGAGCTATTCAATCAGTGGGTATCGAAGCAAAGAGGAGGCTCGAGGTTGCCGATACCCGTGAACGGATAGCACCTGTCCATTGGAGAGTGAAGGGGGAGGAAAGGAGACGAGAGGAATAAGAACGTACATGTTGATGATGCGCCCCGAATGAGCAGGGAGGCACGGAATTAGGGCTTGCACGAGAAGGAGAGGCGCGCGAACGTTGGTGTTCATCATTCTAGGCGGAAGCAACGGTTAGGTGCAGCTAATTGAAGAGACTTCCTCAGTACGCACTCCTCAAAAAAAGCAGGATCGAAATCAACGGTTTTGTGCAGAGGCGGGTCAACGGCCGCATTGTTGATAAGAATATGAACTTCTTTCACGGAAAGACCTTGGAGTGCTTTTTCAATGATGAGTTTCCCACAATCTACCGTATTCAAGTCCTGTTGGATGAGTACCGCAGTGCCACCGAGCTCTCTGACCTGGTTAGCGACTTTTTCAGCCGAAGTGGTGCTCTTATCGCTGCGGTATACGAGGGCGACTTTGGCACCTCGTTTTGCTAGTTCGATAGCGATGCCTGCGCCAATGCCACGTGATGCACCAGTCACGATTGCAGATTTGTTCAATAGGGATAGGCTGGCTGGTAGAGATGCCATGATGCTGGGCGAGAAGGATCTTGGATTCGATTGAGGGAGAGTACTAATATGTTGAATCTCTCATGTAAAGAAGCGACTCAGTGTATAGAGGATGGAAGCTTAGCGATAGATGGCGGCGAACACTGCCAGCTCGATGGTGCATGACAAGCTGACATGCTGTTGTATCTTAAGGTTTACAACCCCTGATGCTTGCATCAAATAATGCTGTAGCTCCTTAGCCGTTCCATACGTATGTCCGCACGTATCGCGGGCGCGTCATTGGCAGGGTCCATATGTTGATCTTGCAGCTAAAGTGAGGTTGAAAGAACTGACATGTCTGCAGCACGGCGTGTGTGTCCTGGAGAAATCTGTGGCCTAAATGCAGAGCTTATGGCTGATCAGTACCGTAAAATCTGCTGGTCACGATACCGAATTGAACGCGGAGTGAGCCAAGTTGTTGTCCTTTTACTGACGAAACCGTGTTATTGAACACTTAGCCAGGCTTTTAATTACATCAAATATCATTATGTGTCGAATGGATCCGCCATATCTTTATAGGTATGCCTCGTTGTATATTTGAAAACGATGATGCTCGGGAGCGCCGCTGATATACTCCTGGTCGTCTATTGCAGAAAACTTCAAGTCTCCGAAAGTACTGAAAGGCTCGCCGTCATTTGCATGAGAGACTTTGTTATGTATTCGAGACAGCAAACAAGTTCGTTGGAAATAAATAGTCTCTTCCTTATCCCCCTTGTCCAAACAGTGTTATTTCCCACTCCAACATGCTGTAATGAATGACTCTAGGTCTTGTACCTTGACATCAGGGAATTGCCGATTTAATGTATCCCCAATCAAGCTACAGCTTCCCGTAGCCATTGCCACGCCAAAGCTCGCCCATGTCTTCAGCATGATATCTTTAGGGAAAAACTTGTAAATAGGCGTATAGTTCGGCAATTCTGTGATGTTGCCAGCCCTCATTGAGTCAAGGGAGTCATATACCACTCTCAATTTTACACCTGTTGTTGCTTTAGCTTTGGAGTTGCACTTTGAAAGTATCGAATAAACCTCTGATTCTCTCCACGAGGCTGATGAGACCATTGTAGCTCATTCTATCTCCTATGATGATCGATCTTTCTGGCCACAGAGGAAGATCCAGGCTTCGCGCCACAAGCCTGCCGGCGTCTTTACTGTAGGTAAACGCAATGAGATCGTCACCAGACCCAGGAACAGCGGCTTGACCATGGGCGATATCCAGGAAGCAGGCTTCAGGTGGCAAATAGCTTTGGACATGTGGCATTCCAAAATAATCCATGAAGAAACCTGGCTGAAACAGCGTGTATTCTAATCGAGGATGCTTTTTCAGCTCTGAGACCGCGCGTTGTCTCTCAAACTTCCATGCTAAAGGGACGTGTCTTCCTTAGGTCAGTCCCTAGCTGGAAACAGGGACCTTCATACACATGAAAGACGGTTCGATTTAACGTACTCATCATCTTGATCAAAGTCGAACCCGAACTCAGCCGGTGCGAATCTCTTTACAGTAGACGAAGCAGCGGCACCTCGAATTAGTCGTAGCTCGGATTGGGCCACTTGGGGAGTCAGACCACTTAAGGTGGAGATGACGGTATCAATCATGTTTTCGGCAAGAGTGTGGGCGATGGCGTCCACGGATCTGTAATCCAAGACAAGCAATCTCACTGCAGGCTGGTTGGAGAATACTCGGGTTTCCTGGGGTCAATTTTCAGCGCAAAGGGATCGTGAGACCAAGGACGGAACGCTGTAACAAAACTTTGCTCTGGGCGTGGCATAGCTCACCTTTCTACTAATAACAAAAACGTCATGCTTGCCTGTATCCACAATGGCGTCTACCAGTGTTCGGCCGACATTTCCAGTACCGCCTGCTACTGCGACGCGGACCATGCTGATTTAGCAAGGCGAGAAAGGAGTTGCCCGCAAAATTGTGTAGATAGTGAATAGTGGAAGGTTTAGATAGATGGATTATCCCTGGGGGTAGGGAGGGTTGTATCTAACACATGTAACCCGTAAAGGGTCCCACCCCTAACTGAGCAGACCCCCCAACCGGACTGCCTTTTAGGGCGCGATACGCTCCGGAGGCTGTTCCATGGGCACCTGCCCCCAAATCTAACTCCACAAGCGCGTTTTGACGCATTTGAAGCCGCGGGAAGCTCTGGGGCGGGTGGCCACAGAACCCTTATGTGGTGAACAGCATGACAAGTCTTAATTATGCGCTGTAGGTTTATTATAGTCCCTTACGCTAAGCCCATATATGCCCCCTGGAGCACGCCGGCGTCTTCGGGGGTGGTGTAGGGCCCATGCTCTCTTCATTTGGCGGATACTCTAGGCGAAGGGCCCCTAAAAAGGAGGTTTATAAGGTGTCTGAACGTTAGAGCCGTCTATTGGAGACCCCTAAACGGGCATGCTCTAGATACGCGCTAATACCATTAAGCATAAAACAAGACTTATAATGTCACTATCTGGAAATAATCAAGCAACACTTCGGCTTTGATCGGCCGACGTCATGCAAGATATACTGTGCCGGTAAATTAATGGCATCCATGGCATCCATCCATCCATCCATCCAGCATAGCCATCCATCCAGCATGGCCATCCATCGCATGGGGCACGGGCATGGCCATCATTAGAATGATTACTTATTAGATTATTTTGGGGGGCCTAGGCCCCTAACAGAGGCCCGTCGGATTATCGTGTTTAACCCGAGGACCCGCCAAGAATAACCCGACCCGACCCGACCCGACCCGGTGAAAAACCCCACCCGACGGGTTTTAGGTTCTTAGGCCATTAACAGCTCTGCAACAGCGCTCGGGCAGCTCTATTGGCCCTAGAACAGCTCTACAACAGCGCTGGGGCAGCTCTATTGGCCCTGGAACAGCTCTATTGGCCAGCGCTGCAACAGCTCTATTGGCCCTAGAACAGCTCTATTGGCTCTGGAACAGCTCTATTGGCCCTGGAACAACTCTATAAGGGGCACTAGGGCAGCTCTAATGGGGGCACTGGGGCAGCTCTAATGGGGGTACTGGTGAAGCTCTAATAGGGGTACTGAGGCCGCTCTAATGGGGGCACTAGGGTAGCGTTATTAGGAGTGCTGAGGTAGCTATAGAATTTTTCAGGTAGAAGCCCTAAAAATCTAACCTAATTTCGCTGCCGAAATGGCGACCCTCTAGTTGTGCATATGTTGCATCCCACTCATGGATTCTATCATCATGGATAGTGGCCTACCATCCATGGAAGGTAAGGATTTCCATGGATAGTGGTCTACCATCCCTACCTTCCAAGGATGGTGGGGCCCCATGAGTGGGATGCAACACATACGCCAATGCTACAGATGAATTGCTGGCACGATACCGCGGATCACATATAAGATGGGAAGACATGATTTGTTCACTTCACGGAGAAGCTCGGAGACTGAAATTAAATTTACGTCAGCTTTCTCGGTGGATGTTCCCGTGGGAGAAGTGATGTCGACACGAAAATCTATGTCCAAAGAAGCTGGTTCCCAATCATGTTTCTGTTTTCACAGCTCATCTTTGCGGAACATCCATGTGAGACGTAAGGCTTCATTCAATAACCCTAGAGAAGTCAGTAAAGATCTCCAATATAAGACTCGACTGTGAAATCCACACTTCATCTCTCTCCACTCTCTCAACAAGAGCGACCAAGGAGCCTGCCACAGAGCGTGTGCCTGGGGTCAATGTCTGTATCTTCAACGGACGCCTCACCTGAGAGCCGTGCGCTCATCGAGCCAAATGAAGTCTATTCTCAATATACAACCATTGACACAAGACAGAAGGACACCTTCGCAGATTACACGACTTGGCAATCTGAGACCCGAATATGTGCTGGCTATTCTCGCTCCCTCGTCTTCGCCTTACTGCTTCAGTATTCACTTAGCCTAACAAGTGTCGTTACTCTTGGCCATTTAGGGACAACAGAGCTTGCTGCGGTCAGCATAGCTAACGTAACAGCGAACATCACTGGCTATGCCATATATCAAGGACTAGGTCAGTAATTAGAGGCATTTCGCGGGCCCAGCGCAAACACAGCCCGCGCATTTTGGTTAGCAGCCTTTCGTCAGCCCCCATATCGCATCTACATCTCATCTTTCGTTTCGTTATCAACCAAAAGGCTGACGGATCCTACGTCTAGCAACCAGCTTGGATACTTTGTGCCCTCAAGCTTTCGGTAGCGGTCGTAAGGAGCTTGTCGGACTTCACGTTCAGCGTATGGTTTACTTCCTCTGGGTGATGACCATCCCTATTGGTGGCTTGTGGCTTGCATCCCCTTGGATATTGAGCAGGATCGTTCCAGACCCTGTGGTTGCGGCTTTGGGTGGACGGTATCTCAGCGTCCTACTACTGGGAGCGCCAGGATACGCTGCCTTTGAGAGTGGCAAACGCTTCTTGCAGGCGCAGGGTGTCTTTGATGCTATTCTATGGGTTCTTCTAATAGGGGCGTTACTGAACGCGCTTTTGAATTGGACATTCGTTTGGGTAGGTCATTGGACAGCTATTCATTCCGAAATCTAGAACATCCCCTTCAGTAGGATGCCTGGCTTTTTAATCCTCTATTGCGCTTCAGCCTACAAGAACTTAGTCTTTTAAGTGCAAGTTATAGAGGAGGTCAGTAAAACAAGCCTTTCAATTGGGCTTAACGCATGGGGACTATACAGTTACGTGGTTCAAGTCAGAGCTTTTTTTGTGTTTCAATTTGGTCTTTCACTGACAAACTACCTCTCATAGTGGCTTCACTGGGGCTTCATCGGCTCTCCAATCGCTGTTTCAATAACCATGAATGTCCTTCCTCTACTTCTCTGTGCCTACGTCAGCCTCGTCCAAGGTGGACAATGCTGGGGCGGCTTGAACAAGCAAGCCCTCCACCACTGGAAACCAATGGTCGAACTTGCGCTGTCCGGATTCTTAATGGTCGAGGCTGAACTATTTGCCTTTGAAATCCTTACACTCCTTGCCAGCTACATTTCTACGAACCATTTAGCTGCTTCATCTATTGTCTCCAATATTGTACTTGTATTGTGGTTAATACCTTACTCGATGTCGATGGCAACTGGCACGCGTATCGCAACGCTCATCGGTGAGATGAGGCCCGAGTCTGCAATCGTAACGGCAAAAACGTCCACTGTCGTTGCTTTCCTTATAGGCACATTAAGCGCTATTATCTTGGCCGCTTTCCGAAGCCAGCTTGCGAAAACATTCACGCAGGATACGGATTTGGTAACCTTAGTTGCCGAAGTTCTGCCCATATGCGCTTTATATCAGCCTTTTGACGCAGTCGGCTCAAACTGTCATGGCATTCTACGGGGTCAGGGGAGACAAAAGGTTGGCGGTTTGGTAGGAATACTTTGCTGGTATCTGCTAGGAATACCTGTAGCTGTGGGAACAGGCTTTGGACTCGGGTGGGGACTCCGTGGGCTTTGGTTCGGTGTAGCGATAGCTCTGGGATCGGTGGCTACAATCGAGGGGCTCGCGATCTATCATACAAGTTGGGAAGCGGTGGTTGAGCGCGCAAAGGAAAGGACTCAGATGGGCTGAGGTTGCTGGGATGTCTAGCGTGTGTTCGGCTTTCCGAGAGACGACGAATGAATGTGCAAGCTCATGCTCGCTTGAAGCATGCATGATGCATGCTTCTATGCTTAATAGAGCGGGGTCTTCGTTGGGCCCTTTCCCACTTCCATAGAAATATTAATGGCGCAACCGCGGTGTCGTTATGCTGAAATCGAAACCATATTGTGGGACAATTCAAACCTGTTCGAATTGATTTTTAGGATATCATAGTGCTCGATAGCAGAATCATGTTGCCATCGCTCATTGCTTTAGCTTCCATTTTCTTTGGCAGTGTTGTTATCATACGTCGGCGCTGTTTCCACCCTCTCTCGCGATACCCAGGGCCTTTCTTAGCAAGTGTGACGGATCTTTGGTGTTATCTATCAGGACCAACTGGTTGAGCTCATATTAATCGGCTCAACAGGCGCTTTTACGTATGCTTCATCCTCGACAACCATCATATCACCGATGAAAGTCTCCACGAAACCTACGGCCCCATCGTCCGTATTGGCCCCAATACTCTGTCTTTCTCGACTGTTGATGCAGCAAAAGCTATCTATGGACATAACAAGAACATGATCAAGGGTACATTCTACGCAAGTTTTGGAGACCCGGATCCGGAGAAGGCGAACATGTTCCAGACAAGAACAGCGCAGAGACACCATGAGATTAGGCGGAAGCTGGTTTCGGGCGCAGTGAGCTTTTAGAATTTCATTTTCAACATTCGTCATACTGGGAAAGAAGTCTAATTCAAGGGCTAATATGAAATCATATCATTGTAGCTTGTGCCGAGTCGGTCGGCCATGTATGAGCCCATCGTGTCGAAGACTGTTGGCATTTTCATAGGACACTTAAATCAACTATGTGAAAATAAGGGAAGCATGGTGGTCAACCTGGCTCCTAGGGTCCATTTATTTGCTATGGATACCTGTATGGCTTCCGCGTTCTCGCTGTAGCGATCAAAAGACAGAGGGGGCTAACTTATATTTCTTTAACAAGTCTTTGAAATAAGTCATGGCAGCTCGCTTGATTTCCAAACGATGGGCTACGACGGCCACGGTGGTGCAGCAGCCGAACAAAGGGTTATTCGCCTATCTTACACGCGTAGATTCTCCTAAGTCGGCTGCTTACAACCATATAGTATCTTACCAAATCCGGTTTTCGTATGTCGCTGCTTCCGTGGCTCGCCACCGTTTTACAGCCAATATCCTACATACAAATGGTACGCAAAGCAACATACGGCGAAGATGGGAAAGCAAGGGGCTTTTATGCTATTATAGACGTATGGAGATCCAGCCGGTTTATTAGGAGATCGAGCAGTAGCTAATGAAAGCTGCAAGACTTCAGGCATCAAAGAGAGCGCAGGCAAACGCACTGGAGGGTGTACCGGTCACCGAAGTGTGCATCTTGAAGAACCTTAGCGAGGTAGACCCTGATGATGATCGGCGGATGGAAGGCATGCAAATGTGGAGGGAACTTTTTAGTATATCGCACCTAATTCCATCAATGTGCGAATCAGACAACTGACAGCAAGCCTGAGACGCTAGCATGGCAGGCACAGGCAGCATCTCAGCCTGTCTAACCATGATCTTTTACCATCTCGGTACGCACCCTGAATGGCAGACCCGCATCCTCTCAGAAATCGAGGCCTGCCTCTCTTCTTTTTATTCTGGCTCCGACATCCCCAGGCCAAATACGATACCTCATACCCTCCTCGCCCGCTGTTCCTCCCTCGACGCAGTTATCAAAGAATCCCTTCGCGTATCCCCTCCTTTCCCGGCTTCTTTCCCTCGCGACATTGCGCCTGGAGCCGAACATGCCATACCAGGTCTAGCAGCACCACTACCGCTGGGGACAACGGTGCAGGCCAACGTTTATGTGGTGGGCCGCGAGAAAGGGTTTTGGGGGGATGACGCGGGGTTTTGGAAACCCGAGAGGTGGATGGAGGTGGGAGCTGGAAAGGGGAAAAGGTTAGAGGACGGATTTATCGTGTTCGGAAGAGGAAGTCGGCATTGCGTAGGCAGAGACATATCGTTCATGGCGTTGAGAAAAGTGGTGTTTGCGGTGAGTTACTTTGTCCCGAATAAGAGGACACAGCTAAGCTGAAGCGCGCCAAAGTTGCTGGCCCAGTTCGAGGTCATATCTAGACCCGAAAGTCTGAAAGGTCGTAATTATTTTGAGATGCAGTATGAACAGCTGTTAGCTGAGTTGAGGCCACGTGGCGCACAGTAGGGAGACTGGTCAAAAGGAAGGAAGGCTGGTTATTCGTTTGGTGATGTGAATTGGACAATGTAGGTAGATGATCTTTCGCAATACGACGGTCAGCAGTAAGTAATTCATATGAAGAAGTTTCGGAGTAAGGTATTGTTCTGCGGTACAGTACATACAACGTAGGCAGCTCAAAATACCTTAGAATCAATACAGTGCACGCTAGTACTAGGTAGCCGTCGTCATCTCGAACCCTAATCATACCCTAACTAGCTCCGTGAGACTCAGGTATGTCTTTCCATCTCATGACAGCATGCAATAGCAGTATGCAGTGATAGCTTTGCAATGGTTTGATACCATAACAT
>KE598567.1:250501-331094 GCA_000444155.1 Cladonia macilenta KoLRI003786
ATGCAATGCTAGCATGCAATAGCAGTATGCAGTGATAGCTTGCAATGGTTTGAGACTATGACGGTATGCAGTGGCAGTATGCAGTAATAGCATGCAATGTTTTGATACTACGACTCTATGCAATATTTGCGCTTCTATGCAACTACGTTAGGGAAATGCATTGTCTCGATGGAAAGCTGTGCGTCCTGCAGAAATGCTATGCCATCGGAGCCGACGCTTTAAAGCCATCTGCTCATATGGATGCATGCTTGAGAGTAACGCAAACCCAGTCTTCCGCACTGCAGTGCAATACCCCGCACGATTTTCCTTCTCTCAGCATACCTCATTCGTGCGCTTTAAGAAAGTTATACCAACTTTTTCTTTGATTCATGTGCTGCGCTCCATCTGCAGAAGAATCTGCATCAGACACCACCCATAGCATCGACTGGAAGCAAACGAAGGTGCAATTACATGTACCACGCTCCATCTGCAAGGAAATTTGCATGAGGCATTCACTATCACATGCGTTGAAAGCGTAAGAAGTCACAAATACAACCTCCGATGCTGATAATACTGTGGATATCTACATCGTAATTTACAACCTCAATTTTCTCATTACCAAGTACACGTATGATTCAGTAACAAGATTTCAGGAGCTTGATAACTAGGTCCAGTCAGTTGAGGAGAAGAAAGATTGTGGGTTTAAGAGTCGATGGCTGGAATTACTTCCACACACTTGGCTTCATCAGTTTTCGAACATTGAACAAGCTGAAACCAGCACCATCACCCTCAAACATTCTTCCCTTCCAATTTTTCAATGAAAAAATGGCCAACACTGCCATCTATCATACCTCCCCATTCCTGACTTCTTATTCCCTAAAACCCTTGCCTCCTCTCCTCCCCTTCATATCTGACGCCCACCTTCTCCTTGTCCTCCCCATCATCGCCTACTGGGCATACGGGCTACTCTTTCACTACATCGATAAGTATGATTGCTTACCACAGTACAGACTCCACACGCCGGCAGAGTTGTTAAAGCGAAATCATGTCTCTGTATCTGAGGTCGTGACATACGTCTTGAAATACCAGGCGCTAACGACGGCGATTGGAATCATGCTGACTGGGGAGCCCGATTTATATGGGCTGGAGGAATACCAGGTCGCGGATTGGGCTAGTAGAGTCAATAGGTTCAGGAAAAGAGCTCCTGTAGCGGCGTTGGCGGTACTTGGAGTGAGTAAGAGCAATTTCCTTTGCAAACGTGCAGTCTCCT
Organism: Cladonia macilenta KoLRI003786; assembly: GCA_000444155.1. Lineage (NCBI taxonomy): Eukaryota > Fungi > Ascomycota > Lecanoromycetes > Lecanorales > Cladoniaceae > Cladonia > Cladonia macilenta. The sequence continues at coordinate 251,751 of KE598567.1, forward strand.
CCAAAGGCTCATGGTATTCGCCTCCCAGATTGACGCCAGTTCTATTATCAACGTCGATACCAACCCAAGCCATGCTTTGACAAGCTGGGAAACTTCCCTTGGAAGCTGCATCTACTATTACGCTATCCCAGCGATGCAGTTCGCCGCCGCCATTCTCTTCGCCGATACTTGGCAATACTTTTATCATCGTGCAGTCCACATGAATTCGTGGTTATATAGTGAATACATCTTTCCTAAGGCTAGGATTCATCCAAGAACAAAACCTCCTTTGACTGACAGAGCGTCATCCATAGCCCATCTCCACCACATCCATCATAAAAACTTCGTTCCCTACGCCTTTGGCGCCTTTTACTCCAACCTCCTTGAAGCCTTTCTCGTCGACGTCATCAGCACCTTCCTTGCCGTTTCCCTAACAGGCCTCACAACGAGGCAAGCGATGTGGTTCATCACGCTGAGTGTGCTAAAAGCTGTTGACGATCACTGCGGGTATGCGATCCCGTGGGACCCATTTCAGTTCGTCACGGGGCAGAATGCGCAGTTCCATGATATCCATCATCAAGGGTGGGGTATCAAGGTGAGTCTAAGATACGTCATTTATTTCTTCTCGCCCGTCAAGATKAACCTTTCTTTCCCTCCCATTGTCCAGTTGAGAGGCGATGTGACTGACCAGGTTGGGTAATATTTTACCCCGGGGCACGCTTTCTAGACCAATTTCTCCCAGACGTACACTACGTTTTGGGATTATGCGCTTGGCACTACGTGGAAAGGGGGTAAGGCCGATTTGGCGGCGAGGTATGGCCGGGGCGGGGTTGTCGGCAAGCAATAGGAACAGCGGTGTGGGAAAGACGGACATGGAAGATATGATAGCAGGAGAAAGTAGCAAAACCTTGAGCCTACAGGCGTGGCACCCGTTGAGCGCCCTTTTACTTCTCAGACTAACCGGGTCACTCGCTATTGAACCATCTTGGATCCCAGGAAGATTTTGAATGAAAATATAAGGGAAACAGTTGGGTTTTAGCGGGGATTTTGGGAAGGAGCGGCATTGCTGAGCGGTAAGAAAATACCTTTTATATTGCCTTGAAAAGATATTACTTGCAACCGCTGCATTGAGTATCCAGCAATATTGAAGACGTAGCACACCGCCCTTTCTAAAACATATCTTCTACCCCTTCCTCCCCTGATCCCCCCAACAACCCGATGGGATCACCAAAGTCCACCCATCCTAAACTCGGCCGACTTAAGCTCCATCCCGCGAACCTCTGCAAATCCGTCGGCAATTGTTCAATAACATCCGCATCGTTCGCCAAATATTGATTCTCTTCCTGTCGTAGCCATCCCCTCGTCATCGCCGCGCTATAAATAAGCCGCTCTTCATCGTCGGTGCTGTTAGCGCCCGCAGCGTGAATGACCCCGGAGAGCATGAAAAAGGCATCGCCTGGCTCGAGTTCTACATGTTTAATTTCGAAATCCCCTCCATCATGATTGACGAAATCGTCATCTTCCACGGGCGGAGGAACGGAATAGTCCCACAAATGCGAGCCGGGAATGAAGCGGGTGGCGCCATTCCTACGATTACTCCTGCTGCCGGCGACGAAGACGGTCATTCCCGTATCACGGCCGAGGTGGTGTACGGGAGAAAAAGCTTGTTGGTTGTGGTGGGTGTCATCATCGCGGTGCCAGTCTTGTTTACGCGCACCGGGATGGATGCTGAACACCACGGTGTTGCTAAGTTGGGGAAGGGATGTGCTGCGTTCATTTTTGGCACCAATCTGGAGTAATGTTAAGAGACATAGCTACTCAATATCTGTGGACTGCAATGGCATACCCAATTCCATTTGAGTTGGCTGGTTAGAAAATATCGGCCCACTTCCTGGAAGATTGGATGTCTAACAATGTTGAGGGCAAACGCCTTGGATTTGCCCATGCAACCGGTTACCCTCCGTGATTCAATAGGGTAGAAATCACCTTAAATACAAAAGGTATCTGTCAGTAAGGGTAGAGTTCTCCCAATACTATGGGACGGTTAACCATACCTTCCCAAACACTTGCAGTCTCAAGATATGGCCTGATATCTTTTTCAATCTCGTCGAGGGCATTCTTGTTGATCATTCTCCGGACGATACAAGCTCCCGACACTTTCATGCTCTCTATGACTGCCTGGGTGGCGTGTTGCTGAGAAGCTACAGTGGCGAGATCAAAGTCATCTGCTTTCGGCAGTGACTTGTCAGGCTTCGTTTTCTGCTTCAACAAGGGAGCATGCGGATTGACGGCGGTTGATGATGCGATGAGTCGATCATGGTAGTCTATGTCATTCACATTGAGCTCAGCCGGTACAGTCGCCATCGCTGCGGACGGTAATGGCAGGGCGATGAAGAGGCCTTCTCATCACTCTGCACTCAAGTCTTGGAGACTTAGGACATCCATTCTTAGCAATGGGTTACAAGAAGGAAAGTAAAGGCTAGAGGCGTCTATGGTGCGCAAGAGGGAGCGAGCAGCAGGAGCTGCTCAAAGCACGTTGCGTTTTTCGCATATAGTATCCGCTCAAGTAAGACTGAAGTCTCAGAGCTGCTTGCCTACCATATTCGAGTTGTCGGTGCCGACATGTTGCGGGGAAAAGGTAGGAATGATCATATCCTAGAGTGCATTGACCGGCTTCTATAGTATGCTAGCTCATTTACTGTTACCTCCTGCATAGACCTTACAAATAGGTAGTTGTGATTCAAGGACCAATTTTAGCGTCGTATCAATACATAACGGCCCTGGTACAGAAAGTTATGCTTGCCTTGTCGTCCCCGCAATAGGAATCTAGCCTGTGCAGGATCTAGGCCGTGCAGTTTCCAGGCCGCATAATGTACAGGCTGTACAGGATACATCTGCGCTACGAGTTAGTTTCTCCACCAGGTACCCCGCTCAGCGCTTGCGCACAACCCTCAACATCTATCATGGGTCGACAGCATGACCTGAATGCCGCTGAGCCGATAGAGCAAAGCCATCCGCGGAGGCACCGACCTATGTTCTGCGTGAGACTTGTCCTTATAGGACAGAGTTTTGTCTGGACAATCTGCCAGATGTTCAGGGGCCAGATGTATTGAAAACGTGAGTTCCAGCTAAATCTAAGAAAAACAGGCAGTCAATTTTTGAATATTAGAAACTTTTTCTCACACCCCTGATTTGACATTCAAGTTCGTCTAAAGTTGGGCTCTGCGCTGGTGACTACTCTTTCACCTTGCGCATTTGGTAGAAATCCAATGCGGATCAGATACTCCACATTACTCACAACGGCAGCGAGAGTGTTGCCCCTTTTAGCTAAGTTGGTCTCACGCTGCTCCAGCGTGATGTTAGAGCCTATCCTGCCATGCCCTTGGTCCATCAGATGCATGACAGGCCAGAGCGGATGCTCTTGCTTCAATTTTTCTACGTCTTCCAGGAGTCTCGTAGAGAATTCTTTGTCGTCCAACGGGTACAACTTGTAATTGAAGTGTGTTGTGATAGTAGACCATAGCTCTCCCACCGTTAGCCCATCCAGGACTTTAGTTAAGACAGTATTCTTATCTCCTTCATGTAACATGCTAGTCATGATAACATCCGTCACAATGTCGACGGGGGCCAAGAAGAGCCATGAGTCAGCGTTCTCTCTAATCACGCCCTGAATATTAACGGCACCTGCGACCAGCCTCCACAGAAAATCATCGATGTTGGAAATACCCTCAGAAGCCGTACCGATGATGTATCCGGGCTTAACTATCCTAATTCGCTTCTGGTTTTCTTGAGAGGTTCTGGAAAAACTTTTGGTAAGCAATTCGGAGATTATTTTGGTCTGACAATAGCCATTACTGTCTTTGACCTGCTTTATCAAGTCTTCATCCTTTTCATCCTCTTCTGTGTCATTCCAATGAGGCCCACCAGAGACGTAGACAAACTTCTGAATAGAGGGTGAGCATGCAGTTGCACAGAGCAGATTCATCGTCGACGTCACATTTGTAGTCTTCAGAGCGTCATAATCTTTATACCAGTTGACGGCAGCACCGTTATGGATAATGGCATCGATACGCCTGGCTTCTGAGGATCTGCCGCTGAGTTCTTCCCATTGCGGTATTGTCAAGCCTAAATGATGGGCCCCTAAATCGCCAATCCAGACCTCGAGTTTGGACAGCAGTTGCGAAGCCCACCATCCTGCCTTTCTAGCAGAACTGATGACTCTATCTAGCCCATGCTCCTCCGTTGTTGCCCTGGCATGGGCAACGACCCTCTTGATCTGGGGATGAAAAAGCGCTGCCTTCAGAATGTGCGTCCCTAGGTATCCTGTCGCCCCTGTAACAAATATCGTCTCAATGCTGTTTTCTGATACTGAATCCCTGGTCTGTGAACTTTCTATCTCCATCAGGAGACTCTTTTGCAACTTCGAAAGCTCCCCAGCAAGGTCCACCTCTATCACACCTGTTACCTGAAGGCCTCCAGCTCTAGTTCTTTCCACGTGATTTGCTAATTGTCGCACTGTTAGGCAGCTGTTGGTCAGAACCTCAATGCCCAGGGAGACATTGAATGTCTGTCGTATAAAGGAGGCCAAAGTCACGATACTGATCGAATTGATCCCAGTAGAGGATAGAAATAGGTCCTTCCCGTAAATGCTTGTCCGAATCTGTTCATTGCCGTTGGAAACCAGTTCTGCCAACTTCGTGCTCAAAGTCAATGCTGTGACCTCGTTGTCAGCGATGATGATGCTCGCGTCTAAAGGCATCGTGGCAGCCTGTATTTCCATTCTCGCTTTCGAAGAGGAGCTTTCGAGCCATTCAGAAATAGCTTCTCTATTGCATTTGCCCGCCATTGTCATTGGTAGGTGGTTGACTGCCACCCAGACTGAAGGGACCATATATGACGGAAGGTGGAGCTCAAGGTGTCTTCGGATAATAGAGATCGTTTCACTTAAGCCGGGAACCTCAATGAGGTGCATGCTATTTTGAGAATCACACAACTTCCCAACTCCTTCCCTAAACTGGACGACTGTGACCAATTCATCTTGAAACGGACCTGTCTTAGCCTTGACAGCTACCGATTGGGCCACAGCAGCGTTTGCGGAGACTTGGTATTCAATCTCAGCGAGCTCGAGACGCTGTCCCCGAAGCTTCACTTGAGCATCTTTTCTTCCAAGGATGCTTACAGTTCCGTCTGAGTTGTAACGCGCCATGTCTCCTGTCTTATACAGGCGGTTTGACACTCCCTCAAAAGTGTGTGGCAGTAAAGGGGCTTCGATAAAAGCAGTCGCGGCTTCGGTATCCTTATTAAGATAACCCCGAGCTACATTTGGCCCTTGTATGAGAAGCTCGCCAACTGTACCTATTGGCGCCAGGCGAGTGTAGTCTGCAAATTCTGCAATCCAAAGGAGGCAATTAATACCCCTACCAATATTAGTAGGATCTGTGCCAGGCGTCATAGTCCGGAGAGTAGCTGTAACACAGCACTCACTCGGCCCGTAGGAATTCTCAAGTTGTAGATGGTGGCCCCAGCAATTTATTAGAGATGTTGTCATCGGTTCGCCACCTTGTCGGAGGATTTTGAGACCCGGGAGGACACTCTCAGGTGTCAATAAAGTTGTTGCTGAGGCCGTAAGCTCTAAAAGGTTGACGTTCATACGTTTAATTGCTTCAGGGAGGTCACTTAACCGCTCTTTCTCAGCAGGTATGCAAATGCATCCGCCGGCCATCAACGTTGCGAGGATTTCTTCAACGCTGGTGTCAAAGCTATAAGATGCGAACTGCAGCACTCGTGACGTGTTCGAGAAATATCCGGCTCTGATTTGGGCTTTAAATGCAGACGCACAGGAAACATGCTCAGTGACCGAAGCTTTGGGCTCTCCAGTTGTTCCTGAGGTAAATGTTACATAGAGAGCATTGCTTGACTTAACGTCAACGTTGAGCGCTCGGGTAGTGCATGAGAGGGACTCGAGTATCGAGGAATCAATCACAATTATTTTTTCTGTGACAGTCGAAAATCGAATGACTTGTTGTGGGGAAGCAACGATCACTCTCGCTTGAACAACGCTCATGATCGATTTTAAACGGTTCAAGGGCTGTGAAGGATCCAGCAGGACAAAAGCTCCGCCAGCCTTCATGACTGCAAAGATGGCCACCACAATCCACAATGACTTTTCAAAGCAGAGTGGCACAAAGACCTCCGGTCCAACGCCATTCTCGATTAGTAGTCGTGCTAATATACCAGCCAAGCAGTCCAATTTGTCATACGACATATTGCCATCCCAAGCACATATGGCAGGTGATTCGGGATGTACTGCAACCTCTTCTTCAATAAGATGATGGACACAATCGTTTTGAACGATTGGGCTCTCAATATTCCACCTCATAATTTCCTCCTTGTCTGCAGGACTGGTCAACTCAATATCTTTGAGACTCTGATGTGCATTCCCTTCCAACTGAATTTGACAGAGTACATGCTCGAACTGTAGCACGACTCGCTTGACCTGCTGCTCATCGATGACACCCTTGTCAAACCCTACTTCGACCTTCAGCCCGTCGTCCGGCATCAGCGTACACTCAACGGTAAGGGCATAGTTGAGGTAGTTTGGAAAATCCATGGGGACTTCTTGTAACGCATTATCCCTGTCCATCGTCATAGACTCTTCCAGCGGTTGGATTATCAGTAGATTTTGGAAACTGCAAGCCAGGTACGCATCATTGTTGAGGGCCTTTATTGATTCCAGGCCATATTGCTCGTGAGGAATCATCTCTGTTGCCTGGCGTTGGACAATTTCCAAAAATTCTTGCACGGTGATATTGGGATCCACACGAATACGCACTGGTATTGTTGCAATTGTAGGCCCCAGCATGTCTGTAATTCCAGTGATCGGAACAGAGCGACCACTCACGGTCACACCTATTATAGTATCATTGCTATCAACATAGCGTGCAGCAACCATAGACCAGGCAGCTCGTATCTTACTCGAGACAGTGACACTTGATTGGTGGCTTTCTGGCAATTGTAGATAGTGTAATACGCGTCCATTTGCCAAAGGCTTGTAAGTCACCGAGGGGAGACGAGGAAAAGTTATCGGTATCGGGCCAGCTAGTTCGGAAAGCCAGTAGTCCTTTGATTCATTGGTATTGGCCTCCTTGATATATTTAACAAACTTGTTAAAGCCAACTTTCGGGGTGCTGCATAGGCCTTCGTATGTTTCTGTGATCTTTCGCGGAAGTAAGTTCATGGACCAGCCATCTTCTATCGCATGATGGATCGTTAGAATGAATTGAGGGTAGACAACAGGAGTCCCCTCAATCAAGGCACATCGAACTAGCGGGTCACCAAAACCCATCACCCTCTTGCTGTCCATTGCGAGGTAAGTCTCCAAGTTTGGCGCATCGACCCATTCAATCGCGGTCCTATCGAGAACCTGTAACCAGCCACATTTTTCTGTCTGGACTATCCGTGTACGCAGGATTGGGTGCGCATTCGCTGTTACTTGCAACGCAGTCCGAAATGCTTCAGTCTCCCAAGTCTTTGGGATTGTATAGACGTGTTGTTCCAAATAAACACCAGGGTTCAATAGCGATAGCGCCATTAAACCCTTCTGTAATGGCGTGCATGGATAAATATCTTCGATTACATCATGACCGATGTGGTACTGGCTTTTTATCTCCTCACTTATGGTGTCAATGGATCCTGGGTCTTCTAGTAGGGAGAAAGCCTTGATCTCTTGATCATAATCTTTACTCCTTTGATTTCCATCCTGGATGGCCTTCGCCATATCCGAGAGTGTTGGGTTCCGAAAGACATCTGGTACGGCTAGTAGCTGTCCTTGGTGGTTTGTGGCCGCACCAAGCTTCAATGCCTCCACCGAGGTCCCTCCGAGGTCAAAAAAATTGTCTTCTGGCTTGATTGATGTATTTTCCAAGTCGAGCAGACTGGACCAGTGGTCTCCAAGCCACTTTTCTTGAGCCGTCAATATCTGGTCGTCATCATATGAAGCAAGAGGGTTAGATACGCCTCTCTTTGATAGCATGTAGTAAGGCTCATCATCATCATCATCATCATCATCGTCACCATCAACATTAGCTAGTGGAGCACCCTGCTCATTATCCTCCAATAAGCCATAAGGATCGAATGCCTCCAAAGCTGCAGAGGACCATCCAGAAGTCGATCTCTCCTGAGCCATGACCGTGTATTGTTTCGCTAGAGTATTCAACCTCTTCCTAGGCCAAGAAGAGAGCGGCCAGGAGAGACTAAATATTGTGACTCATGCCCTCTAGGAGTCCTCGGTGATATTATTTGAGCCACGAAGACGAAAGCAGCTTCTTGATCGAGCAATCTTCTCGAAGACAGATCCGTTAAGTCCTCGTTTCGCCTAGCAGAATCCATTTTCTTCTAGCTTTAAACCAGGAATCAAAGATCTGCCTTCCTGCATTCAGTAGTAGGATTAAGTCAGTGCCTACACGTCCCACATTCTTGAAAGGGCTAGTCCGGTAGTGCTTTTGCTTGATTTTCAGCACAGGAAGACGGTGATACTATCCCAGGAGTTCATCAATGTATGATTTGATGGTTCGCTTATAGGATGCATAAGCCATTGAATAAAACTTAAAGGTAAAGATGGTAGGAGCGTGTGAACCGGGTACATGCGTCAAGCATCTCAAGGGAAGTATCACATCGTAGGCCTCACTGAAAGCTTGTATGCCAGTCCTATGTCCTTTTAGATGAGGTATGTACTGCTGTGATAGGACTGTAGACTTTTCTGGAATACCTCTCATTACTGTCTAAAGCGTAAATACTTTCGGTATGGTGTTTAATAATGGTTATTGGGCCGGCTAGGGCTGGCTTCTTGGGGCTTGGGCGCAGTAAATTGAAAGTAAAGCAGCCTGTGACTTTTGCGGTCGTAACAGCAATAATGCCTTGTTTATGGACTCGTAAGATTTGCAATCTATTGTGGTAGGATTCGAAAGCCGCAAGTGCCTTGGAGCCGAACCCTCAAAATCTTAGTGGCCGCGCTTCTATAAGTCGTCTGTCTAAGTAACAGGCTTTAAGTCTGTGTATGGAATGTTACGAGTAATCGCTCAAGAATACAAACCACTAGAAAGTAGCAGGGATTCCATGTTTGACTTGGTTTTGTTGGTCGTGCAGGCGGGCCGTCGGGTAGGTGTGGGACTGATTAAGAATCTTGCAGCTCTAGGTAGCGCAGTCGCTGCATGACTTGCTGATGATGGCTAAAAAATCAACACAATACATGATGCATCCGGGCCTCGCTTGCGCATTTGTAATTGGACCGGCGGTTATTGCGTGATGTCTCCGGCAACGCGTACAACGGAGAATGAAAATAAAAGTCTTGATTTGCGCTAACCATTTCCGTAAAAGCCCTAACCCTAGTTTTAGAGCTGGCCCTTAGAACATGCCTGTATCTCTAGGGGATAATAGTATCTTAATAATAGCCTATTAGTAGATTTTTTAGGTGGAAGCGCTCTACTTAGCGTGTCTAGAATTATTATAGCCCCCTATAAGCGGGCCCTGAAGCGGGCGTTGTCTAGGCACCCTCCTAAGGGTAAACGTAAAGGGCTGAGCTCTTGGTACGCCGATATAATTAGCGAAAATCAAGACTAACATTTTCATTCTCCGTGTAAGCTCTTCTACTTTATTGATATATCCTATCATGTACATATATATAATCGTACCCTAGCACTTTGGCATTGGTACGATATTCTACTGCGATCCTTGCACTGATTTAACAGCGCTTCATGAGAGCTCTATCACCAAATGATACTCCGCTAAGCTGGCTCACGTCTTCAGCCGAGTGGTTTTGCCGAAAGGATACCATGGCTTCTAACTCCCAGTCTTGCAAGCCTGAGAACAGCTTCTTTCATGCTTATTGATTGACGTTACCAGTAATTGCATAAAGAGCGTCAAATTTTTCTTGCAATGATTTAGCATATGGAACGGTCTTAGCAGTATGATATTGATTGATGTATGCTAATCCTCCCCTGAGGAAGAGATATGGGTGCCGCCAGGACGGTGGCAGCTCCCTGTTCCTTTCTAATGAAGGAAGCATGCCAGGAGCCATGCTAATCTATCTATACATGTCATTACAATCTGCGGGCCATAGAGAATGAAAGACGGCGCCCTCGCCGTAGCACATGCATCAATTTAGATATATGACCTGAAGGCTAACTATTAACCCCCATGGCTTTATTACCCTGCCGCGACCACGGCGAGCATGGCGGACTGCCAGCAGCATTAGTAGGGTGGGTGCTAACGGTCGGGCTGCATTGCTAGCAGGCATTGCTAGCAGGATTCTTCCTTGACCTGCCCCTCTTGGTAGCCTCCTTCTGAGCTACCGTCCCATCGTTACTTTCCACTGCCAGCTGTTGCTGGCCCCTTAGGCTCTCCTCATGAGCGTCAGATTCTAGTTGCCCGCCTGTTTTGTCTTGCGAAGTTATCATTTACAATGCGACTTTTGAAACGTGAAGGCCCAGGCGATTTTCGCCTGACCCCGAAGTTATCCGACCGAAATATCCCTCCATACGCGATCCTCTCACATACTTGGGGGTGTGATGAGGTGACCTTTGAGGATCTTGAACAGGGTATCGCTGGAAGCAGAGTTGGCTATCAAAAGATCATATTTTGCGGGGAAAAAGCTGCTGAGGACACGCTACAGTACTTCTGGGTAGACACCTGTTGCATCAGAAAGTCGAGCGATGCTGAGCTAACCTCGTCTCTCAATTCTATGTTCCGCTGGTATCGTAATGCTAGTAAATGTTACGTGTACTTGTCAGATGTTTCTGCTTGCATTGAAGATAGCCAGCGCGCAGTGGCTTTCCGGAAGAGTCGGTGGTTCACTCGAGGCTGGACACTACCAGAGCTCCTGGCTCCAGAATCAGTCGAATTCTTCTCCAAGGAGGGCGTACTACTTGGAAGTAAAGTATCGCTGAAGGAATATATATCGGATATTACCCGCATCCCTGTCCAAGCTTTGCTGGGAAATATTAGGACATATAGTCCCCAAGAGCGTATATCATGGGTCAACGGCCGCGAGACTGAGGAGGACGAGGATATAGTATACTGCCTCTTAGGCATTTGCGATGTCACTATGCCTATCATATATGGCGAGAGAGAAGAGAAGGCCTTGCGCCGACTTCAACAAGAGATAAGCTCATTGCAACGTAACAAAGACAAAGGAGAAGAGTCTTGGTCAAATTATCTGGAAGCTCGAGCGAGGGATAGGGCATGTTGGAACTGCGGCTCAATGGACCACTGGGAGGTTCAATGTCGGCGGCCGCTATGTGGCAAATGTAGGAATCTTCAAAAAGTCAAAGGGATGTAACGATCCTAAGTGTTGATGCTAGGTTTGTCGTCTGGGCATACTGTTACCTACTGTCAAAATCCAGTGCGTTGTCTATTTTGTAAGTGTTCAGTGCAATCAGCTTCGCAACGCTTCCCGCTTGCTCACTGTCTACAAAGGCACGAGAGAGCACCACGTATCACAAGACTGTCCCTGGGTAATGAAGGAGTCCTAGAGGGCAGTCCTACTTTGGTAGGCTTCGTTACTACCGTCTAAAAACCTGTGGAGGAAATGGCTAAGAGCCAGTAACGTTACTTAGAAGTTTACAGTCTAGTGCGGAACGACTTAAGACGTCAGCATAGTGGTAGTAGTCCCGGCAAGCCAGTATTCTCTCTATGCGAGGGCAAAGGGTAGTCCTAAAGATTCATGCCTTCTTGTCCCATTCTGAGAGTGAATCAGAGTTCGTAATCTTCCATAAGGAGGGGGTAGAGCTCAATATAGTAATACATCAGGCCCCATCGCGCTGAATTCGTAGCACTTATGTCATTGACGTTGAGTCATGGGCTTTCGTTTGTTCTTCAACGTCAGTCTTGGTCTTTTCATCCTTCTCTTTCGGCTTTGGCAAAGTGTTCGAGTACTCTGTCCATAAGTCTGCAACGCTCTTCTGGAACAATGCCTGCCAAAATTTCTCTTCTACGTATTTTTTGTTTTGCAAGGTGGCATTGATTTTCCTTACACTTCCTTCTCCGAAGCTTTCTTCAATCCAATCCAAGAAATAGCCTGTATGCTGGTATCCCGCATCCCACTCACCTCCAGCTTCTTTCTTCCAATGCGGAGGGGCCAACCCAGCCTTCAGTCGCACGAAGTCCGCGATCCCTTCTATCAATCCACCAGGGGATGTTCCAAGTCCGTTCCACTGCCAGCAGTGGACCATCTCGTGCACAAGCACCCCTTGTATCTCTTGTTGCTGACGTTCGGATGCTATATTTTTAATGTAGTCAAGTGAGAAGTGAATCTCTTTATGATCATCGTCTATGTCTGAGCCTGTTGTGTACGCAACACCACCCATGGACCGAAGAGTCAAGCTGACAGAGCGAGTTGGGGGAATATGATTATTGGTTTTCGTGGGCTGATATAGCATCGACAGAACAGCATCAACAGCTTGGGAAAGCGAAACGGTGGGATTAATATTACTGAAAAATATGCTAGATCCCTCATGATCGAGGTTGTTGCAGATAAGGCGAAGCTTGCATTTGGGGAGAACGGGCTTAGGATGGGGACGGGTCGCCGACTCAAGCTTACTACATTTCATGTCAGCTCTAACGCGAATGATATGCTTCAGATCTTGTACTCTTCTTCGGGATTATGCTCTTCATTGGTATTACAAGGCTTCAGAGAAGAGGAGCGAATTGGGAGAGGCGAAGGCGTGGGGACAGTTGGAGCGGCTGACATGGCAAGAGGCGTCGGTAATGGTTTGGGGGAGGTTATTGCTTGTGGTGGTCTACGAGTCATTCCTGTGATGAGGGCTGTTATATCTTGTGACTCATCATATAGCCACTCTCATCGTTGCTCCTTGCAGAACGCATTTGGGGTCTCGAGGCACGTAGGGCGCATTTCAGCCTTACTCAGGTACCTGCAGAGCTACCCTTGCTAGCGTCGGCATGTCGGTCGATGAAGTGCCGACATGTACCTACCTTAGGCTACGCGCCAGGCTTCGTCCGCTGAAGAAGGCTGTTGTTTCCTTTATAAGTACCTTGTTATTGCATAATCTGCGGCTGTCCACTCATAGTCGCAGGACTCTGAGATTTTCAGCTGCCATGGAGCGGTTCGTTCAAAGGATATAGTATTCATCAATTGTCCTGATTCATATTGCCAACTTTAAAGCCCAGCACGTGAGCTCGACGTTTTGTCACCATGGTAAGTAGAAATTGCACTTGCTGTTGAATATTGGTCTATCGGGAAACTAATTGTTGAAGGCTTCCCTCCTCCGTTCAATCGTCGCCGGGCCCCGCTTACGCCATCCGGAAGCAGGCCTGGACCTCTGCTATGTAACAGATAATAGTACATCTCCTGCGAATCCCGCACGCCCACCCAATTGATGCTTGAAAAGAGCGTGAATTTGGAGGCTAACCTTGGAACAGTTATAGCAACGTCTGGTCCCTCATCCACGTATCCTCAGCGCGCCTATCGCAATCCTACGGATGCCCTCGTGAAATTCCTCGATTATAAGCATGGCGACAGGTGGGCAATATGGGAGTTTCGGGCCGAAGGGACAGGTTATCCAGACAGCGAAGTTTACAATAGAATACATCACTATCCATGGCCCGATCACCATCCACCCCCGTTTGCCCTCATACCAAATGTAATGGCCAGTGCGCGAGACTGGTTAAGACATCCAGAGGCCAAAGAGAGAGTACTCGTTGTACATTGCAAGGCTGGTAAAGGGAGGAGTGGTACTATTGCTTGTAGCTATCTAATCAGTGAGGAAGGCTGGACCGTCGAGGACGCCCTGGCAAGATTTACCGCTAGAAGAATGAGGAATGGGTTTGGTGCCGGAGTTAGTATACCAAGCCAGTTAAGGTGGATAGGGTATGTGGACTGGTGGACCAAACATGGAAAGATCTACGTAGAAAGACAAATAGAAGTTCTCGAAGTGCATGTGTGGGGACTGAGAGACGGCGTGAAAGTCGGCGTGGAAGGCTACGTCGAGGAAGGCAAAGTTATCAAAACTTTCCACACATTCTCCAGAGACGAAAGGATGGTCATGGACCCCACAGCAGAAGGAAGTACTAAACCAGCATCAGCTTCGGACCACCTCAAGGAGAAAACACTTGCCCAGGGTACAACTCAATCAGTATCGTCAACCACTACTAAATCCTCTTCTGGACCCGGTGGCAGCGCCGTAATCTTCCGCCCATCTGAACCCATCATACTTCCAACATCCGATATCAACATTGACTTTGAACGCCGTAACAAAGCAACATACGGTTTTACAATGGTAACGTCAGTCGCCCATGTCTGGTTCAATACTTTTTTCGAATCCCAGTGCTCCTCCACCTCACAACCAGACTCTACCACCTCGCCCACAGATCTAACACCACCATCCATCGACCCCAACAACCTCCCCGAAAGCGGCGTCTTCGAAATAGACTGGGACGCCATGGACGGCATAAAAGGCAGTGTCCGCAAAGGCATCCGCGCCCTCGATCGCCTAGCTGTCGTCTGGCGCGTCGTCCCCAATCAAAGTTCTAACATCAAAATCATCACAGAACCAGCTTTCGGAGAGCCAGTGCCCGAGTCCAAACCCGCAGACTGGAAAAAAGCAAACTCCCACTCCGAAAAAAATCTCGGCCTTCGAACCGAAAGCCCAACGAGCGAAGCCGTAAGTAGAGCGAGTAGTATGGTCGATATAAAAGATCAAGCCATCAAGCCTCACGATGAGGGAGATTCCGATTCCGAAGCTGGAGTTCGCACGCACGGTCCAGAAGGCGAAGAACATATCCCGCATATACCACCCCCGGAACAGCCTACCGTTTCCCTACCCTCTACATCTACCTCCACCGCCCCTACATCAAGAAACCACAATAATTTAACAGTAAATAGCCCCAGCCCAACAGTCGATCTCGGCATCGAAATGACGCACAGCCCAGCACATAGCCCCGGTATGGTGCGGGATGTGGGGTTAGGAAAGGTTGCTGGAATTGTGGATGGGATGAATCCGGAGAAGGGGGATGGGGAGCGGTTGAGGGGTTCGTGATTGTATGTTTGTATATGGCATGGCATAGCGTAGCGGGCATGGAGATTTGAATAATATTAAAATGTTATAACTTAGGGTGTAGATTTAGGACGCTGCTAAGAGCGAGCGCTGCATAGAGCTTGAAAAGAAGGTGCTCGCAACCTGATTATGATTCATATGCAACTGTTGAATGCACTAGGAGTAGGCATCATATCTCCAGGCATGCGGTATACTACTCAAGTCCTCAGTACATTGGTGGTCTACTTGTTAGTTCAAGGGAGCATTAAATGGGTTGATATTGCAAGATTGTGGAGAGCATTAAATGGATTTATATTGCAATAAGACAACCGAAGAAGCTAACCGCGGATCTGCAGCGTTGGAGGCAGTCCACCCTCATTCCTATATGGGCCCTAACTACAGCATACATCACCAAATCGACTCTCCCTGAACGCTCTCAAATGCATGCACAAAAGGCAAAAACGTGTTCCAAGCTTCGAGTAAATGGTATAGTACAAGGACGGATATCGACCTCCTTCCATGGCGGCTGCTCACTTCCTGCTCGCGATGATAATTGGCTACTTTCTAACCGGCGTGCTCGACGATCTCACTAGTCAGTACACCATTTCGGATCGTGCTCTTCAATTGCTCAGGCAGTGGTTTCTCAACGTAGTCGTCGTCTTCGGTCTCACCAGGCATATTGATGTTAACCCCGGTACACTTAGATGTGTAGACCTCAGTCATATGTAGGGTATCTTTGCTTAAATATAATGACGCCCCGTCAACCTGATCAAGCATGACAGTAGGAAGCATGCCGAGCACCTGCATTTCAAATTTCGGACTCTTGATGACATCGACTGCGCTGACGAGGGAGTCGATGACTAGTGATGTTTGCGTGCAGTTGTCGAGGGAGATGGCGTTGGCTTTACCAATGACTCGAATGGTAGTCTTTGTGCAGCGGGATATGAGAATCGAGTGGCTGATTGAAGCTTCGATCTCGATCATACTTCCCGGATTATCGAAGTTTTCAATAAGCCACTTATTACCCTCCAGCTCCCTTCGTGGAGGCTTCTTGGTTCTCATACTTTCTGGTTTCGGTTTCTTGCTGGGTACGCTACGGGACGATGATTGAGAGGTGGAACGGCTTGGGGCTGGGGGAACAGCAGATGATGCACGGAGAGAAGGATTTTTGTGTGTTTGGCTTGAAGGGTCGACCTTTCGTAGGTGTGAGGTCACGTCTGAGCCGCGACTTATTTGATCGAAAACAGCTCCCATGTCCGCAGAGCTGGACGAAGCGGGGGTACCGCTAGGGGGGAGTGGTGGTGGTGGCGGGCCATTAAATGAGGGCAAGGGGGGGGGTGGAGGCGGTGCAGAGGTGGAGGATGGCTGTGGTGATCGAGGCGTGTGATCGGATTGTACCTGTTTTAGGGCTTCTTGAGGGTCGATGCCCTTTTGGTTGTTCCATGTTACGCCAGATGGGTAATGCTGTTTTACGTACGCGATGAGTGACTTGAAAATGCTGTAGAAAGTATTGGCCCATTCGACGTGTTTTCGATCTCTGGCTTGGGTATTAGCACATTCCTAGCGAAGGTGACTCCTATGGCTACGGACCTTTCCTTGTACTCCTTGATTACGCGATTGCCGTAGAATTGAGCGCTACCCAACACTTCCGAAACGTAGTCTGCTGGTTTAGGATCAATGGTTATCCAACCAAGCATTGCTATGCCTTCTGAGACGGTAGTCAAATGCGTAAAGAGGGGTGACGCTCGATTGGCCTCTCGTATATCGTTGACAGCACCCATCATTGATTGCAGCTCTTTTAAGATCTCCATGTAGACTGGTGACTGTATGTCCGGCTTTTTGGCTTTCGTAGTGATGATCAAGAACTTTCGTTCTGCAGCAAAGGCTCGAAGTACCGAGGCAGACTGACGGCCCAAACGTCAGTATCCATATGGCTGCCTGACACTTTCAAAGCTGCTTTGTCCAAAGTCCCGTACCTGCTCTGCTACTAATCCGCCAATCTCCTCGCTGATATTGACAAAGGTGCTCACTGCCCCATTGATTATACCATCGAAGTCGTCAATGGTGGGCGGCAATGTTTCCACATGTTTAGGCGTTGGTGGCACTGCTGATCTGGCTTGCCCCATTTCCTCTACCGCCGATATGCCTTGATTCTGGCCTGACTTTATACCATTGGTTGAATCGGATGGGTCACCTATACTAGGCACCATGTCCTCAAGACGGGAGGTTGCAGCTTCGAGCCTGTGCAGCATAGTCAGCAGGAGGTCGGAATCAATCCTTGGAAGCATCTTTGCGAGCGTTGCTCAAGCAGAGAAATTCAAGCAGGGCCAGTTCGAAAGATTGAGCTTATTGGTAGACAAAGGAAGCTGTAGCATACCGCTTTATGAGGGTAGTGAGGGAATTCATCTGCGACATGGCTATCGGTAGGCAAGCAACCCGTCAGGCGAAGACGCCAAGATGCTAGATAAAACACAGATAGATTGACTTGATGTGAGCGAACCGGTCCTTTTTGTTCACAAGTGCATATGATAATTGGCTTTAAACCACGTTGTCAATGTACATGTAAGTTCAGGGGTGTTTATGCAGCTTTCAAGAAACGAGAAACCGCCTTAGATGTCGGAAATGCCAAGCACGACGGGTAAGGCTGATAGCACTCTGACATGAAAGACCGAACCACCGATGTCCCTTGTTCACAGCGACTCAGAGCCTTGCCGAGTTGACTGCATGTACTTGGCTTCTCCCACCAATCAGCACGATGGTCCCCGGTCGCGCTAGAACATGCGCCTGTGGCATTATCAAAAGGCACAAGCTTTGAGCAATTCGTTGATGAGCACATTGCCTTGAGTGTGCATCTGTGTCTACCCTTTTAGTAGATCTAGATCACGACCTTTTCCTGATTCTATAGCAATTAGCACCATGGAGTTTGTATCAATGGGAATGATTACTATTGGTATGTCTCGGAGGTTGTTTCACCGTGATCGTTTTTAAGTCGTTACCAGATGCTATCTATCCCGAAACAGGTCCCCCTTTACACGATATTCTTGGAGGCGCAGGTACTTACGCTACTGTTGGTGCGCGCTTGTTCTGCCACGGAGATGCCTCTATCAGGGTCGGATTCGTTATCCATGCGGGTAATGAGTTGTCACAGAAGCTCAGAGATGAAATTGCTTCGTGGAAAACTGGGACTCACATCATCGAGACACCTAACCGAATGACAACCCGTGGCAAAAATGTTTATGTCGATGGCATCAGACGTGAGCAAAGACTTTCTGAACATCAGTCGGTCGGATTCTGAATCTAACAGTATCCTTCTGACAAGTCTTCGAATTCTGTACACCGAAAATCCAAGTTGTACCCAGCATGCTCCCAGAAATCTATTTCACAGCCAGAACTTACCATCTAATTTGCACTCCCTCTCGTTGCATCGAGCTTGTGAAAGAGCTACTCGCTAAGCGCGAGGAATTTGTTGCTTCCATCTCTAGCTTAAGTGAAAAGCCCATCTTCGTGTGGGAGCCTATGGAGCACTCGTGCCGACCCAGCGAGCGAATGTCATTTTATGAAGCTCTGAGATACGTCGACGTCTTCTCGCCCAATCATGATGAAATGCAAGCTCTTTTCGCAGACTTACCAAATGCGAACTTCAGAGACCAGGGGCAAGGTGGCGCGGTAATTGACCCCAACATTGTTGAAGTATCACCTTTCGGTCTGTACCTCCGGCTCAAGGCAAATGGTTTTGGGGACAAGACTTGTGCTATGGTTCTTCGGCAGGGAGAAAAAGGCTGTACCGTTTGCTCCGCAAACCGCCAGTTCCAGGTTCCGGCATATCACAGAGCCTTTATAGATCTCTCACCAGAAGAGCGAGACCAATGGGTCAATAAAGTCATCGACGTCACGGGGGGCGGGAATGCCTTTTTAGGAGGTTATTGTATTGGCCTGGGCATGACGGACCGGTGGCGCGAAGAAGACCCCAGCTTAGACCTTAGTAATTTCGAAGGCGCCGCTTTTTATGGAACGGTGGCTGCAAGTTTCGCTATAGAACAAAATGGAACGCCAAAGGTGACTTACAGAAAAACAGACGGCGCAGAGCTATGGAATGGAGATCTTCCCCAGGACCGCATAAGTGCCATGCTGAGGCGCGTTCACAAGCAAGCAGCCACGCAACCAGTAAGCCTCGAATTCGATCCCGAAACCTTAGGAGAGTTGATTAAGATTTGCCGGACTGAGACATTAGTATCTTCAAACGCCTTGCGCAATAGTAAGCAGCCTAGTGTAAACGATGCAGAAGAGTTTAACAGGAGGCTAGCTCAATCCTTACGGCAAACGACTGCTATCGAGGAGAACATCAAATTGCCGGACAAGCTTCCGCAACCTTTAATAATATAGATCGGGTGGTTGTATCATTAGTGGAGCATAGAACCGATCTTCAATTGCTTGGGGTGGTGCACGCTATCGCCCTTACAGATAATCTGACGGCTGGCGCACTTATCCCGTTCGGAAGCTGCTGATGGTTTGACGGTATTCTCAGGGTGCGACCATCAGCGACTTTGAGCCCCATGCGGATCGAGCCTGAGCGACGGCGTATGTAGAGGATCAGCAGCAGTCGAGAGCATCACAGCGCGGGTCTCTCAATGATGCTGTCATTTAATAGAACATATCGATGGACAACCTCAATGATACGGCCACAAGAAGTGATATCCGAATGCTTTAACGCCTGCAATGACAACCTTAAACCCCATGTTATTGCGTCCCCTTCGCAGCCGCTTCCTTCGCCGCCACCGCTCGTTCATGCTCTATGATCTGCCTGCTCCAGCTAACAGAGAACGTATATCAGCACGACTTTATCCACAACAAGCAATACAGAAGTGTAGTACTCACTATCGACTCGGGTAAAATCGTCCCTTCTCCGGGAACCTATCTCGCGTTTCTCGCTCCGCACTGATATTCCACGCAATCGCCGCGATCCCAACAACAACGAGCCCCATTACCGCGGTATTTGCCTTCCAATTTGCGGGCTGCGCGTACCATCCACCTGCTGGCGACCAGACATGTTTTGGGTAACTGTTGAGCTGTCAGTCACTGGTGGGTTGGGCGAGCGGAGTTCGGTGTGCCATTGCGGGGGTTTGACGCACGGTATCTTTCCTCCACTGCTGTGCTCGATGGAAGCACCTTTCGATTGCACCGACTTTATGCTGTGATCGCCTTCCATAATGCCGCCTGGGTGTGTAACGGCGGAGATAGACAGGTACCTGAATCTCGAGGTGCGGTCGTTAGACTGGGGCTTGGCGGCGGCCTTTTGCTGAAGATGCAGGGCAAGGGCTGCCGCTTTTAGCGAGCTGCCGCGGTTGGAGGTCTTGGCGTGAGAGAATAGCTATCTTTCACAGTTATTATTGTAGGTCCTAAACAAACTAAGATCGAGCGTTTTGTCACCAAAAACTTATGTAGGGTAATCAAGACTATAGTGTGGCTGGATAACCACACCCCTCAACTCTCTACATGCAAACGGTAGAGCGGCGCCCGTTTTAAGGCCCGATTGGGATTGGCAGCTTTTTGTCTTGGCAAGCGGAATTGATGATCGACATAGACTGTTTAGCTCGAGGATTTTACAGATGCAGCAATTCAACAATCAACAATCATCACCTCAGTACTTGAAGACAACTCGCGTAACGGCCGTTTCGCATTTGGGAAAATATTCATGAGGTGATATACGGTCATATAGCTTCATGAAAGCATTGCGTCTCTTGCGATGGAGCGGCGCAGTCCTCTCACCACGCACGAGACCATGCTGCTTCATACACCAAAATCAATATCGAACTCCCCTCCCTTTCAAACTGCTACGTCCTCAATCCACAGCCGTGGCACCTTCCGAAGAGCCCCAAGAAACCGAAGATACTCTCCAAGAGCTCCTGGATCCCCGCCCTCCTGAGCCTACCATAGAAGACCTCCTTCGCAAATCCTCAGACAGAGGCAGAACCGAATCGATTCTCCGCTCTCTACCCTCACCTCCGCCATCACAGGCTCACAAATCTGCGCGCCTCTCAGCCCTTCATGCTCGCCTAATGCTTCCCCCTCGACTGCCTCTCGAATCCCTTGCCCGCTGCCTCGTCGATCCTTCTGCCGACATTAATCCTCACTTCAATAACTCTTCTTTCTCCCTCCTCGGCTCCGACCTCCTAGGCCTCTACACGTCCGAAGCAATCCTATGCCGCTACCCACGCCTACCAACAGAAGTAATGTTCGCCGCCATGTACGGCTACTGCGGTCCCAAAACCCTCACATCCATAACACGAGAATGGGGTGTTGACATCGCCGCCGCCCCTGGTGGAGAAGTCGACCCCGGCTTCCTCCAATGCAAGCGCGTAGAAGCCGGAAATGCCTCCGTCGACGGCACAGGAACCCAAGTAAAAGAACTCCCCAAAATCACAGACACCCCGAACCAAAAACCCACCCTCGGCGAACGCGGCTGGCGAAGAGGCGTCAGCGCCCGAACAGTAAAAGACGACTACTTCGGCGACGAAATCAAACGCACCGAGCTCGACTACGCCGAGCGCCCCGAACTCTACCTCGAAGACCAGCAACGCAAATTCGAAAAAGGCGTCACCGTCGAAGACGCCAGCGCAAACTTCGTCCGCGCTCTCATCGGAGCTATACACCTCCACGCCGGCAAGAAAGCCGCTTACAATTTCTTCAAAGCTCATATCCTCTCCCGCCACCTAGACGTTTCCTCCCTCTTCGAATTCCGCCAACCAACCCGCGATCTAAGCCGGCTCTGCGCTCGAGAAGGCTTTGAAAGCCCTGTTGCGAGAATATTGAGCGAGACGGGACGGAAGAGTCGCACTCCTGTCTTCGTAGTGGGTGTGTTTGCAGGGAAAGATAAGTTGGGTGAGGGATCGGGAAGTAGTCTTGATGAAGCAAGGATACGGGCCGCAATTGGTGCGTTGAAAGGGTGGTATTTGTATAGCCCACTTGAGGTCCGGGTGCCGAGTCAGGCTGAGAAGGCGAAGGAGTGGGAACCTGTGCTGGTTGACGGGGGAGAGGTTGTCGTGTAGGATGATATCGAAATAAGTTTGGGGAGCAGCTGTGGATGGATGGATGTAGTAAAAACAAACGATACCTGCCTGTATTACATAGTGGATCAGGGAGGGCATGAGAAGCGATTTTATCTGCATAGAGGTTTCATTGGCTGAAGTGGCATTGGGTGGGCGCCTGAGGCGATGTACTTTATACTTTGTCATTTGTATATACAAAGACAACGCCCTTCTCCAACTGCCGTTTCATCTGGGACGTAAATCATGCTATATTTTCGCAGCTTTTGGGTCATGTATACCAAGCCCGTCCGTGATTGAAATAGGTAAAGCAAGTTCCTGTGATATCTCTCATTATGCAGTATTAATCATCCCCCTTATCTTAAAAGGCCAACCTACAATAAGCTAGCTGAGACCCTTTTTACAAGCCAGCTATATAACGTCCATCCCTGCGTGGCGGAAAACCCTACGTGTGGGATCGGCTTCATGGTTTGGGGGCCTTGAATCTCTAACATGTAAATCTATAAATCGATAAAACTTACGATTATTTTTCTACTATTCTTTAGCTATTCCTTTATAAGAATTAGGTTTCTAGTAAGAAAACACTATTGTTATAGGTAGTTATATTTTAAATTATCTTATATATTTATTTACAATCACGCTAATATCATACGAAATTCATGTGGAGTGTGGCGTTATTCTAGAAGTTTCCATAAGCTGCCACTCAGTCGTTTTCAACCCCCTACCATTGTAGTTTGAGCCTTAGATCCAAGTTCCAAACACAACTCTTAAGGCTACAGCGACGGAAGCCTAAATGAAGGGTGCCTAGTTTTAGGCTCCATGTGTTCATGACTGTTCGATATGAGGCTGTGTAAAATGCTCATCATCGGAGTATCTGTGCCTTTCACTTTCGCGTGTTAAGTTGAGAAGAGGAGTGATTTGTATCAGCATTTCTCTTAATTATTGGATGGATGGATTCATAGGACAACAGTTCTATCGTCCTCTAACGGGAACGGAGATCCGTCTCATGACCATCAGGCATCCAACATTCGAACGAATTGGCGAAGACTACCATCAGGCGATTCATATTCCAGCAGACTGCAATCCTGAATCAGAGGTCATCGAATACACATTTAATCGGATCGAGTGTCAACTTGAATACGCTTTGTTAGAAGATGCTCCAGAGTTTGCAGCCTTGTCGTACGTTTGGGGTGATCCAAACGACACAATCGAAATAACTTTGAACGGAGCAGAGTTTCCAGTGACGAGAAACCTCTACAAGGCTTTGACGTTCCTCACGAGAGTCCATAATGACGGCGAAAAAATGCGTTACTGGATCGATGCCATGTGCATCAATCAGAACGATGTACAAGAGCGATCAGGACAGGTTTTGCGAATGAGGGATATTTACGGATCAGCAAATTTGATTTTTGCATTTCTTGGAGATCTTGGTTCACAACTGATTCCATTCATTAACATGATATCAACGTTAGGTAACCAGATGTTTGCGAATCTCGAGAAAAGACTTGATCCATTGGACGATTATTCTTTGCTGTACGAACCAGGAGAAAATTATTTGGCTCTATATGAAGTGGTCACAGGGATTCTCCTGACACCATGGTTTGAACGAGCCTGGGTTGTCCAAGAGGCGGTAATACCTCTAATCAGTCCTTTCTTAATCCTTGGACATCAGATACTACGACTTGAAGATCTGGCGATCGTCGAGACTGCACTAAACTTACCCCAAATGAGAGGTAAGCTGCCTTTAGGCCCAGCATCGATCATCCGAAAAAGATTAGCGACAAATTTGGTGGAGCTAAGAGACCTTTATCACCCTGACCCAAAGGATGTCCCTAGCAGCTTTCAAATTACGAGCATATATTCCGCCTCCTCAAGACTCAGCCATCTCTTGAAAGCCGTTGCGGCGCAAAAACAAGCTACCGACCCGCGAGATAAAATCTTCAGCTTTATTGGGCTAGTTCCTCAACTGGACTATTCCGGATCCCTGCGGCCGGACTACACTTCGTCGTGCTCTAAAGTCTATCACCAGTACACGCAATTTATACTTGAGACCATCGGAGATTTGGATATCTTGCTTACAAAAGAACATCAAGTTCCCGGGGTGCCATCATGGGTGTCGGACTTTGGGAATGCTCTAGAGGATCATATGTTTTCTGACACAAAACTGGGAACACCTGTCGTAATATCAGTTGATGAAACTCGACTAAAAATCCAGGGCACGATCCTGGGATTCGTGGATGGCGTGTGGCAATCCAACCTTTCCAGCATTAAGGCGAAGAGTTCTGAGAAGCTAGCACAATTCCATGAAAACATTGTACAAAAAGCCTCATATCTCAGAGGCGACTCGAGTTTTGACTTGGTTTTAGATGAGTGGTTGAGGCGGGACTACGACAGCGACGATTTACAGCAGTCAAAGGCCTGTTATCATCGTATTTTGAAGGGGTTCGTAGACTCCTCAGGCCCAACGCTCACTGTGGATGAAGAAGTTTTCAAACTCTTTGGCCCAATCTTGTTGCAGACTTATGTTGTACTCAAAGACGGGGCAATTGGCTATATGATAGGTGAGGAACTTCCAAGGGTTGGAGATATGGCGTGCATAGCTCGAGGATTAAAAATTGGCTTTATTTTGCGGAAGAACGGAGGTTACTGGGAGTATATCTGTGCGTGCGATCTTTTGCACCGCCCACTGGCAGAACAACAATGGTTGCTGAAGAATACGCCGCGGGAGTTTACTATCATCTAGCAATGCTATATCCATGCTTAAGTTGAGATCTATTGTCGATCTAGCCGCTGGTATCATGGGGTAATCATTTGAAAATTACCGCTACAACGCATGACATTCGAGTGTGCAACACTTGCTCAAGAACCGGAATACAAAGTGTTCTCATATTCGTGGGGAGGCTGGCCGTTCTAAAGGCCGTCGAACTCAATGGGTCGCGCGTGAACATTCAAGAATATCTGAGGTCGACGTAGGTCAATTTGCGGGATGTAAGGGCAAAACGAGTCTTATGGATCATTGCGATATGCATAAATCAGATGGAAGTAACAGAGAGAAATAAGCAAGTACCGCGTATGGATTTTACTGTGTGTATAGATTTTGAGGTACTTAAAGTTAAAGTACCTATCATTTTTTCCGGCACGCAGGGATGGCAATATATACCAGCTCTTTGGGTAGATAGACCCAATGATTTTTGGATCATATCTACCAAGCGCGTACCTGGTTGATGTTAAGCTTGTTCCTGTAAAATCTTTCATTATGCAGGATTAATCATCCGTCTACCTTGAGGTACAAGCCTAATTTGAGTAAGCCACCTAAGGTAGGATTCAAGGCCATATTTACACAGGAGCAATATAAGCATGATGCACCAGCTATATAAGCAGGATACACCAGCTATCTCGATTCGTTCTTTGGGTTAGATAGAGTTAAAGATAAAGCAGTTAATCTTCTGGAGTGAACCGCCCGCCTATTCGTCCATTCCTTTTTCCCACCATTTCTAGGCACGCATGGATGACTGATCTCAAGGGTTAAGAAAATTGATTTATTGAGTCGTTAATTCGGTTTTGTAGGTGAATTCATAGATGCAGGGACGATTATGCAATGATTAGGTAGCTTTTATAGTTGGGGCTGAAATCATGACTCTACGTCCTTGACATCGACCTTTTTGGCAGGCTTCTCTGCTGGCGTTTCATCGTCTTCTTCTCGTGCCCTCTTCTTAGTTGATGGCGGTGCGTCTTCGTTGCTTCCAGCAGTAGCGGGAGCATCTGTCATGCTTTGGTTCAGGGTCTTCTCGCTGTTTTCAATTGCTTTGGGAGCATCGTCCGAGGGCTTGGAAATTACCTTATCCTTGACTGGGGTTTCTGCGGGTGTGCTGGTTTGTGGGCTTGCTTCATCACCAGAGCCTGGGGTCGAGGTTCGGATTTTGGGAACTCCGCTGTGAGTGTATTAGTACGTGGGCGGCTTAGGAAGTCATAAAGGACCCACCGTTCATCATTACCCTGTTTCTCATGGGTCCTATTGCCTGATTGATCCCGATCACGACCGCCTCTGCCTCCGCGGCGTCCACGATCCCTCCCGCGACCTGAGCCTTTCGAGTCGTTGTGCCTTCCACCATTTCGATCTTTGAAGCCTGTTTTACGATCCTCTTCTCTTCTTGTCTTCCAATCTCGGCCATCACGATCGTTCTCTGGGCCGTCACGCTTTCTCTTCCCGTTAGTGTGATCGTTCCTGTTGTACCTTGAATTGTCTTGTTCGTTAGGTCGTACACGACCCGCAGCGATGTCGTCAACCTTGTCATCACAATACTGTTTCTTGCTCTTGATCAAGAGCTCCTCTCCTTGCCACTTAGGCTTGGGATCAAGTGCTAAGAAAGCCTGCTGTGTTTCTTCTGAGTTGAACTCGACGAATACGCTGCCTTTGAACGTGCCATCATAATGTCTTCTTAAACGTACGGAGTTGGTCTGACCAGATTGCGCAAAGAATGCTTCAATATCGAACTGAGTACTCGGTTGCTCTTCGCCGAACCCTTTGGCATAGATGCTTCGCGCCATGCTCTTATCTTCGTATACTTTCTCAATCTCAACCATAGGCTTGCCTTCTAGCCCTTCTGGGAGAGGTTCTTTCCTTTGGACACATTTGTCGTCCTCTACGACGTTCAAAGTTTCACTTTCTTTAAGAGCATCGACAATAGCGGACCGCGGTTGAAAGTGACGCATCCTCTTGAACGAGTGGATAATATCAATTGGGACTGGAAGGTTTTTGTGTCCTTCGACTTTGGTGAAAAGGAATTTGTCTTGGAGGAGATTAGAGTCGGAGAAGTAAAATTCGACCTTTCATCATTAGCCTAATAACCGGGGGGCACATTGTAGAGATGCGCCCACTTGTTTGCGAATGGCAACAGGATCGCTACTTTCTTGTAACGATTCGAGATCGGACTTGATGTTCTTCTTGTCGAACTTTTTTATGTGTGGCCTGTTGTTATTTCTGTCACCACGAGGTCTGTTGTTGTAACGTTGGGCTTCTTGAACTCTCTTTGAGGGCTGGTCCCGGCGAGGCTCCTCCTCTTTAGAGGGTTTGCTATCGCCATTTCCGTCCTCAGGCTTCTTCTCGTCTTCGGAATGCTTGGTACCATTGGTTTGCGCAAGTTTCGCATCGTCTATCAATTCCTCTACAGCCTTCGACGTCTCGCTGAGAGATGGAGTCTCTTCAGTGCCCCCACTCATCGGCTTAGGAGCCCCCTCAGCCTCCATGATTGTACAATGCTGGTTGACGGAATAAGTATTAGTCAAGAGTAGTAATTGCTATAAGACCAGCAATGGAGATTGGGTCCGCAGGTGAGCCAGAAGAACTTACCTCTTAGGAGGACGACAGGACTGGAAGCGGGGAAGATCTTCTAATAGACGTAGAGTGCGGTCGAATGTGAGCCAATTAATACTGTGGGTGTAGTGAGTAATTGGGATCGGTATGAGTAAAACGATGAAGACATATGGTTTAGAAAGTACGGAGAGTGACAATGGAGTCATTCACAGAAGCATGGGAAGATGGAGTTAAGGTAGTGGGACAGCTCCAATTTGGAAATTTTACCCGACTACGGTTGACCATAAAACAGCTTTTCGAAACTGATATTGGATTTCTCGGCCAATCGAATCATCATCAAAGATCGATACACTATCAACATGCGCAAAAGGTTCCATGGGCTCAAGAGACCAGTATGCAGTGTCTAATGCATTTCAAGACCCCAGATCAACCATTGACTAACTCAATTTGCAGAGATTACGGCAATCATGGAACAAGTACAACCTTTACAACCTCTCACGTGCCGAGGATCCTATCAGGAGAGAGAGGACGTTCTTCCAACAGAAATGGACGGCAAAATCTATGACAAGAGCATATCATGGAGAGACTGTTCGAGAACAAAAGTGGACACGGATGTTCAGGCGAACAATAAAGGCTGTCGTGCCAATGGACCATAGATACCTGGCTGAAAAGGATGGATCAGAGCTAGCAGAGGGAAGAGGGTCAGGCCTCGACCTGCCGCCTGATCAGAAGCCTAGAGTGATCCCGAAGACACCGTATATGAACATGACATATGCACCTACGGAAAGAAGACTGGACACAGCTATCTTCAGGGCCTTGTTTGCCAGTAGTACGCGGCAGGCGCGCCAGTTTGTGGTCCATGGCTATGTGAGAGTGAATGGCCAGAAGGCATGTAATGCTAAACCTCAGCTCTACTTGCTTGCTAAATCAATCCGACTAGATGATCTACCCCGGCTATCAACTCAACCCAGGCGACATGTTTCAAGTCGACCCCGAGCGCGTCCTCTACGCCACTGGTGCCCCAAAGGACAGACAAGAACGTCGAGCTGGCCGCAAGATACGAGCGCTCAGAGCCTCCCAGAAAGAAGCCGCTGCTGAAGAGACCTCATCCGACCCAGAGCCCGCTGCTGAACCCCAGACGCCCTCCTCTCCACCTCCCCCAGATTCCACCGCCCCCGCCAAATCCACCAAACAGACTCTCCAATCGCTCCTCGCCCAAGCAAAACTCATCCTCACCACTCCCTCCCAAACCCTCACAGCCCGCCGCAAGCAAGACCTCCGCGCCTTCCAACGAACCGTAAAACGCACCCTCTCCCGCCCCGACGCCTTCTCAACAGCCACCTCCCTAGACGCCCAACTCTCAGAAATAACCGCCAAAATGGCCCCTGAGAAACCCACCCCCACTCCTTCCTCCACCACTCCAGAAGAAGACATCCCCAAACTCTCCACCCCCGAGCTCCAAGCCCAAGCCGAATCCCTCACCCCGCAACAACTCGACACCCTCCGACTCGCCCTCCAAGAAGCGCGCGACAACCCCATCGACGCATCAAAGCCCTACGCCACGCCCTGGCGGCCGCGGGAATGGATGTCAGCGTTTGCGTTTATACCACGGTATCTTGAGGTGCATCATAAGATCTGCAGTGCGGTTTATGTCCGGCATCCAGTTGCKAGGCCAGGGTTGGCGGAGGTGCCGACGCCGTATGGGTTGCATGTTAATGGTTTGGCGCATAATTGGTATTTGAGGAGGCGGTAGGGGAGCATTGTTGTGAGGTAGTGGATTAAAAAGGACTGATAGGGTGTGAAATGTAAAATAGTCTAAAACATGTACAGCATACATTGTTGCATAGCGCGGCATTTAGGCAGTCACAAATCATAGAGCCAACTTTTATATTTGATCTCGCTTGTTGCAGGTAGGCACAATTATATACGTAAATCGATGTTAACAGGGTATCTAATTTGCAACTATACAACATAACTCTACAAGCGACTTCAACCTCTCCTATCAAGCAACCTCTCCGCCTCCTCAACCCCTCCTTTCCAACTTTCCCCAACCAATTCCCTCATCCTCTGCCCCGGCACCCCTCTATCCCTCGACTCATCCACAAGCTTCCAAACCCTCTCATCACCCTGCTCACACGCCCTCCTTACCAAAGCCCTACACGTCCCATCTCTCGGCCACCAACCAAACGACTTCATCTCCTCCAGGTACCGCCACGCATCATCAATATTCTTTTCACTGTTCAAACATACAAGGATAAGTCGATCATACGTAAGCGCGTCTGGAGCGATTTTCAGAGCGACCATTTCGCTTGCGAGGAACATAGCGAGGTCTTTGCGCGCGGCGTGGGCGCAGCCGCGGAAGAGGATGTTGAAGGTGTTGGTGTCGGGTTGGGCGGTGGGGGCGATGGTGTGGAGTTTGTTGTAGGTTTCGAGGGCGGAGTCGAAGTTGTGGTGGTAGATGCTGGCTTGCATAATGACATTGATGGCTTGGATGGGGATCTGGCGGTCTTGTTCACGGAGGTCTTCGAGGATTGAGATTGCTTTTGCGGGGAGGGTGGAGGACCGTTTTAGGTAGATGTAGATGGGACGGGTGGATAATTCGGTGGGAGGATGGCCGGCTGCTGTCATGATGGTTAGGAGAGTCAGTGCCGCGCCGAGATCTTGGGCGGCAATGTAGGTGTCGAGTAGGGCTTCGTAATGATGGAGCTGGATAGGATTGCCAGAGCGTTTTCCTAGAATCCGGAGGATGGAGGTTGCGAGATAAGTGTCGCCATGACGGGCAGCAGTATCGAGGATGTTGACACACATCCCCGCAGATGGATTCAGGTACCTCGACTCCACACGTGCATGGAAGGCAAAACGTGTGGCTCTGTAATGCAAAGCACGGGAGGCAGAGTCTAGGAGGTGATACCAGACGTTCCCCGAAACGCGGAGTTCTCCATCCGAGAGACGGCTTTGCATGAGATCGAGAGCAGATTCAAACTCCTCAGCTGAGCAAAGAGTATATATCATGGTATCATATAGCCAGGACTCGATTTTGATACCTTCTTTCCGCATATCCTCCAACGTATCAAGAGCCATCTCGAGCTGTCGATCTCTGATCAGTCCAGCTGCTACATGATGCCAGCCATCTTTAGTAAGGGGAAACCATCGTTGGCGTAATTGGTCCAGTATGTAATGGCGCAAGAGGTAGTCGGGATGTATGGCGAGGACCTGCCAAAGATCAGCTACGAAAATGTATAAAGTGTCTTCTGTTCGTTATTTACCCTTAGTATAGTATGATAAGTAGCTGAGTCAGGCGTCAATCCTTCATTCTTTATCTCTTCTAAAAGTCGAGCGACTTCAGACGCTGAGCCGTGTTCATGGTCCGCATTGGCAAGCAGCAAGGCATCATAAAGCCGCAGATTCGGCTTCTCACCGCGCTCTTCGACAAGAATCCGCACACATTCTTGCGTTTGGCGGTAGTTCGCTCCTAGAGCTATCTGGCGCAGATTGTGGTATGCAATGCCTATTTCGGCCCTCCTCAATTGCTCTTGATCCCGCAGCTCTACACTCTGAAACCGGGATTTGGATTGCTGGCCGACAGTATGTACCTCTCGCCATGTCCTTCGTGAAGCAGCAGAAGCTATACTTTTGTGACAGTCCAGATGTATTGGGACTTGAGCGACATCAGGGAAGTAAGTGGGCGGCCAAAGCTCGTGCCTGAGTAGTGCATGGAAACCTCTCCACTGCAGCCGTATGGAAGCTAAATTTGGACGCAGACAGTGCGATAAACCCTCAACCACGAATATCCCCAATGGCATTGACCTCGGGCGATGTTTCTTTGGTGATTTCAAAGTGCAAATGCCGACTGCATCGGACGTCGGCCAATTCATTTGCCGGAGACTACCAGCACCGTCAAAGCCCTGTAGGGCTGACGCCCAGAGTTCTTTCAAAGCTGATCCCTAAGGCATAAGGTTTAGGCTGAAGAAATATAGCTTCGGGGGGTACATGTATCACCTTGGGAACCAACTTTTAGTGTACCTCCATTGGGCTTTGCATATTATAGGTGTCTTTAGTTCATGAGTGAACCCTTCTAGAACCAGAACTACTGAGTCTCCGGTCGAAAGCAAAGCTGAGCCCAAAGCGGGGACACTTATCTGTGACACGTAGGTAAAGATCCAGGCTCAAGCCTTGATGGACCTGAGAGCGCCATACCAGCGATTCATAGAAAGTTACAGGTCTAGAGCTTTCCAGAATAGGCCTCGATACTGAGAACATGTATATAGACTCGCTATGTCCATGGATATTCGGTTACTTTTTTATTCCACTTGTTATATTGATATACATACTTTTTATTCGCACTATGGAGCATATGCATACCCAGAGCACCGCTTCCGTGAACGGAGTCAAGATTAACACATTCCTGGATTCCTTCAATCAGAATTTCAAGGATGCGCTGATAAATGCATATGAAGGGGACAAAAATGAGGTTGCATTTGGTATCTGCGCGAACGCCAACAAGCAACTGAAGGTGGGCAATAAGACTATAGGTTCTCCACTCCTACTATGGCTCGCCTACAACGCATGCACCAATGCTTACAATAGGGTCTAGGTAACGCAGATGGTGTCCAAACAGGCAAAGTACTCGATGTCAAAAACCGACCGGCAGGTTATCCGGATCTGATAGCTGTCTACCATTGCCATGCACGTGATTGGCCATACTCACGCACTCCATCCGGTTGCATGGGTAATAAGAATGCGGGTGCGTATATGTTACGTCTATCCTTCCGAATGCCAAAAGAAATTTATGTATTGATCGCAGGTTATGCGGTAGCTAATGACGAGGGACATAAGGGATATTTCTTTCTGGTTGGTACGCTTGTATCCAAGCAGAAATTCAAGGAGAAGGAGAAGGTCATATTAGCGGAACATTGTCATTCCCTGACAACGTATAATTCGGAACCGGCCTGCCAAATGTGGGTGGTCTTCAATGCCGCCGCGAAGAAGGTGGATTTTCCATGATTGGTAATCGATTTATCCCATTATCATGCAGTACACCATCCAGTGGCAAGTACGAATGGTGGAACGTGGGCTGCGAATTGTTTGGAGACTGATCTCGATATATACTGCAAGCCCGAGGATAAAGAGATAGACACTTAGGAGTGTGGTGTGAAGACTTCAACGCCCGCAGTCTGATGCTTTCCTTCCTCTAAGATCTGCAGCAATCCTGACCGATAACCCGATGAGCGTCTCTCCGAAACATTGCAATAGTATGATGCGCTGCTTGCAGAGTCTACTACACATTTGCCTGGCTTCCGTTCCGTCGATAACCTCTCCTGCCCAATTCAAGTGGCCCTAGATGACAGTCCTCTTAGGTATGCGGCGCCGGATCGATCTTGGATATGCAAAATCTGTCTTATCATTATGAATAGACCCCTCCGATTCGCTCCAGCTCGGCCAAATTGGTTGGGAGTTGGGACGTGTCAGGGTTTGGGGAATGTATAATTGTTGATGACCGACTCGTCACCTCCGTTCATCACCTGAACGGGATGCCGACGAGCGTCCTCTAGACTGATCCTCTTCCTTCGTGAAAGATAGCAAGACCTCTTTCCTGGTTGCCGACAGGGTCCAGAAGCACTCATTGTTGTACACCCACCTATGTTTCGCACATCTCTGCTCAATAGAGCTCCGCCGAATGATCTCCAAGGCTTAATAGACAATATAAGTATATAAGTATCCTGCAATCCTTATCGTCTTCAAATGACACTCTTAGCAGTTTCCAGATCTTAGGAGCGAACTGACGTCGTAGGTAAGTTTAGCGCAATCCTTGAATAAATTTTTTATGTCAAACATAGGTGAGACTGATTGTACACTTTACGACCGCATTCGCTACCATTCTAGCCGCTCGCAGACTAATTTATATTCATGATATTCGATCATATCATGTAAGATGGGCAAGCCGGGCTGAGAGTGAATACAACGCTCAAAATCCCTCAATGTGTTCGAGCTGTTTCAGCCACCACACTATTCTCTGTAGGATGTGATCTCAGCCATACCATTGCATAGTGTCAGCCCCTGTTGCACTACAAAACTGGTGAACTAGACCGAATCCTGGCGCTTACAACATCTTGCTAAAACATCTTGACCAATATAAAAGCATTCTCGAGCAACAACGAGACGTAAAACTGCTGAGAGATCCCTTGATCCTGGCAGCTATCATGGCAGCGCCTCTCCAGAGTCTACCGGACCGAGTTCTGTTACTCCTCTCCATCATTCTCACCATTCCGCACATCGTATTATTCCTGGACACAGCATTTCCGGCTGCAGTGTGCAAAAACCATGCATACCTGGATCCAGCTAGAAGTAGGAACATCCTATATCTCGGAAGCCTCTATTCAACGGCCATCTCAGCTTGGGCGGTTTCTGCAAAATATGGCGGCTTCTTTCCATACGAACCCAGCGCTTTCAAGCTTAATGGCGTCCCTGTTCCTCCTGCCAGGGCGAGAGAGAATTCACGATACCTACGCGTCCTGGCCATGGTTCTCCTGGCCGGGATTGCTCTAGCCATAGATCTTAGCTGGGCTTGGTATCAAGGCGTAACACACGTGTGGAGTCTAGTGGTACTGATGGGAGCTGGCAATGTTGATAAGCTGATATTCACCTTGTGTGTTTTGTGGTTTACTATGATTTGGACGCTTGGAAGCATTGTCCCCCTCATGGCCTTCGGCAACATGATGTCGCTGGGGTTTGAAGCAGGCGTCGAGGAGGTAGCGCGGTGGAGCCGACGTTCACGCCGGTTGGAGAATGAAAAGAAAGAGCAATGACCGGTTGGGTCCGTCGAGACTCGAGATGTAAGGGGACGGGCGCATTAGTAGTCAGCTGTACAGAAGTTGGAAGATGTTCTCTTCTGTATACTGCCAGAACTGATTTTCGAAGCAAGCGTCTCACAACAAGAAGAACGCTATCTTTTAGAATTCACCCTTTGGTCTTTTAGATCTTCCAAAACATATGTCATCACTAGAAATGAAGATTCTACCCAGATTCTGAGTAATATATTTGGACTCGATTCCGTTTCAACGTCCCATGACAGTCCAATCAATGGATAACAATAAATTCCTGCGCTGAAGGCTTGTAATCCCTAAGACATTCTCAATATCCATGATTTCGTAAAACATATATACGTAACGCTCGCAACAACAAAGTTGATATCCGCCTGATGAACAGGGTGAGTGCAATAATTACAACAGGCTCTCTAACCAAAACAACATCAACTGTCCTCAATGGTTATATG
The DNA here is from genome assembly GCA_000444155.1 of Cladonia macilenta KoLRI003786. Taxonomy (NCBI): domain Eukaryota; kingdom Fungi; phylum Ascomycota; class Lecanoromycetes; order Lecanorales; family Cladoniaceae; genus Cladonia; species Cladonia macilenta. The sequence goes on from KE598567.1 coordinate 286,407, forward strand.
TTTGTCCCTCAAACAAGGCTCTAAGTTGCGCAGATTGATCGCTTCTTGGCTCGGGTTTGAGCAAGGATCGCCACCAAGACTGTTTATGACCATGCCCCTTCTTCGCCTTATCCGCAAGCGCCCCGCCCGTCTCGTCCTCAGAAGAGGCTTCAGCTTTCAGACTAGAAAGTTCGTCTTGGAATTGTGTGTACTTTTTTCTAAACATGCTTTCAGCGTCGAATTGTGTAGTATCTGCCAAATAGTTTATGGTTTCAAGGTCGAGTTGTGAAGTACCTGCCGAACCTTCCATGGTTTCAATATCGAATCGTATAGTATTTGGCGAATCCTCTATTCTTTCAACGTCCAAGAAGGCCTCCTCAACAGTCGATGGGATCACTAACTCTCCCTTTTTCATTGCTTCGTAAAATTCCCATGCTTCTGCTGAGATGGGAGCAGTCTCTCCATGCATATCTTTCTGATTAGGGTCTGCCCCGTTGATTAGGAGCCAGTTGATCAGCTTCTCTCCCTGTTCCCAAGCTCTGCCTGTTCCTTCAAAATTCGTTCCCCCGCCTGTGTATTGACCTTCTACAGCATAATGAAGTGCCGTTCTTCCTCTGTGATCTTTTGAACGCAGAGCCTCCCTCACAGAAGGCACCGTATCCAGCACAGCCTGTACAGCACGAGGTTGGCCATAGAAACAGGCGGTATAGAGAGGTTCTGTGAAGAGGTGTAAAGGGTCGGTGGTCCTCCTTTTCGCTTCTAGAAGTGTAATGGCCTTCGGATTAGAAACCACCTCGGCAGAGCGTAAAAGAGCGTTGATATCTACAGGGGCGCCAGATTCCAGTACATATGCCATGAGATCCTTGAAGTTTTTCTTTGCTGCCCATCTGAAAGCATGATCCGCGAGCGTAAGAACATGGGGATAGTGACCGGCCATGCGAAAACGCGCTGCAAGGTACTCATCGCGACTTAGTTCTTTGACAGGTAACTCCTGCACGGTCGTGACAGCCTCAAACAGCGAGTGTTCTATGTTGCTCAGTCAGTAATGAACGAGAAGCACAAGTAAATATGAGGATCTCGCGAAAGCTACCTTCTTGTTGATTCGACTCAGTGTTCGAGATCTGATATTCCAAGGCTGGTCTCAAAGTTGCATTAGATGGGGGGCTTTGCCCAATCCTGGTTGTTGATGGGTTCTCGATATACAACGCTTCACGCTTCTTCTTCCTCGTGTCAATCGAAGTCATCATCGAGTCAACTAAAGGCTTCGTGTCAATTAGGGGCTTCCTTATGTCAATTGTAGTCACCATCGTGTCAATTAAAGGCTTCGTCTCAATTGAAGTTTCACTCATGTAAATCGAAGTCTCAGGAGGCTTGCTGTCTTGGGTGAGTTCCGCGTCATGGGCCACCAAATCATTGTCGGTATTTGCTGGTAGGCGACTTTCGGACTGTACAGTGAAAGTAGCATCCAGGTTTCCAACGTCCTTAAGCCAGAGCGAATTTAACGCTGCCTCAGCATTTATCCTTTCGGAAGGCTGAGCGTTCATTAAGTCTTTGACAAGGGTAATTGCTTCCTCAGTGACGGTGCTCTTATATAGCGCCTCGATTGGCAATTCAGTCATGCCTAAACAATAGCGCGCCAATGCTGTCATCTTTGGAAATGGTGATTCCAAAGTAAGTAGTCTATGACAAATGCATCCTAAGGACCACAAGTCAACGGCGTTGGTATATCTGGAAGTCTCTTCTTCCACATAACCAAGAACTTCGGGGGCTAGATAGTCCGGTGTGCCGATCTCTGTCCTGAGGAATGTTTGCTCATTCAATATCCGTTTAGTGATCCCAAAATCTCCTATTTTCACCCAGAAAGTTGGATTGGTATCGACAACAAATATGTTCTGCACATCAGTCAGTCAGGTGCAGAGAGCCGACATGGATATGAATATAGGGGTAGGTAAAAGGAGGTTGTGACGTGCCTGAGGTTTCAAATCTCGATGAGTAAAGCCGAGTTGATGCATGGTCTTCAGACCCTCAAGGATTTGAGTGATCACTATTTTCACATCGTCTTCGGCCATTTTTTTGTTCATGTGTCTTTGCAAATCGCCGTGTTTAAAATATTCCATGGCGACAAAAATGTGCTCAGGGTCTTCGAACCATCCCTGGAATGCCACAAAAAGTTCTTCGTACTGGAGACCGTGAGCTGTTACAATTCCTGAACGCTACAGCGTATTTCTCGCCTCAGCTTAGTAGACCGTATTACCTTGGATAATATAGCCATAGCTGCTAGCTCCTTCCTATAATCAATCTTGCTGTACGAACATAGTCTCCTTGATATTGCCTTGACAGCTCTCTCAGATCCATCCTCTTCCACCTCAAGCCATACTATGCCAAATGCTCCTTCTCCGATATCATGTTTTTTTCGCCACCTCTTCACGACTTTCAGTCTTCTTAACCCATGCGATCGATCCGACTTGTAGTGCGTATGCTGTGTATATTCGGGCAACTGTTCAACCTCAAGCTTGAAATGGTCGACTAAGTCTAAAGAGGTATCCATGCTCGGCCAAGAAGCGCATGAATCGGTGCCTCATGAGCGATTACAAGGCTTTGATCTGTCCGATATCGAACGTCTCGGGATCCCGAAATCATGTGTGGCGATATGGTCATTGAAGCCATCAGACCAAGGATCATTAGTGGGAGGGACGACGATCCTCAAGAGTATCTTCGCAAGAGTTGATAGAGGTCTCCCAAGGATCCACAATCCGGTAATATCATCTTAAAAGCGGAAGATAGATGCGAAGACGTTCGAGGGAGCAGTCTCTAATCGTTCCCCCCCGATTCAGCCTTGGGCGACCTCGGGCGGCCTCGGGCTTAAGATCGGACATTAGAGCTGGGTTACCAAATCATGTCGATTCATGCACTAAGCTCTCCACAAGCAGTCCTGGCGTTTCGACGTACCTTTCTACTACCTTACTTATAACATATTTTACTTAAATAGTTTATCTAGAAGTAAGGAACTCTTTTAAGATATTCAGACTTTAACTCTGTTAGAATAAACCTTAGGGTACCCCGAAGGTCCTCAGAGGACCGGTGTAGGGTTAGGGTTCGGGTTTCCTGAGAATGGTTAGCGAGTGCCAGGACTTTTGGTGTCAATCTCCCCATCAATCCAACATACATGCTATCTCGAGCCAATAATCGTTCGAAGTCTTTGACCAAGAGCTTTGTGAAAGCTCATGATCTTTGCTACCTCAAGCCTGCATCCAGTTCGTGGATTTCGCGCGAGTGTTTCTCATGATATTCTCTGGACGCATCTTTCTCGTGTGGTAGATCCCCTGGACTCATTTCGCGCGCAAGCCGGTCGTGTCTCTTCCCTGCAATTCGTGTAATCGAGTTACATATGTCACTCGCTCTTGTTTCTGGGCTTTCAGGCGCTGGAGCTTTCGATGTCGGTAAACTAGCGTGACAATACCAGCAGCAAGGAGCGTGAGGAAGCCTATGGCAGCGCCGAAACCTATGCCTATCTTCGCACCTGTTGAGATCAGCCGTGGGTTATTACTGTTGCTATTCATGACGGCTTTCGTCACCGTCGTTGTATTATTGACTGTAGCACTGTCGGTTTTCGTCGGAGTCGTTGTATTTTTGGTTGCAGTACCGTTAGACTGCCCGTCAAGCAATGTCCAGCTTCTCGACCAGGATGATGCAAAGTTTGCTATTGGCAGGGATCCAATACTGGTATCGCTGGGTCCAATGGACTGTATATCTGGTGATGGTACCTCCGGACCAGGTGCCTGAGCTAAGAAGAAGGCTTTTGTCTGCCAGTTGACACCAATCATTGCAGCTTGCAGGAATGCTTTGCCGAGGTAATAATTACCGGTTCCGTCCAATGAGTAAAAAGGCCTGCACGGGAAGTACTGTTGCGTGTATTGGACGATGGGAAATTCGAGGGTAAGATTCAGAAGTTGGAAGGGAACTTTGATAGTTATGTTTGCATCCGGAGACGATCGAAATACAAAAGCTAGGTAAGCCGACGAKCTCATTACGCGCTGAAACTGTTGGTCGGTTGTATTCCATATGTAGAGACCAATGTCAGAATTCAGGAACACAGGAAGATGCTGCGCAATGGCAGCACAAGTCTTGGGAGACATGAACAGGTATGGGACAACAGGGTTGATAATTGTTGGCTGGACATTGTTTAATGAACTGTTTAGTTCAAGAAGGCCTAGAAAGGAAGAGCCATTGTCGATGAATGGGGTCTGGCCATTCTCCACGCCTATCTGTACATCGAGCATGGTAGGCGCCATGAGCTCATTCGGGCCCAATTGGAACGAGCCAACGTCGCCAAGGACGCGGCTGTGGTCGTAGCCTCCCCATACCAGAGTCCCTGCAAGTCCAAGCGATGCGGAACCATAGTGCAGAGTGAAGGAGTTAGATGGGGTGACATTCTGCATCGCCAGGTAACTGGGAAAGTTCTGCCCAATGCCGGTTTTCAACGACTCGGTGCCATTTCCTGGAGCGCCAAGTGATAGCGAGCCTAGTTGGACTTGAAGACGCCCACCATCAGGTAAGTAGATATTCTGTTGATTTATAGCCGATATAGTACTATTGGGCACTTTGACAAGCCCTTCACGCGTGTTCATATACATCACGTCAGTCATCTCGATGGCTTGGCCGGTAGTATTGATGGCGTTAGAACTGCCCCATTGCCAGACAAGTCCTGGCGAGTTTTCGGATATCGCCGTTGTAGAATCACTAGCATAATAGAGGCCTGCAGAAGCTGCAAAACAAATGGAGCTGACACTTTGGCATAGTTGTTGTGTGGGTATCATTGATTCGTAGATTCCGCCTGGGGAAAGATTGACACTGGATAGGGAATCACCTGAACTGTCAGAGCCTACGTCAACTGAAATTGCCTACGAAATGGATTAAGTCCTTGATCTTCTCAATTACGACCTGAAGTGAAGACGTACCTGCCAAGGTCCGTCGGGTCCATAATAGTTGGCGGTGTTCCATCGCACGACCTGAGGGGATTTGGCCCATGAGACAGCCACAAGAAAATCTAAAATTACAGCATGAATGGAAGAGTGCATATTGAAGCAGCGCAGAAGAGTTTGAAAGGAAGGTCTTCGCAGAATCTAAGAATCTATTATCAGAGATTAACTTCCGTCGATATTTGTGTCTAGACAAGCAAATAAATTGCTGTCTCATGGCTCATCCCCTGGAACAGGGATCAACGTCAGCTCTCGGATTGAAAACACCATCTGGTTGGTGGTAATTGGGCCACGGTGCCGCCGCGGGTTTTCGGATGAAGATACAGGGTGGTCACTACCGTGCCAATTTCTTGATCCTTTACTTCTCCTGCCACGTCTGTTTGATATGTAGACCCTGCCACTTTGTTCATTGGGCTTACTTAACTACCATGTTATCCCGCATGATATTCTCTGGCCGCATCTTACAGTAAGCCTTGTGATCTATGTTAATCGATACTTACGTAAATAAAAAAGTTCGAACCTCTGCTCTTACAACTTACCAGCCTAGTTAATAGAGTTTCTTTTTTCCTGAAAATCATCAGGGTCACCGAGATTCAAATTGTTGTTGTAGATAATATCATGGTATCACAGCCTTGTTGCACTATAGGAAGTGATGAATCCACATTGGCCTGAGGGGCTAACAAGAAAAGCGGTGAAGAACTGAGGCGCAGGAAAGGGATGCCATGCGCTAGAAAACGGCTGAAACAGCACACCCTGCAGCAAGGCCACGTGCATGGGCATACTGCAACACAGCCTGACAACTGCTCCCTCTTAGAGCGGGTTTGCTTCCTTTCCGAACGGAAATTGCAAGCCTCAATTCCAAAATTGGGGTGTACGTGTTTCGTATAGGTATACATCACTTCTAACACCAGAACAATATTGGCCGTTCTCAATATCAAAAACCCCTTCCTACCATATACAAGAGTACTAATATAACCCAGTGTCCAATATGAGCCACATACCCTTCGCTAGGAATCTAAATACTGGTTCTCCTGGGTTACTGATGGAGCAAATGCGCCACAAGCAATCTTGACGCTGCGACATGCCTTTCTATGCATATAAAATGGAAGTTAGATTAAATTCCTGCAAAATTCTACTGGAAAAACCGTCAATGACGTGTGGCTGTTCCACAACCGCAACGTTCAAGGGTCTCAGATTCAGGCTTTCGAAGCTCCTGGTCTCTCAATAGTTGAATCTTTGGTGGATATATCTTTTGATTATAGTCATTAGCTTCTTGGTGAAAACTAACTAGTCTGCTATGCCCAAAGATATAGCTCAATCACCTTCTGCGTAGATCTGCAGATATTAAGTACACAGATGGGAATCCGATTGCTCCTCATAACACCAATAGTGTGATCCTTTGCGACTAAATGAGTATCTTCCCTTGCCCAACAGCAGTCCCTCTACAGGATAGCAAGACCTCTGCCTGATGGATCATTTTCATCCCAAACAGAAATACTTCGACCAATGATTCCAGCTTTCCAAATGGTGAATTATCTTTGACAATTGCTCTCACTTGCAGCTTCTCCGAAGCAATGGGCACAAGGCCACACGACCGAAAGATGAAACCTACTGCACAAAATCACCATGAATAAGCAACACTATTGATTAGGCTTCATTATCGGACGGCCATCAATATGCGTGCCTTTGCTCATTTCATATGACACGACTTGGCTACACGCTAGCTCGGCTCTAAAGCGTGTGGGAACATTAGCTGACGCATCATCATGGCTCAAGCCGCGACGATGGACGCATCAGATATCCTGACTTGGGCACGTGTTTGAAGCATCCCTCTCCCATCGAATTAGCCTTGGTTGATACCGAGTCAAGCATGTCGGGAAGCGGGTCCACACTGCGAGGTATCTTTGCCTCGCCTTTTCGGACCCCAACGACCATTTAATGTAGCTTATTGACCAAGTCATTCAGTCATCATCCTCTGCACTTTCTCCAGCAGTACTTTGCTCTCCAGACCAAGCTTCCGCTTCCCGTCTTTGCCGCCAGATCTTGCTTTGGCCATGACCTTGCGAAATCTCTCCCTTTCCTCAACCTTTGCCTGACGCTGCCGGTTGGCCTCTTCTATCTCTTTCTGACGCCTCTCGCGCTCTTCTTTACGCTGTTGAGCTAGCTGAGCTTCTTTTTTGAATGGGACTGGCTTTGGGCGCGGAGGTCTTCTTTGTCGTGAGTGTGTCGTCACAGATTCTGACTCTACTAGCGCAGGCTCAGGCTCGTCCAGCATAGCCTGTCGCTCGGGATGGAGCTCAGTTGAAGCAGGACCGTCGACTCGGGGCGCTTGATCAGAGGTGGAAGTCTTTACAGCGTCCGCTTGCTCTCTTTCTTTGAGCTTATTGTATGACTTCTTTAGTTTGGCTTTCCTTATAAGATCTTGTTTTATCTTTTGTACTGGCGCTCCATCAGCCACTGTATTCCCTGTTGTCGACCTGACCTACCTTTGCGTCGGTGTATACCATCAGGTAAATTTGCTGATCCCACAGAAAAACCTTTCCTTGCTCTCTTGACTCCTATTACATCTTCACCTGCCTCAGCACTCGAGGTAGGTCTTTTGTGTGCCATGTTTCCAACAGCTGTTCCTTGAAACCAGTTTGATCAAGCATCTATCATGGCAGGGCCCACTTTGTACTTCTAGAAGTAGAGATTGACCCGGTAACGGCCCGCAGCGGCCCGGTTGCGCCTTTGGCTTGGCATTCAATGAGAAGATGTTGCCACGGGATTTCGGGGGTATCACTCCATACATCTCATTGCTGGATCTACTCCTCATGGACGGCGACGCCATTTATAGATGTTAGGCACTATGTATCGCCATCAACTCACTACAAGCACCTTGCTGCCATCGTCTCGCTGTTATAGAGGGAACAGAATGATCGCGTAGCTAAATAGGCGCGATAGCCCCCAACACTACCCCTCTAAAGCTAGCTTTAGAATAGGGACTACTTTAGGGGCCATTTCCAGCGACTAGGCTCTATCAAATCATGTTAAAGGCCGTACAGATGGAGCTAATATTGACATGATCCAACAAAGCGATGATATTCATAAATATCAGCGATATATCACGGCGACCGCGAGGTGCTGGGGTGAGGTGCTTAGTAGTAACGGCGTCGCCGTCTATGGATGGCAAGCGCCATTAGTGGTAAAATCCAGCGAGCGGAAATGGTTCTCCATAGAGGATCCTTCCATCGATAKATGGAAGATTCCCATCCATGGATGGAAGGTCGCAATCCATGGGTGGCAGGATCTTAGGGGGAAATGCAACCCATATTAAGATGGGGTGTTTCAGGAACCGAGTGGCTGCAGTATAATGGGGGCCAAATCTCAAGAGGGTGATGAAATACTTGCTGCTGGGAAGTACATAATGATTATATATTCCTTTTCGTGTTTATGTTCCTTCTACCTGACCTTGTCTTCTCGCTAAATACTCCAAATATTCCTTCCAGTCATGCATTTCACCGTTATCTCCATACTGGTCTTGATATCCATCCTCTCAGCGTCCACTTCAGCGCAAGGATTGACGCAGAACGCGACTTGCGCAAACGCTTGCACCGCAGCTCAAGCCTGTGATCATCAATGTGTTCCCGGCACGAGTTACGACGTAAACGCCAACACCAATGTCTACGTGGAATGCCTCTGTCAAAGCGGATGTCTGTGTAATGCGGAGATATGTCTGCAATGCTGTGACGCGGCGGGAGTAAATGGTGCTGATCCTGAAATTTGTCCTTTTCTTCAGCTCGCTGCAGGCAATGTGCTGGATATTTGCAATTATGTAAGCCGGATATCTCTCCTTCCTACGTGCGCATAACAATGGCCATATCCGTCTGCCTTTTCATTCATACTTGATTGGAGTCTTTGTGCGACTTAAATGTTGACCATTTGCATTCTGAAGGATGGGACCACACCCGCACAAGCAACGCCTGCAGAGTCTTGTTTCGTTTACGGTGACGATGGAAATGGCAACCCAACTTCAACCTATGTATCGGGCTCGCCGTTCCCCTCGAGCGTAGCATCGTTCATATCCGGCCTCCTACCGCTCACTAATGTCACTGTTGCTGCAACGTCTCTCATAACTGGGCAAGCCGGTGCGACACCCTCGTCCTTTCCTACAACCGGAAAACCTGGTAGTACGCTATTGTCGTCTCAAGCAACCGCGACAGCTGGTACGACAAATTTACCGTCCCAAAAGACCGGAGCAGCTACTATGACATCCCCATCGTCTGCAACAACGTCTGCTCCGACTTTAACTACAGGTCGGTCTTCGGACACGGGTCAGACTACAACTACGAGTCAGCCGGTTGCATCTTCTCAGACAAGTGGCGCTGAGAGGACTCGATCAATGGTTGCAAATGTAAGTATATACATGTATATGTTGGCGACCTGGAATCCTTCGCTGTCTTCTTCTGTATCTTTAACGCTAATCCACGAACCCATAGGGACTCATTATCTTACTCGCCTTATCGTTCGGACTTGTCGTTCTCTAAGAATAACCTAGCTATGACAACCTATATGATGCTTGCTATCGTTCACCGAGGTCGCACTTTTAGCCGCAAGTTAAGATCTCGCGGACTTGGGTTCGATTAACTAAGGTATAAATAATGATAAAGTAAGGTAAGTAGGCTTTGATAGCATTTAGGCGTTAAGTGTCGATGATGTGAAACGAATTCTGTTGAAGTAGCTGTCAAGTCTAACTATTAAGTTGAATCTAATGGAACCTACCTGTGCTAGGTACCAGGAGAAGGTGACAAGAATTGCCCCAACCTCACTCGAGGCTCGCTTGCCTAGAGCACTAACTAAGATGGCAACGCCCACGTTTCTTTCCATGATGTCTCTGTGCAGTCCTTGTTTGCAAGGTAGCCAGGTGTGCTTCAAGACCCTTGGGACGTGTCTATGATATTGCGTGAAAGCTCATACGAACACTTTTCTTACGGCCGATGTGTCGCAACGTACCTCTTCTTCCCTACGTTGAATTGTTGAATTGTCAGGCTGCGCGTCAACGTATTTGATGAGGCGGTCATTGCAGCATCCTTTTAACCCCTACAAAGAATCCTATCGGTGTCCATCGCAAGGAAATTTCAAGTCAATTCTTTCGAATTACTTTGTGGGTTGCTATGGACTTCGTGGAAGAGGAGCCGAAGTCTTCAACACCCAACAATTATGCACTAACCTGTTTAAGGTTTTCCTGACTATCAGCATCGAAAGTTTGTGGGGGAAAAAGGACGAAATTCAATACTTAAGCGAGCATTAGTGGCGTTCATTGGATCGTGGTGGAGCTTGTCGTCACAAGTGATTTCCGACATCGTTGTCACTACATGCTGTAGATAACCGTAGAATTTCCTCACTCTCAAGTAACTTTTAGCAGTCGATTGTCCCAAAAAGTGGTACACCTTTACATTCGTGAGATCCTCGTACCAATACTGCGCTCTGGCATCCGAATTGTCTCCTACGGCGCCTCTCTACCAACAGCTAGATTTCCCTGTAGATGAGGTCACAAGTCCAAGCGGTTGCTCGATTGTCCCCGTGGTCCAGGCGGGCTTGGTCCTGAAGGCATTACTGAGATGTCTATAGTAGTATTCGCGCCATTTGCTCTATCTATATGTATGCTGTGATTCCGTAATGTGTATTTATGCATCTTCGAATGCTGTTCGAGTTTCCTTGCTTGTCTCCCCTATATGAGATCAAAGTTCATCAAGTCTCCTACTCATCATCATAAGCTCGGTGTGCATTATCATTACGTTCTTGCCAGTTTTATCAGATGTCATTTTCCACTCTGGCATCCCCACTACGTGATTCCAGCCGCGAGTATCCTGTACGTCTACGTCCTATGCCCGTTTCAAGAGATCTAGAACGTTCGACTTCGTGGTCTGAGGCCGCAAGCGATGCGAGAGGAATACCTGTCTGGTGCTGACATCCAGAGCAGTGATTCGCTATTAACTTCAGTGTCAGCTTCATCAAGATATCCCTGCCAATGTATGGTATTCATTTACCTTTGGGATCTTTGTGTACGAGCCAGGTCACTGTCAAGAGATTGTATATTTTCCAAAGAGCTTGCATAAATACAAGATCTGCCACTAAGATAGACACGAAAAGCGTCCCCGTAGATTTTCGTCGTGGTACCTGACAAAAATATTTTGTCAAGATCACTGCTACCGAGGTATTTAAGGGACCTGTTTGGTCCTTGAGGGCATCATAACTGTCGTTGGCCGGTCCGGGGACTGCATTTACGAAAGTCGATTGCATGCTAGTGAAGTTCTGGGTAAAGTACTGTAGAGCAGTCTCGTTGAGAAGAATATTAGGCGTGGCTGTAGTCTGGCCTAAATCTGTCATAATTGTAGAATAGAAAGACTTGGCTAGACTATCAGAAGCAAGCCAGACATTGGGAGAAGCGTTATTGGATGCAAGGTTGGAAACGCTTGGTGTGTAATTATAAACCCCGGGCAAGGACAAATCCACTGGAATTTTATTTGATAGGAATCGGTAGTTGATATTAAAGAAATTGAGGTCACTGATATCTTGAATAGGACTGCTGGCATTAGGTTGTGTGAATTCTGTCATGCAATCGCTGTTAACAGTCTGGCGTTACTTATTGACCAAGAAAAACCTACGGATTACTCCCTTTCTGAAGTCATCGTCGGTCTCAGCCCGGATTTTTTCCATTTCCAACGAAACATATGCCCAGTATTGGGATCTAAATATTTCATTTTTGAGTAGTAATACCTTTTAGGACAAATTGTGCGTCTTACAGTAGTGATTCACCCCACCATAGACTCGACTTAGCCTCTCGATCCCTTGTGTAAAACCTAAAGAGTCCACCTTGAGTAGTATAGTGCCTCGTTGGGAATCCGGCGGCTGTGGGAGGTATGAAGTCGTATTCTGAGGTAACATTAAAGTGGATTATACCGTCGCTGCCTTGAATGTTGCAAGTAACAAATACCTTCAAATTAGATGAAAGATCTAGCGTTCTTTAAGATCACACGTACTTGAAGAGTCTCACCCCATTGATTCCAGCCATATTGGGTAGCTGTGCGATCCTCAGCTTCAATTTCGATCTGTATGTTGTTGACCTGACAATCTTCTATCGGGTTGTTGAGATATGTAAGAGCTGGGATAAGAGTTTGACTGCCATTCTTATCTGTCCAAATTTGTGTCAGAGTATACGTGAGCGCAGTCTGGTTCGTGTAAAATTCTTGTTGATGTTAGTGCTCAATTCGAATGATCAGTATTGGAGGAAGTACGAGTATTAATTGGCAATTCCTCAGCCTGACACGATGGCCGAATCTGGCTTGTGAAGTATGAAGGCCAACGATTCAACCAATTTGCGCTTGCAATCGTCGAATTTGGGTCCGTAACATATTGAAAACTGTGACGGATGAGGTTAGAAAGAGTGGATCAGACTTCTAGGGTTACTTCTACCTCTGAGTATAGCCTGTTGATAGGAAATTTAGCAAAGAAAAAAGCACTAGCGCAATAACGCCACCAATGAAAGCAATGGGTGTAAACCATTGAAATGGGTAGGGTCGAGACACGGCATAAGTGAAAGTCGATGAAGCCATGGTGATAAGAAAAATTGGACGGTATGATAATAGCCTTGATATATGTTCAGCTCACATTTTGTAGGCTTTACTTTAGCTGCAGGATCCCACTCCTAATGTAACCACACAATCAGCTCGTTTAATCAGCTGACGTGATGGTCTCCGGTCCCACCGAGGGTTGGTTCTCGTCCACTCCACCAATTTTTACTATTTCCCAGCAACTAGGGGTAGAAACATTATGGCATCTCCTATAATCATTACGGATATATTTGGATGATATTGATATATTGTTTGTTGGGGCTTGGGGGGTAGGAGGGGCAAGCCTCTTAGCTCCAAGGCGGCTGGTTAGGCCACTTCGAGACCCTTGAAAATGTACGGGGGTGATCTCCGCCCAATGAACTCCGCGTTGGGTTGTATACCTTAGTGCAGTATATCACCTAATGATCTAGCGACACCCCTAAAGGATTTCTCAGCTCCCGTGCTGACTGCATGTGCAACAGCTACATGCTCGCACTCATGCCGTTACTGGTCAAAGTAATTGACTTGCTTGTATGACTGGAGAGGCATAGCCATATCGACGGTCGAAGGTTTCGCTCCCTAGGTACATATCTGGACCCAAAGTCGGCTCTTTATTGGCTCTGTGTTCAAACAATTCTGGCCCGATCTGCGCTGCACCTTCCTGGCCACACTGCGTCCATCGGTAATGCGCACCCACACCCCGTAATCGCTAAAGACGTGCCGTGGCCCGAATTGGGTCGGATTGGCTGTGGGAGTGGGCAAGCGTTAGGACTTGTAGCTCTTTGCGACCGTGACTAGCTAGGAACAAAAGAAATAGAACGCGAGGGAGGTTTATATTAATAATTATATTCTACTTAACTTTGTTTCTCAGGGTTATCGATGTCGGTGTATCATTATTTCATCAGATCTTGGGGAATAGCTGTTGAAGTGACGTGGGGCAGAAAGAGACAGGTTGGAAGGAGCTGAAACAACACGGAGATTGAAAATGTTAGTCTTGATATGCGCTAACCATCTCTGTACAAGCCCTAGTCGTAATTCCACATGAGGCCCCTAGAGCATGCCTATATCTTCGGGGAACCGCACAGCACCCGAGAGACAGCTTTTCTGCGGTCAAAAGTCCCCTACTTAGGGTGCCTGAACTTATAAAAGCCCCCTATGAGCGGCCCCTGAAGCGGGCGTTGTCCGGGCAACCTACTAAGTGTGAGCGAGTGAGGCTGGAGCCTTGGCACGCTAACATCGATAGTGCAAATCAAGAGTGAAATTGTCAATTTCTATATTCTGGGTGCTTCAATCTGCTTTTACTCGCTGACTGCCTCTTTCTCTTGACGCTCTGTCTGCCGAGAATGGCTCCTCTGAAACCATCACGGGGGCTCGGCTCAGAAGGATGTTGATTGATGCACAATCAACGGTATGTGATATTTCAACATGCATTTAAAATGTAACCTGTCATAATTCATCCGTAATCTACATGCGCTATGATTGTCAAAATCATCCCCAATCGCTAAGCATAAGTGCCCCATACCCTACTCCTACCATGAGGAGAAGAGCATCTTAACTCGTCATTCGGTTCGTCATTTCTGCAATCCCGCCGTCTCCGCCCATAACTTGGCAACCCAGGAAGTAACAATCAAATCCTGCATCTGGCGATCAACACCCAGCTCAAAGCAGATCCATGGTGTGGCATCATTCCACCCGCTCCTAGCCTGCAAAACATGGTCATAAAGCATCCAGCTACTGACTTCTTCTTTGTTCTTCGACAATTCAGGCATTGTGCGGAGCAGGGAAGCCTTCGGTTTGCTTTCTATATCATGCCATACGCTCCAGAATCCCGTCCAGAGTTTGTGCATTATCAAGGTATCAGTGAAAGGGTCTTGCTGGCGGTCCCAAAGCTTGAATTTCGAATAGTCAGCTTTCATCTTGACGACTGTGTACAACATATCATCTACGTCGAAATGGCTCTCCGACTGTGAATACTCCCACATTTCAGCACGAGTTTCGGAACGTCTGACGCTGATTAAGGCGGTTTTTGATTCGAGGAAGTGCGAAACCTCGTAGATGTTATTCACAGCGCCAGTGGTGCCGCTCGGATACACATATTGCCCAACCGCGGTAGGATGTAGCAATGTACGTGCCAGAGGTTTATCGTAACATAGCCGCAACTTTTCAATGTCAGGACGGATCTTGCCTTCATTTAAAGATACCACAGATGTGTCTCCTCGGTCTTGCGTTTTAGTTGAATGCCACTCTCCGCCTTTTATAATCTCATTGGATTTGTGCTCGGCAGCGGCTTCAGTATCTTCGTACAATTTTGCGCCTGCGTCGTGCAATACTTCAATCACAATCTTCTGGTTCGCTCGAGTAGCTAGATCAAGTGGCGTCACTCTTTGATCGGAGACAGTGTTTGGCTCCGCGCCAGCTTCGAGTAATAGCTTCACACAATCGACATGCCCATTAGACGCCGCCCAATGTAGAGACGCCCATCCGTAATCGGTCTGTATAGACGGGTTGGTACCGCTCTTGAGCATATACTTGACGATTTGGGTGTCTCCGTCTTTCGCTGCCGTGTAGAGCTCACTGACCCCTTGCTGTGCGCGAGTGCTTGGGTCGGCCCCCGCGTTCAGCAAAATTTGCAGGATATCCGAATTATTGCAACGCAGATTTGCGCTCCACGGTGTTTGATAATCATCGTCCTTGCACTCAACATCGGCCCCACTCTTCAGCAATAATCTTATCATCTCCTCGTCTTTACGACGGGTAGCACGATGCAAAGCTGTCTGGCCGAGGGTATCTTTGGAGTTTATGTCGATGCCGAGAGATAAGAGAGCCTCCACCATCTGCACAAATCCTTTTTCGACGGCAAGAAATAAGGCTGTTGCACCGATGTCGCGACCCATGAGTTTCAATTGTCGCGCGTCGAGCGTCAACTCTTTTATATCACCTTTGTACGCAGCAACGAGGAAATGTATACGATCTTGTGGCCGCCCGGGCGCTTCTTCCTTGGCAGCAAGACGAGCATTTTCAATAATGGTATTGCCAGCATTGTACCAACCTCGCTCTGTCATAAGTAAGAGCACTCCTCGCCCATGTTCACGCCGCAAATCCAACCACGCGCCGTTGTTGAGGACAAGTTCGACAGCTTTTTCGAAGCCTCGTTGTAGAGCCAACGCGAGTGTTGTCCTTCTAGTTCCGTTTTTCATTAGTAAAGACGCTATCTTTGCAAACCCTATTGAAGCCGTCAAATCAAGAGCTGTAAGTTCGGGAGTTCTGCCGGTTCTGATCTTCGTTTCCCAAAACTCTTCATGCTCAGCTCGATCGCCGATCACTCTATCAGTATCACTTGCTATGATGGTTGGTGAACCTATTATGGATGGAGTATCTGGAAGCTCAATCTTTAGCATACTGTCCAATAGAGCAGGCATCTCCGTCTCGCAATCCACATCTACCAAAGCTTCTGTATTTTCTCTTGCCTTTGGTTTTCCCTTAGAGTAGAAGCCGGCCTGAATGAGATCCAAACCATCTAACAGAGACAAAAGTGGTTTTTGCTTGTCAGGATGAGACAGAAGACTACAAACAACGTCGAGAATGGGTGGCTCAAACGATCCTTTGGAGCTATTGCGTGCATGATCACCAATGTATTGCGCTGCATAGCACGCCAGGGGATAATCTTGAATAATTTTCCAGATGTTTAACCCTTTCAGAGAATCCTGAGTAAGACATGCTGGGCAGATAAGCGTAACCTCTTCGTGGAATTCGTGGAGTAGAATGTATCGAATGTCGTTCATGTAGTCGTTGAAATAGCTCTTTGTGCTATGGTGAACCAAGTTCACAATGTTTGTACGTTGATCCACGACTAGAAGGCCAGCACACAGAGACGTGATATTTTGCTCATCAATCACCGAATCTTCATCCAACACCGTGTCGCTTATCCCCATCGCCATCGCATGCTGAAGCTCTTTCAGTGACAAAGCTCGGAACGCATAGCTCACCCATGCCACGGCTTTGAGTGCGATACTTCTATGCTCTGGCTCCTGATTGTAAATTCTCTCCAAAGCCTTATCATAGGCACCTTTTAGGGTGATTGGGAGATACTCGAGCTTATTCCGAACACATCTGACAGGAAGACCAGCCGCGACAGCCAGTGACTCAACGTGCAGACGAGCAAGCAAGAATCTATGGTATGATTGGCATAGCGTGGATTGCGAGATGAAGTGGTGACTTACATGTTCTCAGCCCTATCGACAACTCCTCGTTTGATGTCGTAAGTCAGGCAAGGACTCTTATCTATGATATTTCGCAGATTCTTGTTCGTGCAAACCTGGTGCTCGATGAAAAGCTCAATATCTGCTTTCTTGGCCTTAATTTCGAGTCTCTGGTAATGTTCTAATTCCTCGGCAATCATGTCCCGAGATGTTATCAGAACGCGAAGTTTTGGCCCTAAATTTTCCAATTTCTTGACTAGCTCCAATCGAAGGTCCTCATTGCACTCATCCAGGGCGTCGATGATGCAGAAGACTTCCTTGTGGCTGCCTATCGTTGTGGACAAAGCCTGAGATATCTCATCGGTCGTCGGTGAGGTCTTTCGATCTCGGTGGTGATCGTAGAGGCTGAGTAGAGTGGCAGGGAGTTTTTCTGCGTCCTCTATCAATGGCTCAAGCAGACTTGAGAGAACGTTGTCAAACGTCTGGTCCGATTCGTTGTACCTGAGGTAGATGAATGTGATGCCGGTACGGTCTTTCGACTCCTCAGGCCGGCTCTGACGTAGATGATCAATAATAATAGATCTTCCTGGTTCAGCATTTAAATTAAGCATTGGCTATTGTGAGTCTTACGCCATGACCGTTTTCCCCGCTCCAGCTGTGACCCTTTTGTCAGCGCAGTATGCATCACGACACGAGAAGCTTATGTGGGCCCCAGCACCAAAGTCGTCTTCCATATCCATCCTTCCATTGTTCGAATGCTGGATCCGTGAGCAACCATTTCCCAGATCCTTTTACTGCTTGATCCGAAACTGTCTGGTGGATTTGGGACATTGGTAGAGGAGATAGCCAGTTCAACACGGACGTCCGCAATCCTTGGCCTAGCACTTGAAAAATCAGCATGAGTCAGGTCAAGAGTCAGACATAATTGTCCAGTGATACTACCTTCCTGTTGCTTCTGGTCTATACCTTCAAAAAGGGTACTACAGCCGACGTTCAAGGTTCAGCACAACAAGACAAAGGCAACGGGACATTTGGAGGACTGACTGCTGCTCGTCTACAAGCAGCGCTTTCGCATACTGCTGCAACCGAGTGATACGCTCGGAAAGACCGTAGATTTCTGATTTGCAAAGAGACCATTTGGCTGTCGTATGAGCGGCTCTCAATGTCGTTTTACTTTCCTCTTTGATCTTGCCAGAGACAACGTCAATTTTGAGCGCCATTGCGAGGTCGTCGTATGCAGTCACGAATTGTCTCACGATATCACTGTAGTCAGCGAGCCAGGTCTCATCGTGGGGTACCGATATGGTCTGGTCTCGAAGTTGCTGTAAAGGCTCCGACAAGAGGCGGGTTTCTCGTTGTAAAATCTTCGACAAGAACAGGGTGTCTTTGCCCAGTATCGTCCTATCGGCAGATGCATTTTTGATTTCTCGTGCGCAACAGACCAGAGTAGAAGTGATTTGCAAGGCTCGATCGATCTCGACGATAAGGCTGCCTGCAATACTAAGCGGATCCATATCGGAAACTTTACGCATGGAGGTGCTTTAGTCTCTCTTGCTGTTGAAGAAGGAGTCAGGTATTGCGAAACACTATGATCGAGACTCGTAGATATTATTAATGAGAGGGAGGGGCACGTAGGCGAAGCTAAGAGTGAGAGTGAGGAGTGGGTTGGGAGGGATGACCTATGTCCTTGTGGTGGCGGGGGCACCTTTGTCCCACTGGCGGGTGACAACCCCAATATAGTAGCAAAGCCGTCATCTGCCCGCCGGAGGTCAAGGATCCAGTGAGAGATATTATCGTGCGAAGCGATGATATTATTGGGCCAGCACTCACTGGATGATATTCGTCCTACGACAGGTCCTGGCTATCCCGCTAGCATAGATATGACAATTAAGAGGCACCAAAGCTAAGCCGTTACTGATGCGGTCTGTACAACGAGAGGCTTCTGACCGCAAGCTACCTTGCTTTCTATTTCGAGACAAGTGCTCCGAACGAGTATGTGGATGGATTGTACCCTATGCGGCGTACTTGTCAGAATTCAAGCCAAGTTTCACTCGATCAGCTTGGCATGATCCACGGTGCATGCGGTAGTCTTAAATTAATATTCGTTACGTGCGTTTGGCCGCGAGACTGGACTCAAAAAGTACGGAGTAGGTAAGCAATTTTTGAGGTATTATTGAAATGTATGGCTCCTCAACGGCAACCTTGCCAAATAGGGCTGTAATATGCAGATGTAAGCATCAACGTCGATTTTTTGACCTTGAGAGGCATTAAGCTTAGAAATCGCTTGATTTCAGATCCTTAGGAATCGCATCAGTGCTCACCCTAAGTAGCATTTTACAGAATATGTAATTGCACAATCGTGATAATTCTACTCTGGATCATCAGAAAAAACGACTTCTTCTTTTCGACGGCTGCATTTGTGAGCATTACCTGGCGCTGGTAAATTCACTTCGTTTGCCACAAGGTGGTATCGTAAATCCAAGACTTCCGAAATTACCCGCACTCTTATCAGCTCGATTGCAATAGTGAATAACCGATATGCTCCTCTCGCAGGACGACAAGATTGGACAAGGAGCCATATGGATGATGATCACGTCAAGCTGAAACAGAATACGGCCGTTGCCACCGCAATGAATCTTCTTAGACTTCCACCCTTCCATCCAATTTAACACGTCATAATCAGGGTGTATCTACCCTCAGCGCGAGCGACTCAACTTGCTTCCGAATACCCTCTCCTACTTCAGCTCTTGTCGCATAGCAAGTATTACTGGTAGAAAGACATTCCAATGTCGTTGGCAACATCTCCCAGCGAGATTCAGTCTCAGCTCGCACACATCCACGACGACAGATCAGGTCGGATCATTAAATCTGGAGCCATATGTCTCTCTGTAGCTATTACGGCTGTTATGCTGAGGCTCATCTCACGCCGACTCTCCAGGGCCCGAAGTATGCTACTGGACGATTATATTCTTGTCAGTGCACTGGTAAGTCTGATGTTGCCTGACGAAGAGGTGGATTACGCTTGGACTCATTGCGGCCGCTGATATGTACGGCGTCGTGAAGATTTTTGAAATCGTTKAGATCATAACACAATTCCTCTGTGAGCTTCCATGATCTGCCTTGGTCTTGATTGAAAAGTTGACAAATCTCAGGTGTTCACTACGGCGAAGGAAAGCATGCGGTCTTGTTGAAACATCCGCAGACGTTTGGCAAGGTATAAAGTTGCCTCGATTGCTTGGTGAATAAATACTAAGGTGGTTCCCAATCCAGCTCCTGATGGCGACATCGAGCATGTACATCGTCGCGATCGCCACGGTCAAAGTCTCTGTGCTGCTTTTCTACCGCCGGATTTTTCCAAGCCCTCGTTTCCTCATCATTCTACAGATCGTCGGTGGCTTCATTATATGTTATTCTATCGTGCAGCTTCTGGTCTTCATTTTCCAATGTCGTCCTATTCGGGGTGCTTGGGATCCTTTCATTAAAGCTGAATGCGTCAAGATCAATGACTCATTCATCGTCATGGGTGCTTTCGATGTCTTGACCGGAGTGACAACTCTGTGCCTGCCGATACCTCTGATTTGGCAGCTTCAAGTATCCAAACGGAGTAGGATACAATTGATGAGCATCTTCATCCTTGGTGCTTTGTAAGTGTGGCTAGTAGAACTCACTTGGCTCTGAGCTTATACATCGGTGTTAGGTTTTGCATCGTGAGCATTTACAGGCTCGTCAAGGTGTCCGAGCAAGTCTCACTGGGAGATTTCAGCTGTATGATACCTTTCTATGTGTTATAGATCTAGTACAAGATGACTCTGACAGTCTATAGATGATAACGTCGACACTCAGATCTGGTCAGTAGCCGAGGTTTGCATTGCAATTATCTGCGCATGCCTGCCAACCATCCGCCCTTTGTTCGATCCTCGAGTTCGCAAGAATAGCATCCAGAAAAAGGCTCCGAAGGTCAATGAAAAAGACCGCGAACAAACCAAAGCAGAGAGAATTGCGAGCACCACGATAACAGTCAGGGAGTCCATATCCATAGAGATGGAACCATATGTTTCGGAGAAGAAAGAGAATGGCCATGGTTCCAGTGATTTCCTGACACTGGTCCGGAGTGACTGGTCAACAGTGCCTTATGCGAAGGTCTGAATAATTGGAGAGCTGGATTCACGAATTGGTTAGTATCTTGCTATTTTGGCACAAATACTGAGAGGGTATTGTAGGCAAAGGGCGGCCTATGTTTCGGTGCAAGCCCGTCAGCGTTCCGTGTATGATGCTGGCGCGCAGCGCGGATATTGATACGACTAGATCAGAGGAGGACTTGTTTGAGCGGTGTACTATCCGTGTGCGTTTTATCAGTGCCGATGGAGACGCATTTCCTATCGTCAGCAGGTCTCATCTGTAGTCAATTCAAGCCACCACATCAAACCTGTGCGTGTGGTACAATGTTTATGAATGCCGACTCTATGCAGCTAGAGTAGACTGCCGCCATGTTAAGATCATGGTCCTGAGACGTTTACAACTGCGATAGTGATTTCGTCTAGCACAATGACTATCGTGTCTCCAATTGTATGAGAGAATGACACTTCTCTCAAAACCGTGCTTTATTATATCCAGAGTCTCAAATACGCATACGAGATGCCTGTCTGCATCATCTCTGTTAAAGCCGTTAGCCATCCATCACAGGCCTCACAAATTTTCGATAGTATGCATCCATACACAACATGTGGTCTTTGCGCTCACCTCACACCTCGCTGTAAAGGGTCAAACACAAGTGTACACTTTCTGCGCCAGTTTCTCCACCCCACCAAAATACATTTTATCACTTGCACGGAAGCCTTCCTCTGTTTGTGTCATATCGAAGGGCGCAGGACCATCAACTAATTTGTGTGAAGATAGAGATTCTGCTGTGAGAGGATAATTTTGCAATGGAGATAGGAAATTTGCGACTCCAGACGATGCCTTAGGTGACGGCCTGAAAACGTGAGAAAAAAGGCTCTTGATACGGGATTGACTGAAACTCGTGGAGGATGCTTGGTATGGGCTTTGCTTATGGGTGACTGAATTGGCTGACTTGACGAACAGTTGGCGGCAAGAGGCAAGACACGCTACTAAGACCGCTGAGAGTAAGGGAATTCGATCAGCTGAAGAGAAGCACCGCTAGGGGCATGTCATGATACAACGTACCAATTCCTACCTCTACATGTGCCCAAAGGCAAACCCAGGTTGTATCCGTTGTCGCCGTTTTGTTCGGCATGACACCGATTCGAATGATTGCGAAGAGAATGGTAATGACCGTGAGGCAGAGTATGCCCAAGAGGGCCAGTTTCTTTTTGAACGAGATCTGGACATTCCAAAGTCTGATGACAGGGATACTGAGTACTACCGAATCACAGTCAGTACTACTTCGTCCTGTATTCAATCATGTAGCACTTACTCATGATCTCTGTGATGATGTCGGTTGCACAGCTAACTTGTAGATTAATCCATGTGTAGTTGATCTGCTCCTGTTGCGCGCAGTTGGCTGACGGCTGTCAGCAGATGTTTGAGAACTCGAGGAAACTGGGGGTTTGGGTTACCTAGGAACCACGGCAGGGATTTTAGTAAACAATTGTAAGGGAGTGTACAAAGGCAAGCAGCCCAAGTAGATGCGGTAAGAGCGGTGGTGAACCACCACCATGCTTTCAGCCACGGGGCTGGCTGGCGTTCACCAAACAACCGCCGGAAGAAAAGAAGAATCGAAAGCTTGGCTGTCCATAGCGCTGTGTAGAAGAGGAAGTACTGTGCCAAAGTGGAGCTCAAAAGCTTTCTCTCTCTTGCCATATTGACAAGCGTTGATGGGATCTTGCCAGTGGCCAAGGGGTATTCATTGTAGAGGTTCACCAACTGGGTTTGTTAAAGAATAGCAGCAGCACAGAGCATGAACCATGCTACTATTATCAGGACGTCATCTGCCTAGATCTTATGGAAATATTTGATGCGAACTCCCAGGCGGAAGGTAATAAAGCATAGCGATACTGCTACAACAGCCCGATGGTGACCCTAAGAAGTCCAAAGATTTAGACCTGACGGGATCACTGTAGGAGAATGTGTACATACCAAAAAGACCTCGACCAGACTTTGGGAGCCCTCCAGTGGGAATCAGACATATCTGTATCTGTTCTAGTTGGGAACTGTTGGTTTTCAATGTAAAACAAATGGTAGTAGGCAAAATAACAATGATTCTCAAGGTATATAGCTGAGGTTTAGAGCCTTTGACGAACGTTTTGGAATCTTACTGTATTTGACCCTTCCGTGGCTGATCTGCGTCCACCCCAGGCAGCAGGATCTCGCGACTGCCCCTGAAAGGTGGACGTCAGCCATCGAAGGAATAAAGATGTTCAAGTCGAACAGATAGGCACACCCATCAACGTGAAGGACAGAGTCATAGTTCTAGAAGTTCACTGATGACATCACAACGTTCCCATCCCGTCAATAGCGATACACCGAAAAGCGCAGAGCATTCTCCTCTAGTAAGCCACAAGACTGGCTGTACAAAGCATCTCCAGTCTCGGCACCGTCTTGACCCGCATGCATTTTCAGCCGTTGGCTTACTGCAGGATCCATGCTGGCAAACGCTTCCATGGCCCTACATTGCATAGAAGTAGTCAAATCCATCAGGGGGTTGAGGAGTGGTTGGTAGACTGCAAAATGCGACGGCTTACTGGATCTTTCCACTAGCGTGGTATATTGCAACCCATTATCAGAGGGTGACATTGAACTGCAGGCTTAGGTATAGATGTGGCAGGTAAAGGATTAGGTTCCTGGCTACCGAAATGTGAGGCAGAAAATGGACCGATCTAGGCCATTGCATGTGCGTCGGTTTATGTTGCAGAGGAAGTAGATCGTTGTGACATTCACCAAATCTTTGCATCAGCACTTGTATGCGCCGGCACGGCTGAAGCTAAGAACCGTGTACAAGAGGTCTTCGAGGTGACCACCCTGCTGAGAAAATATAACGAAAGTGTGTCGGCCATGTTGCATGTCCAACCACCGGCAATGTTGGGTACCGGAACTCGACTAGTCGCTGCACAAAACCAGTCATAATATTGCGTCTTAGAATATCAGAAACAGCTGAAGACATGATTGCTCCTCAGCTATCAATTGAGATATTCGTATAATTCGTCATGATAGCGGGTACATTCGTGAAATTACTCGCCAGGGGCAAGCCCAGGGCCGATCTCCCATCCCGTTACGCCGCGTTGCATTCGGAATGCAGAGGTATTTAATTGGCAGTCCGATCAGTGTCCGTCATTTAGACCATGTCCTGCAAGTCTCGCATGTAGACATATGGCTATCATGAGACAACAACTTGGCATATCATACCCTGGTAAAGAGACCCTTGCGGAGTGGAACGTTACCACAACCTGAAGACATGACATTACACGGACCGGACAGATGTTGTCACCACTGTATGGGCGTCGAATTAACAATTTTCAGCCTGGCTGCAGTAAGCATTGTATACTTAAAGGATATCAACAAAACGTGCTTCAGATGTATTGAGGGCGCTAGTCTGGACAGCGCGCTAACCCGCATCGAGTAACCCCTTTACGCGTGACGCGATCCGGGGAGCGCGTCTTCTTGGCACGTCTCTCTTTGACCTGAATCTTTGCAACATCCTGACCAGGACCACAATCCCACACATATCTGACCCTGCGCTTGAGTACTACAATGGAGCCTATACAGCTTCGCGATGAAGCGGTCCGAGATCGCATTAGGCTTGCCGAGGAGTTCCTCGACCCCAGTAAGTGGCCTTCAAAGAGCCAAATGAGGGGATATGATGTTGACTCTTCCAGACGATCAAAGAGCCAGAAGGCATGTTCGACGTACATGGTCTAGAGTATCGTCAGTCTAATTCGTGATAGCTACCGTGCCGACATCATCCTCATGCTCAATCGAGGTTTGCGCAGACTGACAGTGAGTGGGGTAAGCGGGACTATTCAGCTTCTTACTGACAGGCCGCAAGGTTAGCCTCGATGAGATCAGGACGCACAACAGGCAGCTCGCTGATGGGTGAGATAAACTGTGTTGCCCTTGAGTGTCAATTGCTTATGATGGGTGTGCAGATTACTGTCACAACCATTTGACTTTTCGCAAGCCTTCGACCAGGCGCTCAAGAACATCATCGTCGCACTACCGAACAGACCAGCGAGAGAGTCATCTGACGATGCCGTGAGTCTTATGCCTTAAAGACCTCTGCAGGCAATTAACAGAACTACAAGATATATTATTGCGCATACGTTGGTAGCTTCGGAGAATTTGCCTGCAACCCTCGCACTCTTAGCTCCAACAGCCTCAATCACATGGTGTCCCTGGAAGGAATAGTGACAAAATGCTCTCTCGTTCGCCCAAAGGTGGTGAAAAGCGTACATTATAATGAAAAGAAGAACATATTCCATTTCAGGGAGTACAGGGATCAGACAATGACGGCCAATGGTGCGGCCAGTACCAGCGTATACCCTCAAGAGGACGATGATGGTAACCCTGTAAGCATTCAAAGGGTTCGTCTTGTTTCGCCAACATGGTCTAACCCCCAATAGCTCATCACAGAATACGGTTACTGCACATATCGAGACCACCAAACTATTTCAATACAGGAGATGCCGGAGCGCGCACCTGCTGGACAGCTTCCTCGAGGAGTCGATGTGATAATGGACGATGACTTGGTAGATCGAGTGAAGCCCGGAGACAGAATACAGCTCGTTGGTATCTATCGATCATTAGGAAACCGTAATGCAGGTCAAGGCAGCGCCACTTTCAGGACGTTAATATTAGCCAATAACGTAATCATGCTCTCTTCGAAGTCTGGGGGAGGAATCGCGCAGGCTGCAATCACTGATACAGATATTCGAAACATCAACAAAATCTCAAAGAAAAAGAACGTATTCGAACTTCTATCACAGTCTTTGGCTCCAAGTATATATGGCCATGATCATATTAAGAAAGCAATCCTTCTTATGCTTCTAGGAGGCATGGAGAAAAATCTGGACAATGGGACCCATCTGAGGGGAGACATCAACATCCTGATGGTAGGCGACCCTTCAACAGCAAAATCTCAGCTCCTACGGTTCGTCTTGAACACCGCACCACTAGCCATTGCCACTACCGGACGAGGCTCCTCAGGCGTCGGTCTTACAGCCGCTGTGACTTCAGATAAAGAAACCGGAGAACGACGACTAGAAGCTGGCGCTATGGTCCTTGGAGACCGCGGTGTGGTCTGCATTGATGAGTTTGACAAAATGAGCGACATCGACCGCGTAGCCATCCACGAAGTAATGGAACAACAAACCGTCACCATCGCCAAAGCCGGCATCCATACCTCCCTCAATGCCCGCTGTAGCGTCATCGCCGCCGCAAACCCCATCTACGGCCAATACGACACCCACAAAGACCCCCACCGCAACATAGCCCTCCCCGACTCCCTCCTCTCTCGTTTCGATCTCCTATTCGTCGTTACAGACGATATCGACGACTTCCGAGACCGCCAAATCTCAGAGCACGTCCTCCGTATGCACCGTTACCGCCAGCCCGGCACCGAAGAAGGCGCCCCAGTCCGCGAACAGCAGTATCAAACCCTCGGCGTAGGCCTCGACGAAGAAACCGACGCCAACCAACCCACCCCAGTCTACGAAAAATTCAACATCATGCTCCACGCCGGCGTGACCGTAACCTCAGGCCGTGGCTCCGCCCGCAGAGTAGACGTCCTCAGCATCCCCTTCATCAAGAAATACATCCAATACGCTAAACTGCAGCGCAAACCCGTCCTCACAAAAGGTGCAGCAGACCACATCGTAGCCACCTACTCCGCTCTCCGCAACGACGAGCTAGAAGGAAATCAACGCAAAACATCCCCCATGACGGCCCGTACACTCGAAACACTCATCCGTCTCGCCACCGCGCACGCTAAAGCCCGCCTCTCACATAAAGTAGAAGAAAAAGATGCAGAAGCCGCGGAATCAATCCTCCGCTTCGCACTGTTTAAAGAAGTTGTAGAAGATGACCGCAAAAAGCGAAGGAAAGTCACAAGACAGGACGCTATGTCTTCTGACGATGATGACTCCTCCTCATCCTCCTCTGATGGGGAAGAGGCACCAAGCACAAACGGAACCACCCCCCGCCGTAGTGGAAGAACGACCACCACAAACCCCACCGCAAGAACTCGCGCCACTACCACCCACACAAACGGCGACACAGGCCACGACGTCCACAACGACTCTACCGACAACGAAAACATGTACACCGCCTCCCCCCAAAAACCCCGCACAAATACCCAATCCCAATCCCAATCCCAATCCCAGTCCCGCCTATCCATCGCCTCCTCCGCCCCCGCCAGCCAACTCCTCACCTCCCAATCCTCCACCCCCTCCAATACCAACACCCAATCCGCCTCCACCGAAACCCCCATCTCCCCCTCGCGCCTCCGCCTCTTCCGCACCGCGCTCGGGCAGATTATAAATATGCGTGTTTTTGAGAACGAGAGCGCGGACGTGGGGGTGGTAGTGGAGGCTGTTAATGAGAGGGTGGCAGGGATGGGGAGGGAAAGGGGAGGGGATGGAATGGGGGAGTTTGGGTTGGTGGAGGCGGGGAAGGCGTTGGGGGAGATGGGGGGGAGGAATGAGATTATGTGAGTATTGTTTGATAAGGTGGTGGAGAGGATGAAGCTAATCTGTGGTGATTTATAGGTATTCGGAGAGTGAGGGGATCGTTTATAAGATTTGAGGATATAGTGGATGGATGGTGGGTAAGGTAAGTATCCTGGCGTTGATTTGGCGTCCGTATGAGAGCCTGAGTATGTGCGATGGTGTTTGTGCAGATATGAGGGCGTGGCGTGGATGGGGACCCGGTTCAAATGCGATTTTGTTTGTATTATGAGAATTGTAAAAATAGAAATGAGCTGAGATATCATAACGCATTTTATCCATTGACAATACCACAAATCCTTAAGTTGGCCTAAGAATGAAAGATTATTCATACTCTTTAAAAAATGCACGAACAATCAGTCTTCCAACCGGAAACTTACAAAACCGCAAAGACCCACCCCAAATCTCTACCTCAGCCCAAACCAGCGCAGTTCAAGCAAGTACATATATCCTACCTCCTACCTACCTCCTACCTACTTCTCTAAGAGACAAAGCGAGCATTTCATTTCTTTCAGGCATGCCAAACCAGATTTGCCAGACTGAAAATCCGTCATGCGTCACCCCTGTATCCGTTCGTAGAACCAGGCACGGAAACACATTTGCTTAATAAGGAAAGACAGTAATTGAAGTCTGGATGGGAAAAAGATGCGCCGGCGGGTGGGAAAGGGGGTTGTGAGAGGAGAGAGGAGAGGCGAGCACTTGAATTGGGGGCGGGTTACGAAGACGGGGGTAGAGCGTAGTCTTTCCTGTTTTCGTTTGCTGCCAGATATAGTTTGGGATCGTCGATGAGATTGCCTTCGAGATTGGCCTCGAGGCCGATGCGCTTGATCTAATGTACTGATCTTCTCGACGTGGTGGTTACCGCTTGGGTTGTGCGATGCAGAACAGCGTGCGCAGTGACAATATGTCGTTTTTGGTCAGTACGAGGTAATGCCAGCACATGTCTTGCCAAAACACATCATACACCTGAGATGACTGCCGGGGCTCGTTCCTTTTGTGCTATGGCCGCAAACTTGGGTGTTCTTAACGCTCGTGTGTTGGCCGCATGCTGATAATTACAAATAGTCCATATCCCAGGTATGATGTGCAGTGCAGCATGCAGCATGCAGCATATGCAGAAACTAGGGTAACGTACAGAAACAATATTACCTGTAACATTTCTTTATTTAGAAAATTGAAATGACAGTGAAAATTGTTTGAAGACGTTGCGGTGAATATGAAACTGGATGATTCAGGGGGTAGGCAGCGTCGCGTGAACTGCTGAGGAATGCTGTGCGGGCTTTGGCTGTATTTGGCCTGGTGAAACACCAAAAAGACGCTTTTGGCTCTGATGAAACACCAGAAAGACTCCCCTGACACATTGACGTATAATAATTGCATTGGGTCCTTAAAATCCGCATTAAGATGGGACTCGCGGTATCGAACGGGGACAAAAACACGCCGACGGCCAGTCGGATCACGTCTTAATTTGAATGGCCACTCACGCGTAGTTCAACGCCCACCTTGAAGTCGGATTGAACCGCGTGGACGATACATGAGGTAATTCGATAAGGACACGAAAAAGCTTCAGAGATGTTTGTTTGTGAACAAGCATTGCTTACGACATCTTCCACTCCATAAAGAGGCACTAAGCTATTCCGCCGTCTCAGGTGGATACGTGTATGTGCAGGTGACGCTCTTGCAACCACTTTGGGTTGAGAATCAGCCTTACTCGACCGAACTGCTGTGAGGCGCTTTTGGAATGTCTTTTAGGAAAAATATCTCAAAACAAAGAGCAGGCAAAGCACGGATAAAGACTCCGGACGCGGACGTGCTGAAGCCGGCGTGGAGGTCTTGAAGGGAAAGCGATAGGGTCTGCGGCTCTGTGCCATCGAGATCTGTTAAGGGTTGATATGGGGAGCAGCAACCATTCGCGCTGTAGTAGCTTGGTCGGACCGAATGATTTAAGTTGTATATCCTCGAAGCTTGAAGTGTTATAGGTTGACTCGGAGTGTTAGCAGTGGGTCGGGTTTGAGGCTGCGGCTCAACATTTTCTCCTACCGAAAATCCGGGGAAGGCACTCGGCAGACAAGCAAAGCAAGACCTGCCTCTCATTATCTACATCATCTCCATGCTAAAATAGATAGAATACTCATTGGAGTGGTAGAGTCCCAAGCGCATGGCTGACAGGTAATATAGTATCATGCAACGGTCGCCAAGGCCGTACCTACAGATCCAAGCTGTATGCACTGCCGATCAAAAGCTGCAAGTAGATGTCTAGAGAATGATGCATCAATGATTCATCATCAAGCAACATCACAGAGAGAGTCAGTGCCTCCGGAGCTTTCGGAGACAGAATTGTACGCAGTATGGTGGTGCATGGATGCCTCAAGCGTACATGAGAGCAAGTTGTTTCAGCACGTCCCGCGCTCCTGGTTCTCGCACACCTTCTCGCACATCTTCCGTTATCTATTTTCTATTTTCAGCCTATGAAACAGACCAGGGCTGATATGTTCAGTGTAGTGTAGGTGTAGGTGTGTTTCTACATTCGGCTGATGATCCCGTACCCTGTCGTCAACACGGGACGGTCAGAGCCATGTCTGGTGTAGTAGCTCATTAGCCATTCTGTTCATCTGAAGGAGACGGTGACACCAGCACGACGGGGCGATCAGAGCACTTGCAGTCCCTCGAGACTCGTTGACATTGTAGGATCGTGATTGTGATGACGCCACAAAGGCGTTCTGAGGGTCCAAGGCATTAAGCACAATAGTAGTTGACCGTTTAACTGCAAGTCATGGGCAAAGACTAGTTGTGTGTATGCATAAGCTGCCGTTGCTCCGTATTTGTGCTAGAAGTATAGTAGCCAACGAATGAGATAGGGAAGACAGTTGGGCCAGGGGAGCAGCCCTCGCTTACGAACAACAAATAGATCTGCGGCGCCTAAGCGCGCAGATGGATCTAACTTATAGGGGGAAAGATCAACTTCATCTCAACTAGCGCTCCAATCAATGACGTAGTACCGTCGCCGCCAACCCGCAAAATGAAGGGGGATTCTGCCAAGCTGACGAAACCCTTGAGCGATTCTGACCGAGGTGTCAGTCTAGCTGGATGGCTGAACGGCTGAACTTGATGAATGGCACAGACTGTCAGGATGGGGAAATAACGGCTACGATACCGGTCATTGGTATTATTGTATTTTTCCAAATTGACAACGACGGATAATATCAAGCACATGCCAACCGAGAGAGTACCACACTTAGAGCATGACCTTCAATTTGGAGACACATGCCATGCCGAGCATGCCTCTTGCACAGGACCCTCGAGGAGAGTTCTGCGATGCGACCCGTTTGACAGGATTCTCGAGTGGCTTCGAATCCTCTGGCGCACACTTCCTGGGACCTGGGACAGGATTGATGCGTCTATCGATTTTCGCGAATAAGATACCTAGTCTGCGTGACTCGTTGGCGCGTGGCTAATGCGCGACATTCAATCAACTACTCGGGACTGACCTCCAGGGTTCAAGTGGCCACGGAGATGGCTATGATGGCTTGTCCTTTACAGCGAGAGGACTGGTTCTTATTGCTAGAATTCCAATAGTCCATCACCACGGGTTCGTGACTATCACAAAATGTCGGTCAGGGATATCACGGTCCAAGGCCTGTCCATGTAGACGATTGGGTCTGCATGACAGAAGCTTGGATCTTGAGAGACCTATTGGATGAACCATTCAGAGAGCGACCGGCCCAGAACCGAGGATAGCGGTCCACTACTCGAGCGAATATGCCCCATCACTTCCCCTTAGAGACACACTAGGGCCCCTAGATTGCCCCCAAGACTGACCCTAGAAGGTGGGCTATTCTGCTAGAACAAGTCATGGAACGATCCACACCCAGCTGTAACGAATACAACCCCTGCTACCCCGCAAACCGAAGATCTTGTAGCATTTGCGTGGGAAACCCAGCGAACTGACCCGCCTCCACTGTTATTTATATATTACACGGTACTATGAAGTACGTAATCTATCCCCTCGATCGCTTGGACCTCATTCTTAACCCTACTCTCTGTCCTACTTTCTTTGGTGTCAGTATGCTCCCTTAAACCTCATCTTCTTGTCTGCTTGTTTCGTCTTCTTCTCTTTCGTCTGATGCGAAAGCCGTCACAACCGTCCACATAGCCGCGCGAGCGCTGCTTGAACCTTGACTATTCTCCGCAGGGACAATTAGCCGTCCGTCTTACTTGATACCGTTATATCCTTCCCTTCCAATCCTTTGCGGACTCATTATCAACCAGCCACCAGACTCGCTGCTTCCAACAATCGCTTTCGGTGCCGCGCCCTGTATTCGCAAGATATCCATCTTGTCGACCGGAAGCAATTCCATCGCTCAATGAATTGTGTATTCCTGACCTTGGCTTCACCATCTCCTACTCGCCCTTCCCCCCTCCTCACCAAGTCCTAAGTATCAATCCGCCGAAATGGGTGCTCCCGAAGGCACCACAGGGGCGGTCATCCCATACGACAAGGCAGATTATATGGCCATAGCTGCTTTCACAGCTGTCGCATGGTACAACGTCGCCGAACTCAACGTGCAAGTCTTCCTCACATTCAAGCGCCATCGAGGTCTCTACTTCTGGTCACTCCTCATCTCCAGTTACGGATGCGTATTGCATGCGCTGGGGTTCCTTCTTAAATTCTTCGGACTCACCCACAATGACTACATCTCCGTTTCGATTATAACCGTTGGATGGTATTGCATGGTCACCGGTCAAGCAGTTGTGCTGTATTCAAGACTGCATCTTGTAGTCAGAGAGCAAAGGATACTTCGAGGCATCCTTTCTATGATCATCGTCGACGCTATCTGCTTCCATATCCCCACGACCATACTCACATACGGATGCAATTCGAATGATCCGGACAAGTATACGCCGGCTTTCAACGTTGTGGAAAAGCTTCAGATGACCGCTTTCTGCATTCAAGAATTCATCATCTCCGGTGTCTACGTATGGTCGACCATTAGACTCCTCAAGCCTGTCTACCATGGCCGGACACGAAAGGTCATGACACAGCTGATCTGGATCAACTTGATTATCATTGCTATGGACGTTGTACTTCTTGCAATGGAGTACTCGAACAGCTACGAGATCGAAGCTACGCTGAAAGCGATGGTCTACAGCATAAAGCTGAAACTTGAATTTGCTGTGCTCAACCAGCTTATGACCCTAGCCAACTCTTCCGTTAACAATCATCAACATCTCCACATAGAAGATGGCGATGAGAAGGGTGTGCAACCACCTGCAGGCCGCTCTAAATCGACCGAATATATCAGCAACAAGTACAAGAAGCCAAGCAAGAAGCAGACCAAGGCACTGGAAAGATCAGCGAAGCCTGTAGTCCACAAGAGCTACTCAACATCACGCATACCGAGCCACACACGCCAAAATTCTTTCGGTCCAAACAATAAGAATCGTTTTCAATGGATACCAACACTAGATCGCAATGMCGTCATTGAGACTAAACACATAGAAAATTCCGAAGAGCAACTTAACGTATTTACAAACCCTGCAGCCTGCTTCAAGTCGGGACGACAACGGCCTGCAGGTCTACCGCCACACGATGGCCTTGGCGGCATTCCCGACTCCCCCATACTTTCCCCAACCGACACACTTGACGACACGGCAGATGTTTCGCCCCGACGTGGTCGTCGCGCTCCACCACCTCCGAGCCTCGACCTTGATCAAGCCGTAATGCCAAACGGTCTACTCCGAAGTACGCGACCTAGTGTAAGCGACTGGGCACATGGACCAGACAGCGAGTCCAGTCCTGCCAGCGACGAAACGTCACTGAATCCTTACGAATCCAGGTACGGACCGCCCATACGGGCAGGTAGCGTCAAAGCAGGGCGAGAAGCAGCGGGTAGGAGTATTCAAGGTATGGATTTTATGACCAGCGCACTACATAATAATCCCAGGGAAATGGTGCCAAGCTTTTGATACTCATGCATCGATGACTCCGTGCTGCAAGGCGTTTTAGGTGTCTGGGAAAAGGCTGGGGAAGACCCGGGACCTTGGGATGGGAATGGGGCGGTGCACGGAGTTGAAGGATTCGCCCTGCCAGGCTCGAGGCACGGCTGTTTTGGGAGTGCATGTTCTGCTTAAGAGCGCAGACACCACATAGGTTGCAAACGGGGCTTTTGGCCACTTATGAGTATATTGATCTCACCGTATATAGCGTCACAAGCCTCTATACTAGAGAAACAATCATCAACACGATGTATCAACAATATCGTAAAAGAACTTGCGTTTTCTGAAAGTAAACTCCCAAACTTGTTCGAAACCGCAGCCTTTCCGCTCTCGCTGAACCACGCTCAGACATATCCCCTCGCCACATCTAGAGACAAAGCAATTGTCTCAAAAGGTATTCAGATACTTGTTTCACCAGCATTTTGGGAGGAGCGCATTGTTTGGGGCAGAAGTCCATAGTCCCGTACCTGTAGCTAAATTTAGCCCTGCCAAGCATCGAAGGATCTTTCACTTCCAACGGCGGCCAACGGGATCAAAGCTTCAATCAATCAATACGGTCTATCCAACTTCCCCGTCCCATGAGAAATCCTGGCGCCTTGCACGGAATGACCTGGGAAATTGATAACCCCGGAGGCAACATGGCAGTGCAAGCTGAGCGACGGCCTCGGCTGCGTTTACGATGTTATACACTTTCGTTTTATATGACTACCTAGCAACCCGTCCCGTAATGACTGTTGCTCATTCACTTTTTCTTTCTTCAATGTTGGAGAATATATAATATAACACACGCAGCACATTCTTTCCTCCCTCCCCTCCCCAACCCTCAAAAATGTCACGACCCTCACGAACAGCCATCCGCGACAACGACCCCACCTACTTCTGGAAACTCCTCCTCCGCGTCCTCGCTATTCTCTTCGCCGCTGTAGCTATAGGCACCATAGCTTGGGCCTGCACCGTCCGATACAATGGCGACAATAACAACACTGACGACGACTTTAACGACTTCGAGGGCGATGGAGAGTACTTCTATACCACCTTCACGATTCTCCTTCCCTGGGTGATCATCGCGCTCGGCCTCTCAGTCATTTGGAATATCGTTAACATCATCGTCCTCTTCACGCGCAATAATTGGATACACCCAGGCGCGAACGTCGGATGCGATCTCGTTCTCTGGCTCACATTGGGTATCACCGGGGCGATTGCCGGTATTGGAGCTGGGAGCTATTTAGGGGATTATGATTATGGGTACAATGATTATACTGGTGGTGGGGAGTTGACGTATCCCAATGGAACGGTTTATTATGTTCCTGATGTTCCTACGAATGGGGATAATAATTATCCATCATCACACGCCGGTATCGTAGTTATCGTTGGCTGCGCATTCGCATATGTTGTCATGCAAGTCTCCCCACCCCCCTTCCCCACCCCTCCCCTTCCCCCTTCCCCCTTTCCCCTTCAAATCGCACATACTGACCCCCACCCCCTCCCCACAGGCTCTTCCACTTCGCCCTCTTCATCTCCGCCTGCCGCTACACCCACTCCCACCGGCACTCCAAATACACCACCAAGCACACCCTCGCCGTCACCGAAGAAGCAACCCAAATCGCGCGTCGGATGATCGCTGAAATGACAGGACCAAATGGAAGTTTCATTCCTCTCAACAACCAGAATCAGAATCAGCAACAACAACAACAACAACAACAACCTCTCCTCCAACCATCCCAAAATAGATCGGATGAGGATATAGAGATGCAGAGACAACCGGATAATAGTCACCAGCAACCGACGCACCAACAGCCAATACAACAACAACACCCCCAGCCGCACCCACAACTCCCCTCCCCCACACCCTCACCCCCCACCTCCAACACCACCACACAGCAATGGACATCTGTCCCCCTCCCCCCACCACCACCACCACCACCAGAAGTCTCAATCGATAGTCCCATGTCCGAGACGTCGAATGTAGCAGAGCGGTGGGCTGTTCCCCCACCGCCGGGGGTCGATGTGATAAGTCCGGTTGCTGAGGAGGCGGGTACGCATCCGGCGCTGAGGAGGAGGGGGGATGGGGGGAGTGCTGTATAAGGGGGGAGGGGAGAGGGGAGGGGAGGGGTTGGTATGAGTGCATTGCATTGTGGTGGCGTCTAAATCGTTTGGGATAGTGAATGGGTACATAATTGCATTTGAATGAATGGTGGTGATCTTACAGGAGAGCGGGCGAGCAATTAGGCGAGCATGGATTTCGCTATGTATTTTCTGTCCCTGGTGTGGTCTGTTCTGGTCTGGTCTGGGTTTGTAGGAAAGATACCCCATCGCGTTATGGATCTAGAATAATATAATAGATTGATTTGACCTGATTTTTGCATTGCAGGGTATGTGTTTGTAAAATGCATCGTTTTCAAAGGAACTGAGGAAGAGAAAGAGGCGATTGGTAAGGTTGGATGGATACTGGAGGTTTGAGATATCTGTGTTTTTAGGGGAAGGGTGTGGGGTGGGCAGAAGGGAGATGGAGGGGAAGAGGGTGGGGATGGATTGATGGTGTGAGATTGAGGATGATGGGTAGGATGATAACGAGGTGGTAAGGGAAGAGCGTGAAGAAACAGAGTGGATAAGCTACAAGTAGAGCAGCGGAGTAGTATCATATCATGCGTGTTCGGTTTTGCTCTTTTGTAAATCTAGCAAGATATATAAGCTCAACCACTTCAATCAAGTGAGATAAATATTGACCCACAAATCCCTCCTCCACCCATCCCCTCTCAACCGTCTTCACCATACCCTCATCCCACCCCTCTCGTTCCGTTTACCTTAACAGAATCTCCCCCCCATAAATCGTCTGCCCCGTCTCACTCGCATTCACAATCCCCGCCTCCTTCAGGTCCTGCACCAAACTAAAGATCAACCCATCACACCCCTTCGCAGCCAAGATATCTACCGTCACAGGCAGATACTCGGTGTGTAAAGTGACAGTTGAATTGTATGCTGCTTCGCCGATGGGGATGACGAAATCGGGATTGGAGGCGAAGGGGGAGATGCGGCCCGAGGAGAAGCCGTAGGGGACCTGCGGTGGGCTGGGGGATGGGACTGATCAGCTGTCTGTGTGGTTTACAGGTAACCTTGGAGGCGAGTTTTGGGGTTTAAAGCGGGCAATTATTTGTCTTTGGAATTTGAAGGAGGATGTAGGGGAAGGGAGAAGGAGTGATTACCCATTATATTCATTCCTGTAAACAGTTTCGGCACCAGCAGTGTACAGCAGCAGACTTTTCGAGCAGGTAATGCTGTCGTTTTGCTGGACTTCGGAGCTCCACCAGTCTTGGAATATGGTTTTATTGGTTATGGCGTCTGTGAGGGTAGAGTTGGGGTAGGAATCGCCAAAGGCCCAGCGAATCTTTGAGGAGATAATATCAGTCAAACTGGAGAGGATGGATATGGTCGGGGTGACGTACCAAGGGTGCAGGATCAATGAATGGTCTTCTCCCATCGTGAGCGGCGGCGTACGCTGCGTAGAAAGGGTCTCTGACTAGCATTGTCTGTTCTTTGGAGATGAGGATAGGGTATGTGATATTCAGGAAATCATCCAAATCCGCGTCTACTCCTTTTGGCTTTGTTGTACTCCAGAGAGTCGACAGATTCAGAGCCGTAGAGGTGGTACCTAGAAATTCCTCCAGCTTTTCCAGGAAATCCAAAGCCACCGCATCCGCCTCATCATCGCCAGAGGTAGGAAAATCAACCGTATAGAGCGTCTTCGGGTACGTATCATAGAAGGGAAGATCGGCATAAAGCACCTTGGCCGCCTCCACCCAGATATTCGGATCTCTTGTAATGAAACCCGCCGTATCCAGCTGCGGTGCCAACGGCATCACCCCTTCTAAATTCACCAGTCCATGCGAAGGTCGATTCCCAAACAACCCTTGTACCTGACTCGGTCCCCTAATACTCCCACCCGTATCCGAGCCCAGACCCAGATCCAGCCAGGGAT
The DNA here is from genome assembly GCA_000444155.1 of Cladonia macilenta KoLRI003786. Classification (NCBI taxonomy): domain Eukaryota; kingdom Fungi; phylum Ascomycota; class Lecanoromycetes; order Lecanorales; family Cladoniaceae; genus Cladonia; species Cladonia macilenta. Next base: position 323,805 of record KE598567.1, read on the forward strand.
AACTACCCTCTCCAGCCCCCGGCCCAGATGAGGACGATGAAGGATCCTGATATCCATCTCCACGTGGATTGAACGGAGAATGGTAATCTACCCAGTCAGCCGTGGCAGTCTCACCATTCGCGAACTGGCTGGTCTTCATTTTGCCGACAATGATAGCGCCAGCATCTACAAGTCTTTGAACAGGTACTGCATTGGCAGTAGCCGGCGGGTAGAAACCGTACCAGGCTCGGTTGCCGTCACTGGTCTTTACGCCGGCGACGTCGTAGATGTCTTTTACACCGAGGCGGATACCTGCGAGGGGTTGTTGCGGAGTTTGTGTGTAGTAGAGACGAGAGGGGACGCCCACCCCTGGTGATTGGATGCCAGCTATATTGGCTGGTAGGGCGGTGTAGGTGCCATTTGGGCCTGATATCAGCGGTTGCGTGAATGCGCCAGCAAAGTCAGAGTAGAGGCGAAGAGGTTGGAAAAGCGAGCCGGTGTTGGAGGCAAAGTAGGGGCCTGAAGGTATGATGGACGCTGAGCCGTTTGACGAAAGGACATATACCGTGCTGGTTTCATTTGCCCCAGGAAGGTTGAGCGAGGTGTTAGGATAGCTTGCAGCGCTACCACCAATGGTTTGAATAAGAATGGCTTGTTGACAGAATTAGGCCTAGACTGACACTACAAATTTACCAAATAGAGCGCAAACGAGTATGAAAGCAAAGTATATTCTTCTTCCAGCACTCCTGGGTAACTCATTACGAAAAGGAAGATCCACTAACTTCCTCAACGGCAGGACACAATATAGACGACGGAAATATCATTTGCAATTAATCGCGAGACAACCAAGCATATTCAGACAATGGGAGGACCCAAACTGCTTGACAAATGTTCGCAATGTAGATGCATAGAGAACCTGACGAATGATTCATTGAGCATTGGGAGACTCTTGTCACTATACATACCTCCTAGGAAGCCCTCATTCCAGACATCATCTACACCGAATCCGCTCACGACTGCCTCAAGACTGCTCAAGCTGAAGTTCGAGGTGGGCAAGGCAACCACAGTTACAGGTACAAGGCCATCAGCAGAAGCAAAGTTTGCCAGGAAGCTGGAAGAAGGCAACGTAATAAGTGGTGTGGCAGGAACATAGTAGGGTATGTCGTTGAGAAGCAACGTTTGGCCCGTAAACATGAGAGATGCTGTGACTTGATACAGGCAGATAGAGAAAATGGCTAGGAGATAGGGAGGTGCCATTGCGTTCAGGAGGAGTGAAGGTCGAGAAGGCAAAGTGTAGGTAGATTTTACGAATTTGAGGAAACAGAAGACATGGCCTTTATACCTTTGGTTGTTTGAATTTGAGGCTGGCCAGAAGTGCAGGTAGGACCAAGTCAGGAAGTCACAGGTGCCTTAGGGCTGAACGTAGGCCGGTCGATCTTCCCTTATCTTCTCACCACCTACCACATTCATCATTAACCCTCCTTGGCAAAGACGGGCATCGTGCAGAGTACAGCTATTAGCTTCGGAATATATTTTCATCGGGGTCGTACTAGATTTAGGTTATCACCGCCCGTAGAATCCGTTCATCTCGAACTTCAGCAAAAGCTGGCCCATCATGTTGCCGCCGTCCTCACTTGTTTCGTCACTTCTTGACACGACTTGGAAAGCTTCATGCGCCGCTGTCCCACCCTCTCCTCGTCGTTCGCTCAGACCTCGACAGACGCTAATGAGCACACGGACCTTTTTCTTGAACTTCTCGTATATCTGCCTGATGTCACTCATGCTGTCTGCCACTTCGGACTTTTCACAGGCTTTGCTTCTGATATGCCTGGCAAACTGTAGTATCAAGCTGAAGATCTCTTCGAGCAACCTCATGACCTGGGCTTGTCTCTTCCTAAGGATAAGAGTGAACATCATGCGATCGAGAATCTGTTCATGAAAATCGCGGAGATTTGCCAGACTCTCTGGACCATTTTGATCCAACGCCCTCTCAGTGTCTTTCAACTTGCTCTCAAGGATGCTCCAATTTGCTTGAACTCCGTCGAAGAAATAACCGGATATTGCCAAGGTGAAATGATGGCTCTCAATCCTAAAGCGCTGAGATAAGTAGTCTGAACGCGCCACACTATCTTTCGTGTCCTGAAATAATTGATTAACAACGAAGAGCATTCGCACTGTTCGTAGTAGCAACTTGAAAACAGCGTCGTATTTGAGTAGCGAGTCCTGCGTGATTAAAGCGCTTAACGGTGGCGGTGGGTTGTATTGTAGACGTAAGAAATCTAAAGCCTCGATAGAGTTGGGATCCATACACCGCTTTAGCTCTTCCTCCGACATATCTCGGATGGCAAAACTTAAGCCCCCTGGCAACTCATTGTCAAACAGCGAGGGTCCTTCCAGTTGTCCCGTATCACGGTAGCTTTCGGTCAGGATACCCATCAACGCTAGCCGTAGTTCGGAGCTCGCTGGAGGCCAAGTGTCTCGAGAACCAAGCTTCAAACCCGAGATACCGGCGCGCGAGCGACCTTGACGACGTTCAGCCGTGGGAAGCTCTGGGTCGAAGAGGGCATGTGAAAGGCGGGAGGCGAAGACGCCATCCCCAAATAAACTGTATCTGTGGAGAAGTGAGAAATGGGAGCTAAGGTTATGTTTTTTGAAGAGTAAGCGCAAACAAGCGCGGTTGATCAGCTGGGCTTGGATTGATATCAGAGGATTAAAGGAGAGGATTGGGAGTAAAGATATAGGAGGTGAGAAGACCTCCTCGTCGAGCGTGTCAAGAATGATGGATTTGTCCTGGGTGGGTGCGAATAAGAACCCGCTGTCGGAGCTGGTGTCCAGTCGGGGCAACGGCTTCTCAAGTGCTGCAATGGAAGCGCTAATGTAGGCTTTCGCTGTGGCTTCTGACAGACCGGCAAATTCGAATTGATTTTGTTCAGGATCGTTCGCATCTTTACGCCCAAGCGACTTACTTCCACCATGCGAATCAAAGTCACTGATAGCTTTGAGGAGGTTGGATTTGTATTCTTGGGCTTTCTTTTGAATATTTTCGACGTCGACCCAGGAGGAACACCACTCGAGCTTTGGGATCTCTTTGAGATCTAATGATGCCGCTTCGAGTAATGGATGTTCGGGTTGGTGAGCTTCAAGCAATCGCAGACTTCGGCCCGTTTCAAACAAAGTTCTGGCGTCCTCATCTGTGAAAAAAGTTGGCACTGCCCGTGGTTCAAGATCGTATTCAGTCTCTTTAACGTCCTTCCCATGTTCAGCTTTGCTAGCTCCCTCAGTAACGCTCACGAACTTCGGCCATTGGCCACGAGTCCCAGGCACAGAGAGCGCCTTGAGGCCCAACCAGCCACCCGCAGACTCTAACCAAGGCTTAGATGCAAATGTAAGGATATGGAACAAAATTGACCGCATCCATATGGCTGAGTGTTCCGAGTCTAGGACTATATCGTACAGCTTGGACAGTAGCTCCTCGTCTGTTTCGGTCCTAGCCAATTTGTGACCCAACTCACTCAGCAGCGTCAAGATTTGTCCTGGCCTTTCAAACAACGATTGCAGTTTCAGCAGGGTATGTACAGAGTTCAAGGCTTCTCCTATCTCAACATGTAAAGTATTAAGAAGAGAAGAAAAGCTCCCAGCTAAGGCCATTAATGCTGGAAACGAGCCACTTGAAGCTTGGGTTCTGTCAATGAAAGAGCACAATTCCTTGGTTTTATTGCCATAGTCAATGAAGCTGTTGCTCAAACTCTGGAACGTCTCAAGACTGTATCCCGTCATGCGGCCGTCCGTTAGTCGGGGTTGAAATGATTGCAAGTCCTGACTATAGCTATACAGGATCGATTCCCTGCCTAGGCCGAGTTTGAAGAGACACGAGAGCAAAGGGCCAGACTGAACGACGCGTCCAGGACCTGAACTCAGATCATGGTCTTCAACTGTCCGGGCAGCTGCAGCAAGAGCGGCGTCGAAGACTTGCGGTCCACCCTCGCTTACGTACACTGTCCTAGATTCGTGAAAACTCCTGTCATAAAACCTTTCCCAGCTATTGAGCGCGGTATTTGTACCCCCGCCCTGATCTGTGTCTGGGAAGGACCAGATGTCCGTTTCAAGGACTTCTGGGACCTCAAACGACTCGGGTGATGACGATACAGAAGACGTGTCAAGCGCACCGAGGTCTTCCAGGGGACCGTGGGTATAAGAGGACAGGTCTGGGAGCTGTAGCTCAAGGCTTTTAGAAATGTCGAAAACATCGTCGTGGCTATGGAATAAGTCCGCTATGTAACAATAGTCATTAGCAGTATTCTGCAGCTCTCATGAAAGACATACTTAATGGCTCGAATCCTAGTGCTAGAGAATTCGCTGTGTCCTCCTCGAAATGGGCGAGGGATGATTTAACCCACAGATCTGGGATTGCAAAAGCATTCCCATCATCAACGAGTTCAGCCATGCCCAAAAATCCGCAGTCTGCCCGAACATCGTTACGAAAAAGGAGATGTTGAGGCACTTTGTCGCGACTTGTGACGCGCCATAAGTGGCGCTCGCGCTAGTGAATGCTAGTTCAGCCTTGTCAGGTACCCGCAGCTACCAGTCGATCGTGAAGCAACTGCAGCTGCTATCCTTCATTCCCTGGTCTCATTCGTCTAATTTTCGAATTCTGAGGCCCCTAGCCCGTTCGGTCGGCAACATGATTTTAAGTTGAGAAGCGCATGCAGTCATGCCTCCTAGAAAGAGAGCTGCCCGCCCTGCAAGACGCGACTCCACAGCTTCTGGAGATGCAGTCGAGCAGCCAAAGGAAGATGCATCAACGCCACCGGAAGCCGAATCAGTCAGGGATCATGTTGTTGCTTCAGATCCATGGACTGACGAACAAGAGACCTCGCTTTTCAAAGGCATGATCAAATGGAAGCCTGTAGGTTCGTTCTCAATGTTCGGAAGACCTGGACTTGGAGAATGTCTGCTTGCAGGGCTGCATTGACAAACATTACCAGGCATGCATAAGCACTTTCGAATGATAGCCATATCTGAGAATCTGAAAAGCCATGGTTATAATGGCTACGAGTCGCCGGATCTGGCTCATACCCGCATCCCAGGAATATGGAACAAATTGGGGAGTCTATACAACCTCGAAGCGTTAGACATAAGAGTATGTCAACCTCAACCAAAGATTAGGACGATAATGAAGCTGAATGCTCTCAGGAAGATGTAATGGAGGATGTCTTCTATCCATTCAGTCTGCCCGACGAAGAATATGGGGATAGCATTCTAGCAAGCAGGATCAAGCCTGATGGCTCTTCAACACCACCGGCACTACCACATTTGCTTGCTGGGCCCTCTATCAATGAACGAAGGGTAACAAGACGGCATAGTACCGTGGATGATACAGATGGTAATATGCTACAGACTTGAGGTAAGGCCTACATGCTAATCAATTCCTCCAGATCCACGGTCATCACCAGCATCGGCTCATGGACACAAATCCGGTCGTAACACCCGCGCATCGAAGGGTACCCGACTTTCACACTTAGCAGAAGTTTCAAATATTGGGGGGAGAGGAAGCAAAGCCTCGCCAGATCAGGGTACCGAGGATGATCAGAAAGGTGAAGAAGATGACGACGATGCTATGGACGAGGACGAGGACAACAGCAAAGCCGTCGAGCCGAAAGAATCTAGCAAGGCATTGAAGGCACTTGCATCCAGAAACACGACTCGGAGAAGCGGACGAAAAAGATAGCCTTAGTGGCAGTGCAGATAGATTAAGGTAAGTCTTGAGCGGTTCTGGGCCACTGATCTTACATATCAAATAAAATAGAAAAAAGGAGGGAGAGAAGAGAAGTAGACATTCAAAGAAAACCTCCTTAACCTTGTTCTTGTTCTCATGACTGTCAGCGTTGGTCTTATGACTTCGGCGAACGATCGTTGACACTACAACTAAACCAAACCAGCGACTCTCCTGGTACCACATGAAGCGGCGCAGCCCCAGAAAACCCAGCACCAAGGGTACAGCAGTCCTCCACGAACTCCAAGCTTGCAATGTCCCTCCCCAAGTATTCCCCATTAAGATTGAGATGACCGAAGCTCTATTCCTATACTGAGCCTCTCATGTATATAACCTTTCCAATACCGCGTACTTTGGAAGACATTCTTCCATTGACCGCTTTGACATGCTTGAACAGGACAATCACTGGGCTAATAACCTCTTTCAGAGGTTGTTTTTTCATGAGGTTGAGATTACTGCTGTCAGACAATATATGGTCGACGAGTCTTTCTTGAAGTATATAAGACGTGTTTGCTTTTTATTCCTGTCCACATCAGCGTCTTCAAACTCTGAGCCAGCTTTCTTTTACCCAAAACAATCCGAACCCATCAAATGTTCTAGAATCGGGGTAGATGCAGAGGATCGTTAACCGTCACAGTGAAGAGATCTTCCTATAGGGAACCAGCAGCAGAAGGGGGTGCTAATATATTTCGAGGGAAAATATTACAACTCGACGAACACCACCAAGCAAATGCTACCAACTTAGCATAATCAAATATGACCACTCATTAGCATCTCAATAATGTCAGAAAGGTAACAAAGAAGAGAGATTGGTAAAGTCAAAATCATTTTATGGTTTGACAATTCTCTTCATTGATAATGGCGTATCTTGTAAAATTAACATATATCCATGAGATAGCATGGCTCTCTATGTATATGGGTGACAGAAAGAAAGATCTTGGAGGATCAGCATAGCCCTGCCACACTATTAATTTGCCACCAGCTGTTATCATGTCAGAACTCTATCCTGTCTATCAGGAGTTCCCTCCATAGATTCTAGCCCCTCAAGCGAGGCATCATCCATCCCGCAGGTCCAACACCTGCGCCAAATTACTTTTACCATGGATGAAAGTGATCCACCAGTAGCCCGCTACATGTATCAATTACCAATGTTGTGCTCCATCAAAGCTGTTCAACCACCATCTCATGTTATAATTCCACAGATGAAGACTCCAGCCTTGTTCTTGTAGCCAAATGCGCTTTAATATTTTGGCACTTTGCAGCTGTTCCATAGCAACTTAGAGGAATCTTGAGAATAGCTACAGGGAGAAGCTTCGCATTTGAGGGTTTGCGCTCTTATGTAGTATTGAAGGCTTTTGATGGGGTTCTAGGCCAGGGATGAGTGTAATCTGAATTGGTGTCAGTTGGAAGTATGCATTCGTTAGAATACTACACTTCCATGGATGATATCTTTATCCTTCCACAGCTCCTGCGTCAAGTAATATCTGCACTACCTTCTCATGGCCATCACCGGATGCTGCCTGTAATGCAGCACCATT
>KE598567.1:331879-366092 GCA_000444155.1 Cladonia macilenta KoLRI003786
GGATGCTGCCCGTATTACAACACCATCTGCAGGATTTACATCAGCGCCTGCGTCAATCAATATTTGCACTACCTTCTCATGGCCCTTATGTGATGCTGCCGTTAATGCGTGCTTATAACGTCCACCTTTAGCATTTGTTAGGTGAGTTGCCATGCTGGTGTGGTTTTGGCAATGACCTATCAGCTCACGCACAATTCCATCAAGCCCTAAACAGGATGCATAATATATTGGAGACGCTATCATGTCAGATGTAAGCGGGTCACCCAATTTTTCCGGGTCTTGAAGCCGCATGCAAGTGCAAAATGTGTCCTGGCGTTGTTGGAATAGCGCCAAGACCAGACGGTCTAGCTGTGATACCGTGTTGGTAGCTTTATTGTAGTGGTAATGCCAGAATTGGGCAGCAAAGTAAGCAAGTGGGTATTCCTGAAGTTTCATAATATTTGGTTTCCCGCTGGGCAGTCCGGGTTCCTGTAAATGAACAAGGCAGTCCAGTAAATAAACAAGGCATATATGTGCAATCTCTGCATGTGCAAACGCACTCTTCAAGGCAAATTGATGCAGCTTGATCCGATCAGATTCGAGATATTCCTGTACCGAAAAGTGAGCGATGCGGAGGGTCAGCGTCGTTTTCTCTTCACTGTCGTGTCTACTATTCTCAAAAAAAAGATTTTCATTCGCTTCGAAGCCGATATCAATCAGACCCGGACATATCTTGCGGAGGTCGTCAATGTCCTGTAATCGACGTCCTGGATTTAATCGTGCCGGCTCCTCAAGGTCGACGGCAATTCCGTCAATGAGTTCTTGTACAGTCAACGGTCGAGACGAAAAGCATAGCAGAGTCAGGATTCGCGCTGCTTCTTCTCTTGAATCCTCATTAATGTTGTGCAAGATCCGCTCATATGTCTTGTCTAAGCCTCGTGGCAGGGACCGGAGGCATTTTTCAAGACGATCCTTACTCCGCGGACATCGTTTGAGGGCCTCGAATTGGCATTCAACCCAACGAAATCTGTGTCTTTGGTTAGCCGATATCTACCAATATCGATTAAGCCTGCAGCTCCTCAGAACATACACTCCTTGAGCTCGTTCGGCCAATACTTGTTGGATTCGGTCGTGATACTCGTGCAACTTTCGGAGATTCGAGTCAGTCTTCAGGTGTTCGGTGATGAAGTTGTTGATATCCCGGTTAATCTCGTCATTTTTCATGATTACTTCTTCATCTCCAGCAGGAATAAGAGAATCGCGGATGTCAGGCTCATCTCGACTTGTGACTAATAGGTGCAGCCCAGGTAATAGCCACTTCCGCATCGTCTGTATTGCCTTAAGAACGTTGTCTCGTTGTCCATATAGAGGGCTCTCGTCTAGTGCATCAAGCAATATATACACCTGGCCAAAATTATTCTGGATCAGTCGTTGGAGATACGCCAAGAGAACTGTTGCTGGAGGCATGCCCGTGGTATGGGAGTCACGTAGACGGTTTAGGTCTGTCCAAGAATCAGGAGATTGACCTGATAGCTGTAATATTAGAGCTTGTAACATGGCCGACTCGCTCTGTTTGGCACCATCGTTGAATGTAAAGTAGAAGAAGGCAATGGCTGTGCGGTGATCGGATCGCTTTTGACGAAATGTATACTGGATGGCCGTCGAGCATAAGACCGACTTCCCACAGCCTGCGAACCCATTAAGCCAGAGGAAAGAGTTACCCCGAGTCAACCAATTGGTAAAGATAGGACTCTTGATGAGCCAAGTACCTGTACCAGGATGGTGTTTGGCGCATGCAGTGTTATGGTTGACAGTTGCGTCCGGCGCCTTGAGCCAGTCACGGATCGTTGAAGAGATCTGAGTCGCTCTCATAATTTCGACAAGGGACTTCAGTTCGACGATATCGTCTTGAGTAGCTTTGTCGTCCCCAAGCTGAAGCACGTCCAGTGCCAGCCTTAAGTCATCACGTATATCTCTGATGTCTTCATGCAGCTTCTGTAGGGTGCTTTGTCGGAACGGGTATGCTGTTCGGCGCCCAGCGGCTTTGATCGCGCCCTTAATACCACTAACCAAGCATTTGTCAAATTTCTCCCACTCTTCTTGTAGCTCTTGAATGAGATCAGTGCACTTGCTTATGGACGATTCGATATTCTTGATCAGATCTTGTTCATCTCGCCGAAAGCTGCGATTTTGTAACGCACTTTGAAGGAATCCGAACATATCGTGGAGACTCTCGAGGTTCCCTGTTATTCGGGCTACATCACCGTCCAGACCCTTATATGAGGTATAGAAMTGGACGAGGGATTGGGTCACTTGGATACCAAGCGAGATCAGCCCCGCGATTCCAGTGGCGACGGAAAGCGGGTCCGTCATGGTGGGAGTTTTGATCTTTACGCTGAGACTCTTAGTACAATAGCAGTAGATCTACTCCGTAGGTTATATCGAGTTAGGACCGTAAAAGGATCGCTTTAAAGGAATCAGACTCTCTGCACAAAAGGTGGAGGAGCCGATCGACACCTGAGAGTTGTTAGTGGGAGGGTTTGCATGACTGCATGAGTGGTCCGGCTAACTAAGTTATGTGGCTTTTGCGGTGCAGGCCCCGATTGGACCTCAACCGGGGAGCAGCTCGTAGATCGCATTTTTTTCAAGAAATCTACTCTTCATTTGCAGCTCGCATTCAATCATATTAAATGATATTCTATTACTCGGCGCTAGATCTATCAAGAATCTAGCGCCGAGTGGTATAATATCTCAGAATATCATAAGATATTATGGATCAAAAAGAGCAAAAGTTGATCGACTTTTTGAACAAAGGCGATCAAGGGTGTATTGAAAGTAAGAGGATGCGACATAAGTCATGCAAATTTTGGCGGGCGAGAATTTCGGAAAATTCTAAGTCCTACGGTGGTAAATATTTCTCGTCCCTATGCAACACTTATGCTGCATTCTCTTACTGGGCTCAGGCGCGTAGAACTCCGGGTAGTCCGCCTACCGCCAAAACCAACCAACTGAACGAGGCAAGATTTTTGCTCCATTGGGGTGGAAAGGGTAAACGTAGGGTATTCAGTATATGTACGTACTCTGGGGGTAGGATCCCTCCCATAGAGGGACGAGGCCCCTAAATAAGCTGAGCACGTGCTGATCTTTTTGCTCTAGGGGTATATATTAGAGGCTATGGCTTCTATTTTAGCGGTGGGGTTTCCCGAAGGAAAAGCTCGCGTGGGAGGGAAGTTGACCGGTAAGCATCCATATCCCTATTGACGAAGTGATATAGAGACGGCCGCTCCCGGAGCTAAGGTGGTAATTTGCCACATGGCATTTCACTTACCTTTGACACCACGTGGAATCGCTTGTCAATGAAAAGGATCTAGAGTACTAACCTCATGTTATTCAGCTTCTAGCATGGAAGTTGTGGCCTACGATCGAGGTGGTGCATTGCTCAACCAGTACGGGAAGATTTTAGAACTCGTCTTCAAAGGCTTGGTGAGGCGTTCTACTCTCGCTTAGAGTCATGCTTGCAGGTTGGTTCAATTGGATGGTGTGTGGCCCTGACTGCTACTGGGCCACGTTTTACATCTGCACCTCTTATTGCTCTCTATAAGCTGATAATAATGTTCCTGCCTGCAGGTCTGCCGCAATATTATCGGAGCTAATCTTTGATGAGCCTGTAGAAGTATGTCAGCAAGTAGCAATTTTGAAGCGAGAAAGAGCAGCTTTCACAGTCCTAAGCTGGGATAGAACTACCCAACCACCGTACTCTTTTCAGCATACCAATAATCCCCATCAACTTCTACAGCATGTAGCTTGACCACCCATAGTTTGATCCTACAATAGTCCGGGTATGTTCGCTCGGGTTGTCTTGAAGGTCCAGTCCTACCCTGGGGTGGAATCCTACTCCCCCCTGCTTAAGCCGCAGTGGGCAAAGATAAAGTACGCACCTCGCTTGAAGGGGAGTGTTGGAAATGCCGTGGTATTGTTGAGTATACTTGGCACGGTAGTGAAGAAACGACTATCGTTTCTTCACTACCATGCCACACGTATGGTATTCATTGATAGCCAGTCAAGCGTTCTTTCAGCCTCTCTCTTCGGGGGCAGGTGCCCTAGAGCGGCCCCGGAGCATGTACTTCCTCTCCAGCGTAATAATTAATAGCGCTGCGCTAAGAATACCGCCAAGCTTACATGTAAATAATATCTACTGGAAGCTTCGATGCTACAATAGATGTTACCATCTATCCTTTCCAGGCAATCGAAAATTCTAGTGATCTGTAAAGAACATTAGCGGATTGTGGCGCGCTATTAATTATTATGCCTGTAGGGAAGTACAGCCCTGCGGGGCTGGCCGGTTAGGTTGGCATTTTACCTCGGTCCACCTGGGCTCGCCTGGTCCGCAACATACGTGCCTAGGAGACCGACGAGATATTCAATACTAACTTCCTCGGCTTGTTCCTCTTTCTTATAGAATATCAATTCGCGTCTTCACGCTCTTCTGTTTCTCCCAAGTCCGGGATGTTGCAAGCCTTGACAAGGAGCCGCCCAGCATTCCGGAACAGCTCGACAAAGGTTCACTCTGCAAAGGTCGACAACTGCCATTATAAGAACAACACCGTATTTGGCTGATTTTATACTTCCAGGCATTCCTCATGGCACCGGCCAATTCGAGAAAAAGCTCTTCCGCTCTTCCAGAGGGTATGTGCGCGCTGTTCCACTCGCCCGGGAAGCCCGCTTCTTGTCTATACTGCTTACACTCGTTTCAGGATATCGGGAGGATAAATCGAAAGGCGCAATGCTACGATTCGAAGACTCCCTTCCTCGGTTACCAGTCCCTACTCTCGAAGAGACTGCCAAACGCTATCTTAAATCTGTCCACCCACTGTTGAACAAAGAGGAGTATGCATATACGAAGAAAGCCGTCGAGGAATTCGTCAAACCTGGAAGCATGGGCCAGAAATTACAAAAGCGGTTACAGGCGCGCCGGGATGATTCAAAGCACCGTAATTGGATCTACGAATGGTGGAATGATGCGGCATACCTCAGCTATAGAGATCCTATCGTTCCATACGTCAGCTACTTCTACTCCCATCGGGATGACAGGCGGCGGCGGAATCCAGCTAAGAGAGCAGCCGCTTTGACGACTGCTGTGCTTGAATTCAAGAAGCAGGTCGATGAGGGTTCGCTGGAGCCTGAATATATGAAGAAATTGCCGATCAGCATGGAATCATATCAATGGATGTTCAATGCATGCCGTATCCCTGGGAAGTCTGTCGATTATCCTGCCAAGTACTCGCACAAAGATCACGAATACATCACAGTGGTACGGAAGAACCAATTCTTCAAGTTACCGTACAAAGTTGGCGGGCAGCAGCTCAATGCTTCTGAATTAGAAAAGCAATTTACCAGGATCTACAAGATGGCTCAGAAAGCACCGGCAGTTGGTGCGCTGACCACACAAAACCGCGACCTCTGGTATAACGCTCGTGAAACACTCCTCGCCGCTCACCCAGCTAATGCGGCTACACTGGAGACTATTCAAGCTTCGGGGTTTCTCGTCTGCCTGGACGATGCCTCCCCTATCACTTTGGAAGAACGTGCCCACCAATATTGGCACGGTGATGGAGCTAACCGGTGGTTCGACAAGCCATTAGAATTTATAATCAACGACAACGGCACCTCTGGTTTTATGGGCGAACATAGTATGATGGATGGTACACCAACCCATCGACTCAATGACTACATCAACATGATGGTTTTCACTAACAGACTCGATCTCACGGATTCTAATGTCCGTTCTGATCTTGCAGAACCGTCTGCTATCAAGTTCCACGTGAATGAAACCGTGACCAGAGACGTCCATCGTGCGCAATCGGATCACGAGGCACTTATCGCACAACATGATTTAAGAGTGCAAGCGTACCAAGGATACGGCAAAGGCCTAATTAAGAAGTTCAAGTGCTCACCGGATGCGTACATCCAAATGCTGATTCAGCTCGCTTACCACAAGATGTACGGCACCTGCCGACCAACATATGAATCCGCCGCTACACGGCGCTTTCAACAAGGTCGTACCGAGACTTGTCGTAGTGTCAGTGACGAGAGCGTTGCTTTCTGCAATGCTATGGCAGATCCCGAAGTTGCACCCGAAGAGTGCGTTAAGGCATTTAAAGCGGCTGTGAATGCCCATGTGGAGTACATCACTGCTGCAAGCGATGGCAAGGGCGTCGATAGGCACCTTTTCGGTCTAAAGAAATGCTTGAAAGAAGGCGAGGAATTGCCTGAGCTTTTCAAAGACAGGGCGTATGCTTACAGTTGCACCTGGTACCTAAGTACCAGTCAATTGAGCAGCGAGTATTTCAATGGATATGGATGGAGTCAAGTTATAGATGATGGATTCGGCATTGCGTATATGATTAATGAGAACAAGTATGTACCACGACCTGATTCTGGGAGGAAGCTAGCTAACATGGAACAGCATCCAATTCAACATTGTCAGCAAGGGTCTGGGCAGCGAGAGGATGAGCTTCTTCCTCAACGAGGCCGCTGGAGATATAAGAGACTTGCTGTTGCCGACGTTGGAAGGACCCAAGGCCAAGTTGTAGGGCTCTGGTGCCCGGTGGTACAGATGGATGACATTTTTGGTTTGGTGTAGTGTACAGTAGCTTCTTCTTCATGCGTCCTGAGATAAGGTCTGGGCTTTGAACATTGTACATACTAGGTACCTAGGTAGTAAGCCATTGGAATGAACCAATGAGATCTCTCCGAACTTCTTGGAACTGCACCTCGATGAGAAGAGAAGCAGAGCTTATCTACCCTCTGACCTTCGTACATTGGCTTTAGACGGGCTCAAACTTGGAATACTTCTAGTTCTATTGGCGAGCAGGCCCCGCTTCCAGCAGCTTGTTCCTGATTCGGTCCCCTGTGCGGATCACATCCTAGGACTAGTTCTAGGGACCCCTCCCTAAGAGCTCGCCGATAAGCTCCGCTTTAGAGCGTCGTCACAGAACAGCCCCAAGTGCCAACAAGTCCCCAGTGCCCAGTCATGTGCAGTCATGAAGTCTTACAATGCGGCAACAACACCCTGTTACCAAAGCATCTTCTCGTACAGCAGCTGGAGCAGGTGGAAAGGGTGGCAGACATTAGTGATCCCGCCCTTGTCTTTGTTCCCAATCGATCTTGCCACGCCCGGCGTATTCCACCGCGATCGTTATTATGGAAGCTTGTGCATAACTCCGCTCTTGCACAACTACACTACGAAACGTGGGCAAATCGGCCTCCTCCACACCGCAACCTGCTCATCCCCCTTCTGAAAAGCTGACAACCTGCCTTCTTCATGATTGCTCTTGCTGTACTCGACTTCCGGGCATGCCTATACCCCACCATCCTGATCAGTGGGTATCTGAAGTCCACAAGGAGGAGCAACCTCCCTCGCCTACCCCCATGATGCGGAGACCTTCGGAAGAGAGTATAAGGACGGAGGATTGTGAAGGGCCCATGTTAGACACACCGATGGAGGAGGCACCGATGGAGCAAGAAAATGCCGCCGGAGTTGGCCATAATGGAGAAGCACTCTGCACGGATCGAGCAGAACTAATCGAGCGTCTAAAGAGGGGGGAAAGTCCAACCTGGGTCCCAAATCGAGCGGTGAGTGGACTTTAAATCCGCCAAACACATTTTCACTGAGCATCGTAACCCTTTGTGGAAGCGAAGTACGCTTCATCTACTGGGTTTGGTTACGACATCTAATTCCTCTACTGGCGTGACTCGATGCACTTGGAGATACGCAAAAGTCCTCATAGACCAAATCCCCATAGATGCATCTATCTGTATCCTCAAATTTCAACACGATAGAAAAAGTCAGCTAATGGAGCGTTTTGTACAGTTGAAGCAGGAGTACCTCAGAACGAACCATGGAGAGTCTCCCAATATTTCTCCCAAAACCACGATCCTTAAAGCGCCTTCTCCTCTACTTCCAGCCGTCGAGCTCAAGAGCGATAAGCAGAGGCAACGCAGCCCGTCTGAAGATAGACTAATCCAGCCCTCAGAGATCCAACGACCAAGGTCAGCTCTACATGCGGGAGACTTCACTGAGGATCAGACGAAAGAGAATAGCCAGGGGCAGAATTTCTCGCACACGTCCGGATATCCCTCGAACACAAAGCAAAGTGGGATATTGGGTACTTCTCCAACAACGCCCTGGTACACGCCCTCTTCATCATTCCAAGGCTTCAGCGCTACGACGCGATTTAGCCCTCACGAAAGATCCTATGAGGACAGAAGGCCGTGGAGGAGTAGGGCACCCTCGATTAGTTCATATTCATCATCAAGCTATGTTCTTAAGGCCCCTACAACACCTTTGGTCCAGCAATCAAATAACACCGACCTTGACTTCTCCCCCAGAGACAGATCTATAAGTCCTGACAAGAGCAACCGACGGCACACGCTCCCGCCCCATAGCTTTCGTTATGTACATACTACTCCTAGTGGTCAACTACCAATTTCTACGCAACCAACACGTCACGCTCCGTCTTATCGTAGAGAAGGCACCTTTCCTTATGGCCACCACCCACGAAGGTCCTTGACCTCGAATTGGTCTCTCCAAGCTTCAACCTCTCCACAGACCCCAGCGTATCTCCGCTCCCGACGAACTTCCTTTTCCTCCGAGATGTCACCGCGGCAGCATGCTTCTATGGTCGGCTCTTACGAGGAATCAATCTTGCGAGGCTGGATGTCAACTGCTCCGTCAAAGCCCCTGGATTTCACTGCTCAGATCGGAGTGCTTGGCAAAAATAATTGTAAACCGAAGTGTCCGGCTCACGTGACGGTACCCTTCCCTGCCGTATTCTACAGTTGGAGTGCTGGCAATGGCAGAAGTGTTACCAGTGACGATCCAAGTCCATATGTGGGTCACATTGATCTACAACATTTGGTAACAGCCTCCGAGAAGGAGACTTCAACTGGCAATGAAGAAGTAGCTGAAACGCAATCCCAACTTTTGGATGATGGGTTCGAGAGCGGCCTTATGACGTCCAGGTTGGGATCGAGAAAATCTAAGAAGAGGAGACGACCCTCACCATCTTCTGCACCTCCTGGGGGAAGCTACCGCATACCAGAGCAAGGTCAATTACAAATAATTATTAAAAATCCGAATAAGACGGCTGTGAAGCTGTTCCTAGTTCCGTACGACTTGACAGGGATGGAGGCAGGCTCAAAGACCTTTATTCGACAGCGTTCTTATTCAGCTGATACGTTCATTGATAATTCACCAGTCGCAACCGCTCTGAACGGCCCAGCCTTAGTAGCCAGGAAATCTACACTACGCTACCTCATACACTTGAACATCTGCAGTCCGTCAAAAGGAAGGTTCTACCTTTATCAGCACATCCGGGTTGTGTTCGCCAACCGTGTACCTGATAACAAGGAGCAGTTGCGGAATGAGGTCCAAGTCCCTCAACCAAGGTTCAGCGCCTACAAGCCACACAAGGAAGTCGTCTCAGGTCTAAGCTCCAGTGCATCTGCCAAACTTAATGCCGACAAAGCATTCAGACGGAGAAGCTCAGGGTTCGCCTTTGGGAACGATGATATCAACGCTCATACCGCACAGGCGTTCGCTGGTAGCTCTACATTCACATTCGACAGCGGACAACTCATCCCTCCCATTCCAAGCATCCCATTCAATCTCATAAGCCCAAAGCAAGTCACAACAGAAAACGAGGATTGTGAACAAACTGAAGACATCATGGACGTGGATTTCTCTCGACCCAACACAGCCTCAGCCTCAGTCTCAGCCTCAGATATCCAGTCACCTTTAACCGATAAAGTTAACCGTTTCAAAGGCGTACAACTATCAAGTTCCTATCGCAGCAATTCTAGCGAGAGCAGTGACGGATACGCTAAGCTTAGTAAAGGAGAATCTGGTTACGGGGGTGTATTTGGGCGGCCTGGGACGTCGGAACCGGGTGAGGGGCTATTGGCCATGAGGTTGAAAAGCCTGGGGGTACAGAAGGCTGCGAGAGCGAGGGAGGATGGTTTGTGATGTTCGGAATTATTAGGGAAGGAGCGAGTATGGTATCATTGGAGATAATTTATGGGTAGGCGGGCGCGAGATTGTTGGGGCTAGGAGCTTGGGTATGGGTATGGGTTATGGGTGCGGGTATGGGTATGGGTAAGGTATGATGGGATAAACGGAAACTAGGCTCAACTACTCATGGATATATATGACATTAACACCTTATATTGACCAGATGACGCTCTACTCCTCCCACTCTTCACCTATCTATCCATGATGAACTTATTCCTTCCACCCTCAAATATCTGGTGAGCTTAAGCAAAAATTACCATCAGTGCCTGTCTCTTCCATCTTCTAACGTACCTAATTCCCTAAAAAAGAAAATTATTTTACGCCTCTTTCTTAAGAGAATTCACACTCTTGAAGCCTACTTTTCTTGGGTCCTTACTTCACTTATCCTTAACTCCCCTCACCCCTCCCTCCTACCTACCAATTCTTTATTATAGATAGTGTAAGAAATGAGCAATGAAGTAGGCAAATCACGATTTCCTACTCCCGTTGATTAGAGATTAAAGGGGAGAAGATCGGTTGCTCAAGGGTTTGGGTGCTGGTCTCGGTTGTTTGGAGGATGGTGATGGAAGGGCATGTGGGATACGTATTTCACGAGACAACGGGCTAGAGGATATGCGAGAGGGAGGGTATTGCCATTGCATGCATGGAGGCCTAAATACGTACATACATACATACATACATGCATACACAGCCCACGTTCCATGATATCATAAGGAAAAGAGAAGAGAAGAGAAGAGAAGCTTCATGCATGAATAATATATGCCCGTCCAAAGAACGCTACAACGCAACGCGACCACCCTAAAGAATGCCATAGGAACTTTTCTCTCATCAAATAATAGCAGTTAGGTACTGGGAAGATCTTCCAAGTCATCGCCCGCCGTCCCAAGACATCATGTGGAAGAAGCAACTTTGTCTCTTCATTCAAACCGCTTCTCATCCTTCAAGTTATTTAAGGAATATCAAACAAGCCCTTCAACTTCTTAATAAGCACCCACTCCTCATTACTAACATCATTCCTGTAAAATTCCTTTAACGTATCAATACTCTGCCGCGAAATAAGCGAATACAGCATATCCTTTTCTTCGAGGTGCCGGCCGTACATGGGTTGATTGGGGCCTTCGATTTTGACGGCGACGGAGGGTTGGCCTTTTTTGCAGATGGGGATTTGTTTGTGGTCGCGTTCGATGGATTGACTGGGGAGGGGGGGAGAGGTTAGTGGGGTGTGGTGGGAATGGGTGTTGGGGGGGAGGGAAGGGAGGAAGAGGGAGGGGGGATGGGGGACTTACACTCTGCCTAAGTTGACGACTTCTTTTACATTGGTTACGGGATTTGTTCGTACCGCAGCGATGGGGGTGAGGAGGCGGAGATTTCCTTCTGTGACGTCGACGCCGACGACAATTGGGTCTTTCTTGTTGAAGACTGCGACGGGGGAGAGGACGCAGGGGAAGACGGCGAGGAGTTTGCTGTCTTCTTTCTTCTGCTCTGCGAGCTGGGCCATGTGTTTTGTGAAGTCGTCGAAGAGATGATATATGATATCCGCAGTGAAAATCTTGACACCTTTGGCATCGGCATATGCTTGGGCTTCCTTGTCGATTTTGACATCGAAGCAGAGCATGACTGCGTACTCCCTGGCTTTTTCGAGCATGATCTCGGCAGACATGACGTCTCGCTTGTACACGGGACCGATGGAGATGTTGGCGACGGGGATTTTGGACACTTTGAGGAATTCGAGGAGGGCTTCGAGGGAGCCGAGGGTGGATGCTTGGACGCTGACGCCGCGGCCGGTTTTCGAGACTCGTTGTAAGAGATTTTCGAGATCGGAGAGGACCTCTTCTTCGAGGTCTTCTTCGTCGTCTTCGGGTCCCACGACTAGTAACCGTGATCCGGCGATGGCGTGCTCCAGATCGTTGGCGGCGATCTTGACACCTAAGGAGGCTTTACACTCCTGGTTGTGAACATATTGAGACTTGAGTCTGAGTTCCTTTAGTGGTGCTGGTGTGAGCAAGGCCCGGATATTGGTAGCTATAGCTCCGTTGAGACCACAAAGTACTATTCGATCGCCTTCATGTAAAACACCATTAGAGAGGATGACATCAATGGTTGTTCCTAGCCCTTCGATGACCTTGACCTCGAGAACTGTGCACTCCACCTCCGAAAGATACATAAGTTTATTCGTCATACGTTCTTGTGTTAACTGGACAAGCAACTTCAGCATATCTGGAATACCTTCGCCTGTGTGTGCTGAAGTCGGTACTAATGAAACGTTCCTCGCCATGGATTTATTCTCGTAGTAAAGCTCCGAATTGAAACCTTGCTCGGCGAAGGCAACCTTGGTTTTCTCTAGACGGTCCCGGAACTCATTCTGTACACCTTTATTCTGCATGGCCAAACTATCCTGGAATCCGTTATTATCTATCTTTTTCCAGCCATATAAACGATCTATCTTATTAAGGGCGACAATGAAAGGCGTCTTGCGATCTCGTAATAACCTCATAGATTCTAAAGTCTGTGGTTCCAGGCCATGCATAATATCGACGACAAGAATGGCAATATTGCAAAGTGAAGATCCTCGAGAACGTAAATTCGTGAAAGATTCGTGACCAGGTGTATCGATGACTAGCAGACCAGGTACATTAAACTTGAAACTGCCATCTTTGTTGACTACTTCAGTCTTGGCTTCAAGTGCGTCGACAGGGAAGTATGTGGCGCCAATTTGTTGGGTAATACCTCCGGCCTCGCCTTCTTGAACGTTGGTTTGCCGTATCTTGTCTAGTAGCTTAGTCTTGCCCGTATCGACATGACCGAGAATACAGCAGATAGGAGAACGAAGGTTATCCTTAGATCTAGCCGCAAGAGCCTCTTCATGTTGCTGCCTCCTTCTAGCTGCATTCTCTGCTTTCCTCTGTGCAGCTGCTCGTTGAGTAGCCGTTCCGCCCTCATGAACAGACGAATCGTCGGATTCGGATTCTGAGTCTGACCTTGACTCTTTGGTCCTATTGTCCATTTTTGGTGCTTGCTGAGCCGGTCTCGAAGGAAGGTCGGCTTGTGCGGGTGTCACACCATTCGTTGCAGGAGACGCCTTTGATGTGGCCTTCGAGGCTCCCTCCTCATCGCCGGAGCTCATATCCCAGCTTTCCTTAATATCATCATCGTCTGCGTCGGCTGCAGCTTCCCAGTCCTCAAGCCCATCGCTCTCAGTATGTTGGGCTGCAGCGGCAGCGGCTGCTTCAGCTACAGCCTTCTCCTCTGCCTCCAACCGTGATCGTTCTGCTGCCGCTTGACGTTTAGCATCTGCTTCTGCTGCTTCCTTTTCCTCCTGCAGCCTGGCCTCTTCACCCGGCTTTTTCAATCCCTTCTTCTTCTTGCTATCATATACAGGCTTTTTCTTCTCTGGAGCCTCTTCAGCTAGCCCGGCCACCTTTAAGCCTGCAGCAAGCATCTGTTCCCTTTTCAACTCATTTCGTCGGTTGGCTTCTCGCTGAGCTGGTGTGAGGAGCTTGCCCTCTCTCTTCAACTGCTCCTTTTTCTCCTTCTCCTTCTCTTTCTTCCGCAACCGTGCTTCTTCCTTTCTCTTCTCTTCTTCTGCTGCTAAGCGCTCTTCTTCCTCTATGCGAGCCTTTTCGGCAGCATTAGCCCTCTCTTGCTCCTCCTGCTGTCTCCTCAAAGCTTCTTGTTGCTCTCGTAGTGCTGCAAGAGCTGCTGGTACCTTCTTCTTCGTCTTTCCAGTATCTACAGATGGCGCAGGCTCCGCTTTAGCTTCAACCACAGGTTTTGAAGCTTCCTCCTTCGGCGCAGACGCTGGTGTTGTCTTTTTCCTTGCGGCAGCCTATATTCAAAGTCAATTTCAGCTCGATCGGTAAATCTCACTCATGTACTTGTGCTGACCTGTTCCTTCTTCCTTTGCTTCTCTCTCTCCTTTTTTTCCTTCTCCTTCTCCTTCTTGCTCTTCAGACCTCCCACATCTTCTTCCTCCGCCTCTTCATCCTCGTTAGGCGCTAAAGTGCCTTCCTTCTTTCCCTGTTTTCCCTTCCCACCTTTGACCTTTGTAGTTTGTGCAGCAAATAGATCTTCTGTGGTAGTCTCTTCCGGAGCTTTAGCAGCCAGCTCTTGAATACCATCTGGCTCTGCATGACCATTTACGTCATCCGCTGTTGGCGGATCTTCACCATCCAACCAGTCCTCCTCGACATGCTTGCCTTTCTTTTTCTTATTGCTCTTATTCTTCTTGAGAGTCGCTAGTAAGCCTCCTCCCATACCGTTAGTGGCATCCTCTTCATCATGAGGCGCAGCTGCCGCAGGCTCTGGTGTCTCTCCGAGCTCCGCCTCCCAGTCATCGTTCTGTTTGCCTTTCTTCTTCGGCGCCATCGCAAGTGTGGTCTTTCAGTCGTATCTAAGAAGGAGGTTACACATGAACAATGAATTACGGGGTAAGGTTAAAGATCGGGATACAGATATGGTGAAGGAAGGGTAAAGATGGCGGTTGCAGTCACTCATGGGGCAAAGTGTGTGGTCATATTTTCATGGTTCGGTAGTGCGGAATCACATGATCAAAGCCATATTTGTATGAATCTTTGTCTGCTGGCTCTTGAACGAAGATCAATTCGGCAAACCGCTAAGACAAAAGGGTGCTATGAATGGGCCATACTTGCTTGCCTATGTAATATATTCTATCCCGAGTCCGCTGGGTATCTGAGTAATACAAAGCAATAGAAGCGACTAGTCATACAGAAAGTAAAATCTAGAAATATTTCGCCTATCAAAGCCCCATTAACGACCTGATCATCTTCTCTGCCCCGGCTGCCTGTTCATCGTCCGCCCCAGATGCTGTTGCCGGACTCCCATGTCTACAACTCCAGATTAGCACAGAAATTGCGAGGGCACTCGCGATGAGACTTACGCAAAGAAGGTAAATTTAATAGCAATAGCCAGCCCAGCGTGCAATATGACTACCCCGATGACCAGAACCCGACTGACCTTGGCCTCCACCACGCTGACGACTGGCCAGAAGTTCCTAACAAGGAACACGGTGCTCATAACAAACCCAATGGCAACAAACACATAGTTTAGCGCCGTAATAGGACTCCAGCTGATTAAAGCTACGGGTATCCATATCACATTGGCGTATCCATACAGTGCCCAACATTCAACCAGCGTAGCGGACTCGGCACCAAACCATCGTAGCAATCCCCACAATCCCACTGGTACAAGACCAGTGTAGCCGTAGATGAGACCCGCTGCACCACTAAGCAATTGAAAATTGTACTCAAAATGTGCAACATTTTTCTGTCCAAGGTATTGGCTTATTGTAGCAGTGAGGAAGAGGATGAATACGAGTGTAGTCGCAATCCAAAACGGGCCGTAAAGATCAGGATTGCCATCCAATATGTCTAGAAAGGGAGCTCTTGGGTAGAGAGAAGATGTGCATCGGCGAAGGACTTCTGAGGTATCGACGTCGAAGAATTGAGCGTAGAAGGACAAGGTCCAGAGGAAGCGTTTTGAGGGGGCGGGACTTTGCCCGTTGGCAAAAAGGCCTGAGGTGTCTGGTGGGATCTTAGATCGGGAGTTCGGGGGGTCATTAAAGTCTGTAGTTGTTCATTAGAGGACTAGAAGGATGCAAAGCGATGAACCTACTCGAGGAGTGGAACTCGAGGTCCTCTTGAAGGTCGGTATGCCCGAGATCCCCCTGGGGTAAAATTAGCACTCATTTCCGATATAGTGAATCAAATGTTGTCTTGCCCCTTCGTCCACATCTACGACGACATCGTAGCCTCTATTAGCCATCGCTTCATGTACAAAATCTGTAGCTGGCTCTCTTAAGGAATCGTAGATTGCGGAAGACGTGTCTAAACGTCGCCAAGAGCTCGGCTAAACTTACTCAGATCTCAACTTATCAACAATTCTGGTGGCTTGCATAGAGAGTCTACGGTGCAAGAGATCACATTGATTCTATTCTAAACAATAATTTCAGTCACTTTTAATGTAGAGAGCTGAGGATATCCCAAATCCTTTTGATGTCGAAAGTCACGAGACTGTCTAAACCCCTTTTCCTGAGCCAAAAAGAAAATACACCAACAAATACTGCAAACCCAAAGCCACAAACTGGACGTCTATATTGCCAAATTCGGGTCAAAGCCTTTTTGCGTAGTTCTGCTCGACGTAGTTGTAGGACTTGCAGCTCAAAGAATGCCTCCCCGTCCTTAAGAGATTGATCTCCCCTCGATCCATATGTGGTTTTCAGCACACTGTGACACGATATCTTCGCCCACGCTCGCTTTGGCAACCTTTCCGGAGGATGGTCGTTGAATAGCATCATTGTTCTGGAAACAAGTTGCTCCAAGTTCAGGGGTTTTGGTAGTTTTGACAGGACCGAGTGAAGCATCTCTGGTTCGTCAGCAGGGATGTCGAATAATTCTTCTCGTCTAGAAAGTACAATGACTGTGAAGAAATAGATAGAAACTACAGCCGGTTGAGCTATCAAGAAGTCGAATAGCCGAGCAATGTCTCCATACTCCTGGATATCATGAGCATACAACGTAAGTGTAGCTCCTAAAGCGAAGAATGGCTGGGTTTGTGAAAGATGATGACACAATGTGGCGTCCTCTGCGTGGAGTATGCTTGGCAAGAGATCTAGATGGGCCAAGGATGCTGATAGAGTTGGCAACATGAAGTCGCGTATACGTAGTAGCGAGAGATGAGCTACAGCATTGGGAGCTTGTTCGAGGCCAAGAACGAGTAGGAAAACTTGAACTATATCGTGGAAACCCTGGAAATAGGATAGCATTGGGTGTTCTCTTAAGACTTGCGTGATCACAGATGAAAGTTCCTGCTTGCGAAGATCTAATTGTTTTTCAGACTCGTCTATCATCAAATCAGTGTGCGTCACCATAGAGAGATTCTGGACAATCACACTTTGGGGGTAGTAGATGAAAGAACGATTGACGTCAAGTCTTACTTGATCTTCGTCTTTATGTCGAGGTAGATCTCGCCATGACCGAAGAGTATGAATACCATCGGCCGTCGATGCACAGCCCAGCAGTACAGGCCCTAAATAGGATATAAGCCACGCTGGACAAAGTTGATGATCTACAACATACAAGCTACTCTCCGTACCTCATCACTTACAAGACCGCCCGTGGTAGTAGAGAGAGCAATCAGTTGGTCGATGTCCTGAGGTTTCGTGCACGCATCCAGTATCTGAGTGGTTTTGTCGCACCCTTTTTCTGATGGGTAGTCCCTCTCATGCGTATCATCTCCACTGGGAAAATTTGCATCATCCTCCGACCCCATGCTCATTGTGGAGTGCCCCACTCATGGGACGCACAGCAGCGAATTCCCAGGTGATAGTCACGAATCGCAGACATATGGTCAATAAACGATATGAAATCAATGCCAGGAATTATCCTCTTGGCACTTTACTGCTCGGGCGTTCTTCGGCTGATTCATCTGGCGCCGGGAAGGAGCTCACTTGTTCCGTTGCCCATTATCTAATAGCGCTCCCAGCGTTCTGGTATACTTACTTCTGCCACTGCCATCACACCACACTTTAGAGGAATACCAATGCTATTGAGACAATCCGGCTCTGGTCTGGAGGAAGCGTGCAGGAGACATCGGAGACCAAACGGGGGTCGCGATGAGCCGAGGGTCAATGTGAATCGGCCTTCTCCCGAGCAATAACAATCCAAGGTTTGGCGTGCCCAGCCACGTTTTCTTGCAGGACCCTACATATCCCAGGGATCTCTTGTCTCAACTGGACCAATAATCATAACGAGATATTTGTCGCAGCATAGAAGCAGTATCGCTACCAAAACTCTGGTGAAGGCGACTTGGCGTATTGTCGGCATTGTTTGTCGTTGGCCTGTCCTCTCTCGCCATCTTCCCCTCCGAATACGCGTGGGCAAAGGCTTTATCCCGCCCTAGCTCATGTATGAGGGTAAGAGGCGTAAAAGGTAGACGAGGCGGACCAGTGCTTCAGGAATCGGAAAGGCAGGTTCCATCTGTCTTCGTAGGGTGTAGCTCCCTATTTATGCCATGATAAGCCAGAGGTAACAATTGGCTTTCTCTTTCTGTGACGTGCGATATTTTCACTAGAAGCCTGACATCTTCTCAGGCAGCCCATTCTTTTGTTTTGCTCAAGCCAAGTGGGACCAAGTCTGTCTGAGTGTGAATTCAGCTGCTCGTAAACCGCTCTGTTCTTCACGGAAGATGTCGACAGATACCTGAAAACTACCACGTAGGTCATATTAAAGCATGTCGCTACAGACAAATGTTTTCGAAAACGGGCGGTGGGTTACAAGAAACATAGACCCATATCAAGCAAGGGCTCGAAACACAGAGCCTCAGCGCAAAGGACAGACTGCGTCCTCGCCATTTGTTCTTACAGATGTGCCGTCTATTGGGCTTCTTACCCGGACTTTAGTTAGGAGTCCAGTGATCAAATGGATCATTCCTGCGAAGATACGGCACAAAACAAAGAACGACGTGCTATTCATTACCGCTGCCTCTGTTCAGATCAAAGAAATTCTTGAAGACTATGCTCTAAAAACTATCGCCATCAAGGATGACTTCGACGCTCCAATTAGAGCAGCAAGGGTTCTGGGCGACCCAAGAGAACTTGCTCATGTGAACGAATCTGCAAAACGGAAATCGGAAAGGAACGGTGAAGGCGCGAGTGACAATGATTGGGAGTGTCAAGACAACGGTAGCGGGCCAAGGCCTCCTCACTCTATTCCAGTATATTCGCCGCAAATTTCACCACACATCGCTGTTCTTGCCCTCGAATCAAATAAGCTTGTTTTCCTTTGTGCAGTCAGTCGTACATCAGATCATCCTCAATTCCTCTGTTGCCAAAAGGAGCTGCCAGCCTCGCCATCCCCGCTGGAGAAGCTCGGGGAGCATATAGCAGTTGATCCAAAGTCAGTCCTATTAGATCTTCAGGCAACACTTTCTGACAAAGCCAGGTCCCGGGCAATTGCGGTTGCAGCTCAAGAAGGAATCGTCTATGTGTATATGCTGCATTCGATGGACAATATGAGCACAGTCCTTGCAGAAGAATCAAAATTCAATCCAATCGAAGAAGTGAGCATGCCCATGTGTATGATGCGACGTCTATCTTCTATCACAATATGTTGGCTAATAAATTTGACGTAAAGGAGAGGCGCCTTCCGGATGTCCCAGCGGGTTGCTCTATACTAAAATTGGAATTTCTCCATCCATCCGAAAATGACCATGAACAGATCATTCTACTTCTCATTATTTCCAGGAATGGCAAGACTAGAATGCTTTGGTATGAGTGGAATTGTAGAATGAGCTTGCGCGGCTCGCAATTGAAACCGTCCGTGCAAAGCGTACCACGAGACGAAAGACTTCCGCTGCTTTTGATCCCGCTCCAACATCTGACGGCATTCATTGTGGTTTATGAAAAGCAAATTGCGCTTTACAAGGACCTGTTAACAGGGACGCCCCACCGATACATACAGCGACTCGAAGAAGAGAAGGACCCTGAAGGGATAGGAACCTTTGGGAGAATGCCAGTATGGGTACAGTGGGCTCGACCAATGAGAAAAACCACAAACAAATTTACGGTTGACCATGATGGAATATTCTTGTGCCGTGAGGATGGGGTCGTGCAATACTTGTCGCTTTTGAATGGGGAGCATGTGCTTGACAGCAAGCAAAAAGTAGGTAGGCTAGGTATCAACGTTAACACTGCATTTGCTGTCCTGGACGTGGCCCCAAACAAAGCAGATGTATTTGCTGCGGGTGGCGATATGAGCGAAGGTGGGCTCTGGAGAACGGATCTCTATGATGATCCTCTCTATCTCACGCCTATATCGAATTGGACACCCCTGAATGATATTGCAACAGTCGGTATTCCAATTGGGTCATCGGAGGGACCCGATTGGATGAGCGCAGCGGACAGAGCTAAACATGAGGAACCACGGATGTGGGCTTGCACTGGTAGGGTAAGGCATGGGGCAATTACAGAACTACGCTATGGCTACGCCGCGCCAAAAAGACTTCGAACGCATGATCTTAGCGACGAAGTAAATAGAGATGTTTTGAACCTTTGGGCTTTTCATGGCTCTTTCGGGCATGTTGAGCAACAGTATGAGTCCAAAGAACGACTGAAGAATCAGACATACGTCTTGATATCATGCCCAATGCGGACATTCCTTCTGCGCGTTCCACTAGAAGGTCGACCACGGGTCGTCAGTCTGGACCTAGGACTAGAATATAATGCCAGGACGATCGCTGCAAGCAGTACAATAAGGGGCCTTATTCAAGTCACCGAGGATTCAATCCGGGTCACGAGCCTACAAATACTCCAGTTCTACCAAGAACAAGAGGCAGGACGGGAGCAAGAATATAATCAACATCAAGGACTAGAAGTGAAAATGGAAGATCTGGAAGGTGCCGAGGCAGAGCATGAAAATTATCCAGCTACACCAGGTTCCTGTTACAATTTCGAAGATCTAAGAGTACTGGCTGCCTGCATTTATGCAACCACAGAAACAACTTTGATCCTCCTGGCCGGGCAGCAAGCCGAGAGCTTTCACTTACAATTGGGTGTTCTGACCACTGAATATGTGCCGTTGAAGACAGTTACCCTGCAATCACAGGCCTCAGCCCTCCATCTCCGAGAATTCGGAGACCAGATATTGGCTTTGGTCAGTAACGTTGAGGGAGAACTACAGGTAATTTTAACCGATGCATTGGGATCTCGTCTCGAGTTGGTTAGCAAGTACAAGTTCCAAGGCTTGTACGCAATCTGTGACAGTCTCGCTGTCACAACCGTAATTGACGAGGAAGAGGGAAAATCAAAGCTTGTTGTGGCGTGTGGGCTTCGCAATGGCTCCTTAGATCTACTTTGCCTTGGTGCCAACCCGCTCTGTGAGTTCCTATTACATGCATCATCCGGGATAATCCTGCTAACACCTACAGATTCTCTAAGCCTATTGGAAGAGCTTGTTATCGGAAATACTTCGGTCACAGTTTTATCTGACGCGGAACGGGCAACTAGGATCATTGTCCACTGCGAAGAGATCTTATGTGCACTGGAATATCCTAGAGGCATAAAAACTCCACCGTCCTTCCATAGGATACTGATGACTGATAGGGAGGACCCTGAGTCCCAGAATGGAATGCTTTCCGCATTCACTCAAGCTGTGGATTCTTGGCTTCCTGACAATATGCCAGGATGCACAGCAGGTTTACTCTTCTGCATTGACGGAAATCAATTGCATACAATTTCATTAGATCGAACAGTGAGTGCAGGAATGGTCCCCCGCCGTCTACCCATCGGTGGCACACCAGTCAGGGTTATATACTCGACACATCTCCAGAAACTCATCATTCTATATAACAAGCTTCCTGTGACAACAAGAGGGTCTACACAATCCAGAAGGGATCGCAATGCATCCCACAAGCGTCATTTGGTACCTAGGATAACGTTTCGTGATCCCAACAGCAAAGCTACTCCCCGGCTTGGGCCTGATGAAATGGAGGTCGAATCAGATCTCCAGCTGAACGAGAACGAAAATAATGATGAGACAATGGATGCCGAACGCAAGCCCAGTGAAAGGTTCATTGGTATCACTGAATGGTTCCCATTCCTCAATGGGAGGTCATACCATTTACTGCTCGTACATACTATTCTTGCTCGTGCTGGAAAGCAAGTTGGCCGTCTACTATTTTTCACGATCAGTCAAAGCAATGTCAAGATTCCCAATCTTACCATAAAGAAGAGACTCGAGGTTGGTGGACCCGTGTATTCAGTAGCTGTTCACCCTGACGGAAAGTCGCTGGTCTACTGCAGCGGCAGCGAACTGTGCATTCAAGGTTTGGAGAGTGGCCCAGTGGGCATCAGGTGGCAATCGCTGGTTAAAATAGATATGCGGTCACCTGCACGGCACATTACGATAGCAGAACCCCTAATCTATGTCTCTAGCACACGCGAATCTCTAACAGTCTACCGCTATGAAGCTGGGAAACTTGTGTACCAGTACGGAGACCAATGTGCACGAGAAGGTCTCCACCATATGCATGTACCCGAGCATTCCCTTCTCCTCGCCTCAGACATGACCAACACAGTAATTGGTCTTTACCAACCGCCCGAAAGACGAATCGATAACGCCATGAGCACAGTCTTTGAAGCAACATTACCAAGCTCCATCACTAGGCTTAAACGCATAGCTAAACCATCCTGGGCCCGCGATGTATCTCCTGAAGCCAACAACGAATTCATCATCGGAGTCAGTGCGGATGGCACTATAACAAAATTCGACATTGTAACGAAAGGATTCCGGGTCTTTAGATTCATCCAAAATATGGCCGAACGGAACCCGATTACTTGCCCCTTCGCCGGAATAATGCCTCATAAGAGACAACTGGAGCCCAAGACTGATAGGCCGCATCGTATGCATGTCAATGGTGACATTCTTAAGCGGGTGCTGGAAAGGGGAGGGGAGGAGTGCATACGGAATATGTTGAATGTGGAACCGGATCTGGAAATGCATACGGACTTCGATAGCGTCGAGGATCGGTGGGCAAGGTTTAGAGAGTTGGCTGGGGAGGTTGTGGATATTGGGGATGACGGTTGGCTGGGGAGTCTGGTAGAAGTGATGGAGAGGAACTTGAGGGGGGCTTTTTGACTTGAACATGGTTATGGCTTTGAAGGCGTGATGTTCGGTCATTCACTTTCTAAACTTGCATGCAAACGATAACAATCAAGACAGCTTCAGCTGGCATCGGATATGGTCATGCTGTCAAGATTTAGCACTAGGTAGTGGCATAAGCAAATCATTCCATTTCTCCATCTCCCCCAATTCTGAACACCACTATCAACGTCTACTTCAGCTTCTTCTTTGGCCTAAGCTGGTTCGTGTGTCCACACTTCTTCTTGCGGCAATTGGTGGCTCGGGGTGGCAAACGGGCCTATTCCGTTAAAATGCCATCAGCATATTACCAGAATCGTACTAAATGCATAGTATACCATAAAGGAGGGCAGGGAGAACCACTTACATAGCATTTCCGGCAGATCATCTTGTCGCAATTATACTTGCTAGCAAGAGCCTTCAAGCTGGGCTCGATGATACCGCCACGGAGACGGAGGACGAGATGGAGGGTTGATTCCTGTCGAAGGCGTAGTGTCAATATCATTTCTCCATCTTCATCCAATTTACCCGTCATCCTGCTCTATACCCTGAACGCGTTTTTATCTCCTCTGCCGCCTTCCAAAGATAACCTTAACCTACCTTCTGGATATTGTAGTCGCTAAGCGTACGCCCATCCTCCAACTGCTTTCCCGCGAAAATCAAACGCTGCTGGTCCGGGGGAATGCCTTCCTTGTCCTGGATCTTGGCTTTGACATTGTCGATTGTGTCGGAGGACTCGACTTCTAGAGTTATGGTTTTACCCGTGAGGGTCTTGACGAAGCTATGAGATGTTGTGTTAGATGATGGAGGAGTGGCCGTGGAGGTTTGAGGAGGGCTTACATCTGCACTAGGGTGGAGACGAGGTGTTAGTATAGGAACTCAGACGAGGTTGAAGCTGAGAGGTCTTAGACTTACTGACTGCGCTCTTCTATCTCGTTGTGCTCAAGATGATGCGGTTGATGATGGTAATGCGGTCCTTATGTGACACGGCGTTTGTGCGGGCAAAAAGCGCTCGCTTGACGGATAAACTTTTATCCGAAAGATATGAAATTCCCCTCCGGTGCGTCATGCATAGATAATTTCTCAAGTAACACGGATTAGACCGATTGCCAAAATGCAAAGCCTGTTCTCAAGTTTGACTGTCTCCTCCAAGTACGGTAGCCTTGATCTTTCGACTGCGTCCTTGCTAATGATAGGCTAGGAAAGCACTCCTCCTTGGAGCAGGCTTCGTGGTAAAGCCCGCCTTGACCCTTCTTAGTGACAAAGGCGTTGAGGTCACAGTTGGTACGAGCTATCAATTGAATTTTAGAGCTTATGATTGACACAATACAGCGTGCAGGACGCTTGAAAGCGCGCAGAAAATCTGCAAAGGAGTGAAGGGGGCTAAGGCTTGTTCTCTCGACGTCAATGACGAGAAGGCCTTGGATGAGGCGGTTGGGAAGGCTGATGGTAATTGTTTGAGGGAATGGCCCAAAAATGGTTTAATTAACGAGCAACAGTGGTCATAAGCTTAATCCCATACACCTATCATGCTCTTGTCATCAAATCTGCCATACGCAAAAAGGTCAATGTTGTCACAACAAGCTACATCAGCGAGTCAATGCAAGAACTCGAGAAAGACATCAAGGAAGCAGACATAACAGTAATGAACGAAATCGGTCTGGACCCAGGAATCGACCATCTCTACGCCATAAAGACCATCGACGAAGTACACAAAGCCGGCGGAAAGATCAATAGCTTTCTTAGTTACTGCGGTGGTTTGCCCGCTCCCGAGGCCAGTGACAACCCCTTAGGATACAAATTCTCCTGGAGTGCTCGCGGCATGCTCTTAGCCCTAGGCAATAACGCCCGATTCCTCCAAGATGGCAAGACTTGCGAAATTCCGGGCAAAGAACTCATGGCCTCCGCGGAACCGTACTCAACTGGCTACACAGGCTTTGCCTTCGTCGCCTACCCTAATCGAGACTCCACCCCTTTCAAAGAAAAATATTCCATTGCAGAAGCCAGCACCATAATACGTGGCACCCTGCGCTACCAAGGCTTTCCCGAATTCATCCGCGTCCTCGTCGACATGGGCTTCCTCTCTCAAGACCCCCAAGACTTTCTCAAACCTTCCGACAAACCTCTATCTTGGAAAGACGCCACCGCAAAAATCCTCCACTCCTCCTCTTCCTCCGAACAAGACCTAAACTGGGCCATCTCTTCCAAAACAACCTTTGAATCCACCGCAGAAAAGAACCGCATCCTCGAAGGCCTACGATGGATCGGCCTCTTCTCTTCCGACCCCATAATACCACGCTCGAATCCGCTCGACACCCTCTGCGCGACCCTCGAAAAGAAGATGGCTTATGAGGAAAAGGAACGCGATCTGGTATTCTTGCAGCATCGGTTTGAAATCGAACATAAGGATGGGAGGAAAGAGACAAGGACGAGCACGCTGTGTGAGTATGGTGATCCGGAGGGTTATAGTGCGATGGCGAAATTAGTTTCTGTGCCATGTGGGGTGGCGGTTATGCAGGTGCTGGAGGGGAAGTTGCCGAAGGGTTTGCTGGCGCCGTATACGCCGGAGATATGTGATCCGTTGAGGGAAGAGTTGAGTAAGACGTGGGGCATTGGGATGGTTGAGAAGACAGTGGTTTAGACGGAGCTGGAAAGGGAACGTTTGGAACGTAGAGGTATTAATGAGCTACATGACGGCTATGTTGGCCTACGGAGCGTCTGCTACAAGAATAGATAGACAATGAGAATCAACTCTCGCTCATTCGAAATCTGTATGAAGGACTACCATGTGAGTCGCAGATACGAACACAGTGATGGCAATATACATGATTTCCCATACTCATCTCTATATACAATACACCCCAAAATCTACGCAGCGTTTCCCATATATACAATAGCTCCCATTCACCGGCCCACCCTATCCCTCTAATCATCCACCTCTAGCTTCCGGCCTATCTCCACCGCCTCTCAATATCAAAGTCTGCGCCGCGTCCTCCAACCTAGGCATATTATTGACCGCATCAACCGTCCTCGGCGCCATCGCTGCCAAATCCCTAATGCTGGGCTTCCCTCCCCTCCTCTGCTTCGCCAACAAATACGCCCTCGCGAGCTCCACAAGTGTAATATACGCTGGCATTCTCTTCTGCGGAATCAAATGCGTCGCCCGACTGATGGGCTGGAATTTATTTTTCTTCATATATCGCGGGTCGCGGAAGAATTTCCAGCCGGGCCAGTAGGGCATTAGTTCTTGTTCACAAAGCTGGAAGGCGTAGGCTTGGTGGCTGGGATTCGGGGAGGAGGCGAGTGCGCGAATGTAGGCATTCCAGTTGGGGGAGGTGAGAACGAAGCCGAGGTCTTGGATGGCGGATATTGTCATGATGAGGTCGGAATGGCGGTTTTGGGTCTGGAGAGCGGTGATGTATTGGGAGAGAGGGAGGGAGAGGATGAAGCGGCGGGAGCGGAGGATCGAGACTGGTTCAGAGGTATACAATGATGTGAATTCACGAGCGAGTTGCTGGGCTTTTGACAAGGCAAGACTCCAGCAGCGGTCGACTTCTGGATAGTTTTTGTCGCGAAGGTTGGTTATCATCAGAGCAGACAGTAGGCGCACGGGGGGACTGGCTTCAATATTCTGGTCTGTGAATTTGGGGACGGTTTTGATGTAAGTGTCGTAGAGTTCGGAAACCTTGTCAAAAGCGGCGTTGCTGCCGTAGAGGAAAATGAGGTATTCGAAGTAAGTGGAGGAGAAGGCTTCGTTGATGGGCCTGTCAGCGACAAATTTGCGAGGTTCGGATGCTGCGAGTTCCATCGGGTCTAGATTTGCCAATGCTTGGTCAAACGTCTGCTGAGCGCGTGTGTAGGCTATCTCTTTTCCTGTCTCCGCTTCTGGATCCTGATTTTCGCGGTCCACAGAAGCCGCCGCTCGAAGTAGCACATTCTGGGTGCTCATTGTTGGCGTCAAGTTCTCATGCAGCATATCTTGATAAAGTTTAAAGACCTTGCCGTACTGCTTCGTGGCCAGGTATCCCCCCATAAGAATGGCGTAATGAATTGTCGTACTTATTACCTTAKCTCGAGGCATAATCGTCTTCATTATTTTTGCTGCAGCATCCGGTTGCTTCACGATAGCCAACGATGTCATCAGAGCAGCATAGGTCATGCTGTCCGGAGTCACCCCGGATTCCTGCATTTTCTTATGTAATGCTGACACTTTGGTTACATCTCTGCGGAAGGCGTAGGCGTTGAGAAGGGTATTCCACATGAAATTCCGTGATCCTTCCAATGGCATCTTTGTAGCCTCAACAACAAGCTGCTCGGCTTCGTCCAATCTCTCATCCTGGATGTTAGCAGTAACAAGAGTGTCTATCATGAGGACACTTGGCTCGATATCTTCGGCCTTTGCTAGTCGAAGTAAATCCTCTACAGCATTGCGATCTCCTTTCTTCCCATGTAAAGACATGAGACTGAATAATGTTCTGGAGCTGGGTTTTACTCTTTCTACACGCATTTTGTTGAACCAAGTCAATGCTCCATCGAGGTCGCCCACACGCGTAAACGTTGAAATGACGAGATTCCAGGCCTTGACATCGGGCTTGAAATCGTAGACCTTTCGTAACTCATCCCACATTCGCACTATTCCTGTGGTATCTGCTCGGCGATTGAATACGTGAAGCATAGCGAAATACATGTCATTGGATTTAGGTTTTCCATGTTCGGAGACGAAGTCGCGAAATAGCTTTTGGGTCGCTTCAAGCTCTCCAATTTGAGCCAGCACTCGTGTTATGGATATAGCCATACTAGGCGGAAGCGCACCATGGTACTTCCTCCAATCGTCGATCACCATGAAAATGCCAAGGCTACCCTTCTGCGAAATCATTACTTCAGTGATAGCGGTCAGCAATTCTCGGGTCGGTGAGAATCTGCTGATTTTTCGGAGAACTCCGTACAAACGCAGAGCCTGGTTCTCATATTCGGGGCTTTTGATTGATAGAAGTTGTAATAAAGCGTCCTTTGATATAGTGACCTCGGATGCATCAAGCATCCTTACCTTCTCTATCATTTTCCAATGCCTATTAACATCGAAAGATGTCACCTGCCTCTTGACTAAGCGGCGGACAAGTTCCAAAGCAAATTCGCGGTGGGCAGCTGCTGCATCGTACCCTACAGTCTCTGTTGTAGAGACAGCAAACTCTGCTGCCGAAGCAGCTCTGGCCATCAGACGTGAGAATGGCAAAGTATCAACCTTAGTCCAAAGTTCTGGCGTCGCGTAGTATGCCAGTTTATGGGCCCAGAACGGTTGCCAAATGTTTACTGCCTCTTGCCAATTTCCATGCTGCACCGTATAAGCCAGTATAGCTGAAGTCCCAATGAAACCTCGGACTCTTCTGCGGGCTTCGTCATGGACTGCAATGGCAGTTCCTAAATCCTTCAAAGACAACGCGGCCGAGGCAGCATAACTGTAATGGATGGCTTGTCGTTGCTGCAATGGAATGCTCTCGAATAGGGCGACCAATCGTTCCAAGTCGACAATTCGCTTTGATGTCCCCAAGGACCGCAGCATCTTGGTAAGGTCGTTTTGCGAGAGGTTCTCGGATTTCTCAAGCAGATCCTGGTAGCTTCGCCATAGCTGATCATAGTACCCTCGTTGGTCTTTCCTGGCCAAAACTCGATCAATGTCTTCCCGAATCTCTTCTACAGTTCTTCCTGCTTCTGAAGTCGCGGAAGTCTCTGCGGCTCCTTCTGATTCAGTTGCCTTCACTCCCACAATGACATCTTCGGCAATCGATGTGTAATTCCTACAGGAACGTTTTAAACTTTGAGAAGCATGTTGGTGTGCGCTGGTCGAGCGCTTGAGCCTTCGTATGAGAGCAAGAGTTTGGACGGGATATAGAAAGTCCAAAAAAATCTCTTGTATCGCCCCCGAGACCTTCTCTCCCGGCGAATAAGCCTTCCTTTGCGATTGGTATTCCCTGTTGGAGTCTGTCGTTTGCAGGAAGAATATCCACCAGGAGGGTAAATCAATGTTACCGGCGCCATGAGACCAAAAGGCGGAGTGTAGACAGCGGCGACTTCGGAAAGGATTCTTTGTCGCTCGGCAGATTACGTGCCCTCCATTCTTGAGGCATCTTGCTGTTCTCTCTATCATGCCCCAGTAAACCTCCCTCCACGCGTGAAATACCTGTCGAGTTGTCTCTTGTCATCAGCGGATGTTTGACGGGCACGGTGGGAGTCGTCAGAGGGAGCACCTATATCTCTAAGAGCAGGACTCGGCTCAGGTCAGCGTTGACTCCTAGGTGGTTACTTGACGCAGAGTCGAAGTCGAGCGCAAGAATCGTAGAAAAAAGAGATCGTCAACATCATCATCGGACCGGCCCTGCCAAGACCGCCCGCCGAGCCGCACATAGAAAGAGCAAAGCTTTGTAACCACATTGGAAGGAGCGATATTCTACCTAATCATGGACATCACAGATTTTGTTGTCTCCCAACGCCAGAGGGCTTTGTTGGTCGGCGATTATGGCTCTTATAGAAAGCAACTATCGCGCCGCTTGCTTGTCGTGCGGAGAAAGCTAAACTACACTTCCATGAAAGGTCGTAAATACGCCGCCCAGACCCCAGTCTCAGCGGACGATATAGCGAGAAATCATGAGTCCGTCAGTTTCGTTTCAATAAAAAGTCATTTACTCAAGCCATCCGCAGATTTATACACCTACTACTTCTTACTTCTGAACGAGCATGGGCTCATGCAATGCATATGAAAACGGTCCATTCAGCGGACGCTGGAGCCAAGGGTGTTACAGGATCTACAAAAAGCCATATTTGCTCTCGACTTCACAAAGCTAGTGTTTATGCCGGAAAATTGGTGGAGCTACTTAAGAATAAAGAAGTAACCAAGGCCACTGAACAGGCGATACTTGAAGCACGTGCCTACTACATCTCGTTACGCGGTGCTATTGATTTCGAGAAACAAAGTTGGGAGGATTGCCTATATGAGTACTCCGAGGCGCGGCTGATCTATACAACCCTTGCGAAGGTGAGAGCTGCAAAACAGGAGGACTTGTTCAAGGATCTGTTGAACTCCACGATTGACCCTAGTATTCGTTATGCAGCCTACCAATTGAAACTTTCTCGGACGATATCCATAGAGACGATCGTTTCAAGATATGTTAAGCGAAATGACAATGAATTTGTGCAACAGATACTGCAAGAGACCCCCGAAGCATTAGATGACCCTGCTACAGCCCAGAGAAAAACACCCAGCGGCAACGCAGAGAACGTCCCAAAGACGATCAAATGGAAGTCACGAGAAGTGAATCTAGAAGATGCGGCAACCGCGCAGGCCCTTGCGGCTGTTTCCACAGCCCAAGCAAACCTATCATCCTTCTTAGCCTCAAATCCTGACACAGGTGCTCAGGCCAAGGCATCCGCTTACGACGAGGTCCTCATTCCCAGCCAAGATGCGGTTGATGCCACGAAAACTGCAATCGATGAGCTCTCCGCCGAAGGTGTCTCCCAAGGTGATCGCCGCATGCAGGCGCTGCAAATTACCAGGACTGCGGTGAACTATGCTTTGGTGGGATGGCGAATCGGCAGGAATAGAGTCTTGTGTGGAAAACAAGATGGAGCTGTTTTCGAGTCCGAGGTAAAGAAGCCTAAAAAAACTCGTAAAGATGGAAAAGCCAGGCCAATCCAGGAAGAGAGCACAAGCAGGAAGCTCACGAGACTAAGGGAAAGGGTGGTCCTTTACGATTCTACCTTGCAGAGTCTTGATTCTGTCAAAGAATTACCTGGTGTAGCGGCCGATCAGCAATTTGTTGAGGAGCTCGAAGCCAAAAGGGCGTATTTCGCAGCTTTGAGATGTCTTGCTATTGCTCGGTCACATGCATTGTTACAGGACGCGAGAAATGCTCTGGCCTTACTCTCTCGAGCCCTAGACCTTTCTTCTAGAACTGCATCTCTCAACTCTTCTTCGCAGCTTGATTCAGAGAAGCCTCCCAATCTTGATATCACGCCAGTTCAGGTGGAGGAACTCCAAGAGCTTCTTCGCAGCCTGGTGTTTCAACATCGTGGACTCGTCGAATTACATCACATTGACTCGGCGGACCGTGCCAAAGCTAAAGGCATAATCCAACCTCCACTTGTGGAGAGACTTGACGAATACCCTCTCGGTGTTGTGGATCTCACAAATCTTGTTACTTATCCACCAAAGATACAACCCATACCAGTCAAGCCTATCTTCTTAGATGTGGCTTTCAATTACATTGACTACCCTGGCCGGACACCCAAGGTCGCTGAGCCGGCAGTCAATGGCACCCCAGAAGTGGCATCCGGTAGTCAAGAGAAAAAGGAGGGAAGGAAGGGATGGTTTGGATTTGGCCGATGATGAGGCTTGACCAAGCTGCAGGGCGAGTATCCACGCAACATCTCCGTCAATGTGCTGTAAAGACCGGATTTACGAGTACTTTCTTGCACTTAATAGCGTCAAATGAAACTATTTGCATCTACATAAAGCCCGTTACTGTAGAAATTATGTCACTGCCAAGGTGACAAAAATTTGCGCGGGCCTCACCCCTCTCTAGAACTAACATGGGCGCCACTTTACCTTCGCACAAGGCAGGTGGGTGCCACGCGAGCCTGGGTGATCCTAGGTGATCCCGGGGACACTGCAGAGGTGGGTGTAAGTGTGTTGCTGCCTGACTTCTATTCTTAACCACTAGGTGTTCCTATTACCGCCCGGGTAAGTGAAAAGTCTAGTCTAGACAATAACAAACACCAAACAAGGACAGGAACCGCGTCGTTATTAAGAGTGCTAGAAATTCCAGTATCTCATGCAGAGGCCTAGAGGAGAAGCCTAACGCCATACTTTCATCTCATACCAAGTTTATTGCCGACTTGGTCTTGAAAGCCTCCTTGAAAACCTTAAGCCTTCCCMCATTTGCGGTAAATACACCAGAACGTTTGAAACATCCAGAACTCAATGAGCTGTTGGAGAAGAGCCCGGTAACGGAACTAAGAACTTCATCAACATAGTGCGCCATTAAAGGCAGGCAGAGCGCATTCTTCAAACCAGTATCACCAGTTTCGTCGGGATATAATGATCCTACAATTCCCTTGCCGTTAATATAGTCTACCATATTACCGGAATCGATTGTCTTGTAACCTGTTATTTTATAAGTCATTGATAGCAAGCTTGCGGATATCTTGATCGAGCCGGACTCGACTTTTCCAGTACATTTAGCTCCCGCTGGCTCGACTGGGACCTGGATGATATTGGCGACAGGCGTGCTGTTTCGCAATATATACAATTCCGCCGATATTGGGTACACTACATCACCATCTATTGATGCCCAGGACCAGCTAGGAGCACGGTATTCGGCTGGCCTGGTATTTGGGATAGCCCAATTTGAATTTGCACGCCAGAGCAGATCATGTAACAATTCTCGTCTCCAGAGCCCGGCGAAATATTCGTCATCTATGAAGCGTTGTATATATTGCGCCAATCCAGACAATGCTATAAGTTTATCGCTGCTTCTTGTAAGCTGGCAACTAGAGTATAGTGCAACAATACTACGCCACATTTGATGTATCTCCCCTATCATTGGACCAGTAAGCTCTCCAGCTGTCGACGGCTTGATGGGAAGAAACAGTTCTCGCTTAAGGATCTTCGCGTTTGTTAGTATCCTCGGTGTTATCGTGCCCGGGATACCACCGGGCCATGATTCGTTCGAGCACAAGGTTCGGCACTCCCAGAACACCTGCGTTGGACTGAAATGGAGGGTTCTGGGAGCTAGAAGACGTTCTTGGAGAACCCAGCCTCGGCTGTTTAATGGAGCGCTGGCTACTACATCTACCCAAGTCGTTGTTGAGAAGATGTGATAGAAGCTTGAAATGGCTCCTCTCAACGATACATATCCGAGGCTGGGTTGAAGACGCCATGGGTGGCGTGAGTAAACGGTCCCTTCATTGCATGAGTGGCTCCTGTGGCTGCGATATTGACAAGACCATTTCGATAGACATCACCCATTCGTGCGGATTCTCGCTCCCAGTCCTCAATCGAGTCCTGAATGATACAAAGCGAGTCAACCCATAAATATCGGATTCCGAGCCCGAACGTAATGCTAATTGCGTCTCTTATTGTCCTTGGCAGATTTTCAAATGGAATGTTGTCTTGAAGGCTAAGAAAATTCGTCGAGGTCAGCCTAAAAACGTCTACTGAACCCCAACAGTAGCTAAGCGTCGCATATGGGGATGTTTCAAAATCGTGGGTACGGATACGAAGGCAGTGCTTCGAGTCCGATGTGTATAATTCGATCAGACGACTCGGATAGAACATGTTCGGCTCTGCGAGCTCCTGACAATCGGGATGCTGGGTTTCGCACTCACGGATCCATCGTTTACTGACGTCCAAAGAGTTATTAGAGAAAGTACAGTCGGTTATCCCATATGGCGCGGACAAATGGTCTATCTCTAAGAGCGCGATATCTAGTGTTAGCGATCCTAAAGCAGTACGCAAATACGCCTACAATCTTCCCCTAATGTGGATCAGACTTACTCTCTGCAAGGCATGCTTCAAATGACAGTTCCAGAATTGGGGCCGCAATCCCAGAAGATCCCGCATCCACAAGAGTTACTTGGAATTGGAAGTTTTCAGGTGTTCCGATCTGCGCTTTGCCAGATATGAACGCAACCGATCGAGGAAAATGTTCGGGAAATCTTGGTAGCCCAGTCTCTACGTCGAGTGGAATCTTAAATACTATCCAGCAAGAATCGAAGAAATTCTTCCATTCTTGGTACATGTGCTTGAGCTGAGGAAGGCGCTCAGCTATATGACTGCAAATAAGGCAACGGTTCTCTGCTGCCGTTTGAACCTCTGATTCTACGAAAGGCCGACAACCGAAAATGAATCCAGCACTGAGCAATTCGGGTTTGGGACCGCGAAAGCCAGAAAGAGGGTGGAACATATCCTGACAACCAGCACAAATTTTGTTCCATGGTAGTGATCTCTGGTACAGCGGAAGAGTCCTCATATCTTCCGGAACCGGATCTTGATCTAGGAATTGCAGTCGAGACATCTCTTTCAGCTTTCTTGAAGGAGCAATGCGTCGAAGGAAGTCCATTCTGATGATGTGAGGTTTTAGTCGCAGCAGCCTTAGGTTGCCTCAATCCCTTAGACGTGCTGACTCCCACCATGCGAAGAAGGGGGGGTTATGTTTTTCCTTTAGACTTCATGGAGGCCGATGGAGTCGGGCTGTACAAACGCGCGCGAGCCTGCAGCTCTTCGTTCGAACGTGGAGAGTTGGGTGAGTAGACAGTGGTGAGGAGAGTAAGCCCGGTGATGCATCAACGGGTGCATTTGCTATGTAAAGTGGCAGCGGCGAGCGTTGAGTGACAACATGCCAAGACCAGAATCAATTAGAATAATTTCTCCGCAATTGGCATGTGCAAAACCTTTGCGAAAGCTTGGCATCTTTCCTTGTGCGCGCGCGCGTGTATTCCTCATAGAAATCCGCAC